>OY744482.1:199387539-199613539 GCA_963556165.1 Tipula helvola | reverse complement strand
ACTAAACTTATAATAATAATTAAATCAATAATAATATAAAGTGAATTTAACATAAAATTTGGTTACATAGGGCATAGTATACGTATAGTGCCAAAAGTGTACAGTGGATCTCATTCATAAATTTGAAAAATAAAAAACAAATAAAATCTGTTCTCTGTACATATATGTGTAAAAATCTGCTAACAGAACGTTTTCTAAATAATAATCATAATTATAATAATTAAATTAATAAATAATGAAATGCGTAATTTAAAATTAATAATAAATTTAAGAATAATTGGAATAGTACAAATAAGTACAAATAAATTTGCGTAAATAAGTAAATAAATCATACCATTCACTAATTTCACTATCTTCGCTTCGCAATGTACAGTGCCCACGGTGTGCTGGAAACCAATTTTAATGAAAAGTTCTGTCACTAAAGAAAATCATAGTAAACCTAGTTGAAGGGAGTGTCCTGAGCTCGGAACAGTTGAAATTAAAATCATTGGAAGTGCCGTTTTTTTTTGGCGGCAATTTTAAAATTTCAATAAATTTCACAATATGAATGCTTATTTTATACGCCGTTTTTCATTTAGAAGTTTGAGATTTGTCTGTATTATCAATTAATATGATCTTAAAAAATATGATCCAAAAAAAAACAGTAAAAATCTTCCCCCCCCCCCCCAAACTCCAAAATACAGTTACCAACTTTTACGTTTAATACTAGGTAAGAACGTAATAATTTAGCGAATCATATTGACCAAATCTAAAATACTATTAAAAATAATAGCGGTATTTTGTTGAGAAAAATTTAAACAATTTTAGTTTTGATTTAAATTTTGTCCTACTCTTTTTCCTATATCCGAGTAATATGATTTAAATAAAAAAACATTTTTTTTTTGGCTTTATTTAATTCAAGCGGCGCTTTATATCCAATGCAATTGTAACACTTATTACAACATACACTTATTATATAAATAAATAAAGCCGAAAAAATCATATTATGTACATAATTAATAATTCAGACAAATCTCAAACTTCTAAAGGCGAGACCAGACGATGTGAAAATCGACAAATGTTGGTGATATGTATACATATGTATGTAGTGTGACATGTCGTGTGGTCAGGTTTTATATCACCAATGTGACATTTGGTACATTGGTATATACGTTCGCTAAATAGACCGTAAATAAATACACATCAAAGGAGACCACCAATATTGGTTGACATACCGGTAATGCGGTCCAGACTGTGTGACATGTTTTGTTTTAGTTCTATTAATGTTAACATATGATTAGGTATATGAAATTATATTTAAGCAGACTAATTGAATTGTTTCTTTACGGCAATGAAGTTTAATCTTGTTTTGTAACTTTGAAAACTGTTTTCAAATGCAATTGTAGGTTTACATGTCTGTCGAGATACTGTAAGGTTCCAATTATCACTTGGGGAATGGTAATCATAATGTTTTGTCGGTTCGGATATTGAATATCGAGTCTTGTAGCATTGTTATGATTTGTATGTCATAAAAAAATAATAAAACAAATCTATTTTTTTTTGATTTGTTTCCTATCCAAAGATAACAAGCTTGAATGAAAATTAATTTCATTCACGAAGATTTATTTTAAATTTTATAGTAGATATTGGTGTTTTGTTTGGAATTTGGTTTCGGATTTTTGTTTACCATTTGAATAGATGTCGTTCGTCGGAACAAGTTCAGTCCGAGTTTACAACCAGAGAGCAAAGCTTAATTTTTTTGTTTTGATTCAATAATTATTTCGAAAAATATGCACTGAATGTACCAGTACAGTTTATGAAGATAAGCTTCAATGGATGTTTTGATGGAATGGCCGGAACGATATGAATTTAGACGAGGATGGATACATCCGGCATGTTGATTGGAATGCCTATATAAACCGAAGCCATTTACAAACAAGGGATAGTTGATTTTTGTTTTTGTTGAGACATGGCCGAGTGGTTAATTTGGAGATAAAGTTTTTTTTTGAAGGGGATGCCGAATAAGTTAATTTGGAAAATTAACTTGCATTTCGTGATAGGATTTATTTTTTTTTTTGATGTGTTTTGGATATCCAATTATTTTTTTTTGTGTTAATCGAAATAAGAATTAATTTATAAAAAAAAAAAATAAAATAAAAACATGATAAAGAAGTGCGTGGCATTAAAATTAGTAGTGTAATCAAAGTTTAATTATTTAGTATGAATAGTTATAGAAACTTTGAATATTTTATTTGTTTATAAAAACAAAAAAAAAAAAACTAACTCAACTTAATTTAATAATATTTTTTTTGTGGGAAAAAAAAAAAGGAATAATTACCAAAGGGTAATTACACAGTGACAATTGGATAAATTAATAAGCGGTCGTGGATTTCCGATATTATTAAAATAATTAAGCCAAAATAAAACATAAGAAATCTGAGAAATAACGGCCATAAATCATCTTTCGATTATTGCGGTAAGCCCTAGTCGATTGGAAATCGACAACCACATGGATGTTTTTTACACTGATGGATGTTTCCGGAATTTATGGTGAGTTGAAGTTTTATTGAATTAATGTATGGTGCATTCGGGTTTTGTTGAATCAGTAATTTAAAACCTTAATTTTTATTTATTGATTGACTGATTTTAAAAAAAAATATATATTGAGATCCTATTTAAAAACAGAATAAAATATTATATAGATTAGGATAAAATATTTGATATCGGGAAGGATCTGTTAATTTTTTTTGTGTGAACTCACGCTGGAGTGGATTGCGGGCTGAGCTTGGTCAGGAAAGCGTGCGAGATATCTGGCGCCCAACCTAACTTATTGCATTTTGAACATGGATATCTACCAATAAATAAAATGTACAACAGATTTTCCGAGGTGTGTGTTGTTTTAGTTGGTCTATATTTATGATTACTAATTGTTTTTTTTTTGTTTTATTTCTTTATTTTTTTTTCATAGTATGGCCTTGGCGGAAGTTCATCGGATGACAGAAAAACACCAATTAATTTAATTTGCTTCAAATAAGAAAAAAATTATAATTATTTAATAAGTAGTTTTAGTATGGTTTTTGTATTAGTTTATACATTAAATTATACATTTTCTTATTTAATTTTAAATATTTTTTTTGGCTTTTCATTTTAAGTTAATTACATTAATTTCTAGTTCTATTCATAATTTTTTTTTAAATTACGTTAAATTTTTTAATTATTCATTAATTTTTTTTGGTTAATAAATCAATATTTATAAAGTTTATTTCTTTAACTTTCGTCTAAATTTTTTTTTAATTTTGGCACGCTACAATACGAAAACTATTCCTCTATATTTCAATCGTTTATTCTTGAAAGGGCTCATGTCCACTTTTTCAAATTATTCAGGAAATAAAAAAAACTATATATTGTCAACAAAAATAAGTTTAGGAGGGAATTTGAGTTTGTTGATGAAAATGTGAGTCGCTATGAAGTGTTAAGCTGGATTTTGAGGTTATTTGTCAATTATTTCAGCTTTTATGCTCATTTTTAAAGCATGGGCATGAGCCCTTTCTAGAATAAACGAATCGTTTATTCTTGAAATAATTGAAAATAACTCCAAAATTCAGCTTTATTTCATTTTTAAGCATTCTGTAAACAGCCTCAGAGGGAATAATTTCTAAAACCAAAAACAGTATGTGTATTTATTAAAAATCATAAATTTCAAATTAATCAAATTAATAATTTATATATTAAAATGATGTCGATGTTTGTTTTAATTATTTAATGTAAATTACGGTTAATTGTTACAAGAAAGATAATCGTTACATAACTAATGATTAACTCTCTCTTTTGCACGTTTCTTCTTTTTGAATATTAGTTTAGTATAAAAGAGCTCATGGTCTGGACATGTGCCCTTTCTAGAATAAATGACCTTTTTTGCAAGGTAGGTGCCGTTCCATTAACCATATGGTAATTTCGTCTTGTCATAAAACGTATGTAAGTGTCTATGATACAAAACCGTCATAATACTAATTTTGACAAAAAGTGGACATGAGCCCTTTCAAGAATAAACGATTCATTTATTTAATTTAAGCTGGTTATTTTGTCATTTAGGTAAGTTCCAGTAGGAAAAAATGCTAAAAGGTACATTCTTATTCCTGTATTTGTCCATAACGTATGAACAAACAATTAAATTCAAATTATAAACAGAAACATAATTTTAAAATTTATAATGCACTATTTCAAACTTTTGTAAATATCTTGTTTGGCACACATTCGCTTAAATTTACGTAACTAACATTGGACGAATCGTGTGTAGGGTACTTATGCCTCATACATAAACAGTGTGTTTATTTTTCCACACCAAATGATCCAACGTTGGTCGATCGACATTTGTCGATTTCCACACCGTCTGGTCCGGCCTTAAATTTTATTTTTTTTTTTCGCTGGCGCTACATACCATAGAGGGATTTGGCCGCTTCATTATGAAGTTTCGTAATAATTTTTAACGGATAATGAGTGATTAATTCATTGATCCAACATTAACCAGCCGTGATTTTTTCATCACCCGCCGGGAATCGAACCCGGGACCTCCGGAGCTTAAATCAAGCATGCTGACCACTCTGCCACCGGGGCGGCTTAAATTTTATTAGTGTAGGCTTAATAAACATATTATAATGAGAGCTTTCCTTGAGGTTTAGATTTGGTAATTCACTAAATCATTACGTTCTTACCTAGTACTATAAGTAAAAGGTGGGAAAATTAAATTTGTGTAGTTTGATCGTAGCTACTTGATGAGTAGACCAACTTTTTATCAGCACGAAACCAAACTACCCGGAGCTTAAGGAAAGTTCTCATTTTTTGAAAGGGTAAATCTTAAAAACCCTTAGAAAAATTACGGGGGTGGGGGGTGAATTTTTACTGTTTTTTTTTTTGGATCATATTTTTTAAGATCATATTAATTGATAATACAGACAAATCTCAAACTTCTAAATGAAAAACGACGTATAAAATAAGCATTCATATTGTGAAGTTTATTCAAATTTTAAAATTGCCGCCAAAAAAAACGACACTTCCGATTTTAATTTCAACTGTTCCGAGCTCAGGACACTCCCTTCAACTAGGTTCACTATAATTTTCTTTAGTGACAGAACTTTTCATTAAAATTGGTTTCCAGCACACCGTGGTCATACTCATAATATTATCTTCGAAGGGTAAATACTATCAACATTTAATGGATACATCATAACATCGTGGTAATTAATTATATATATGTATATTATATTTTCTTAATTAATATTAGTTAACTATTATTTTATTATATTCATTTTAATTAAGATATTAATAGTAGTATGCGTACGCAATTAGTTTGGTTATATTAGTTAGATTTTCTTGCAAATTTATTAGTTTTCTTAATTTTGTTACTATAACATCGGTTCAAATGTGTTATTGTTATCAATTTTTTGTTCTAAATATCTTTTGAGAATCACAATATGAATTAATAACTTCTTCCTGGTGGACTATGGAATGGTAAGTAGTTGTGAGGGTTCGCAGTGTAATTATTTAGATCATCATAATTTTAATATCTTGTCATCATACCAGCAATGGATACTCATGGAAAAGCAATTAACCCCACGACCAATAAGGCACCTCTACGATTCGAGCTACAGGAAAAGATGACGCTTTCCATGACCATTGAAATATCTTTATGCTAACGAGTACCTGCACCCTAAAATATTGTACCACGTTACATCTCCTTTCAAATATTTATGGGACGACGCCCTTTCTCTAATCGACTACTTGATGAAATCTTATGGTCACACTAACCTTAGTTTAAGTGAAAGAAGGTTTCATTTTATGTTTTCACCAAACCGTAGAGTAGTGTAGACTGCTTTTGGTATTCTCGCAAATAGGTCTCAGAACCTATTTGCACCTATGAACAGATAATATAAAAAAATCAACAAATTTTGACTGTCCGGCAGAAGAAGAAATAGACACTCTCAACCAAAGGAATCTGGATTCGAAGGTGAGTAGCTCTATAGGCGCATCAACAAAATCCAAAAGAAACTAGAAGAATCTAGAAGAATATTTTAAAAAATTGTATACTGATATTCAAATAGACTTTTGAAAATATTTTTCTAAGGGCTGTTTCAAAACAACCGAAATTTTCCAATCATTATTTTATTAAATTCATTTTTGTTACATTAATAATAAATCTTACATTAGAAAATGTATGCCTTGCTCCATTTTCCAGATCAGCATCTAATTTTAGTAAATCTCGGGAAACCAATTCCCCAGAAGGTTCTTCTATATTTCTCTTATTTAAAAATTTTGATAAATCCTTGGATGTTTGTAAGCACGATTAAACAAGGACTTCTTCTTTGCTTTTTGATGCGGTTCTGGCTTTTTTTGAAGGGTGGATTGGAACTGGTTTCAACTGGGCGAGTTGACTTTGCCTATTTTGCGATGACGTGCTAGATGTTGAACAAGATTGTGGTCGAGACAGAGATTTCGTTAAATCTGATTGCATGAAAGACGTGTCATTATCGAAATATTCTTTACAAAAATCTTCATTATCGCTTCATTGAGCATGATTCGTCTGTCCAACTGAGTGAACATTGCGAATCTAATGAATCTCCTAGCAATTCGTAAAAATAATTAAAAATTTAAAAACTAAATGTACATGCAGATACAATCGCATATCTTTTAATTATTTACATTTAGTGAACGTTTATTATAATTGTTCACCGACGGCGTCACATCGCAGGTTTCATTTTAAAATAAAAAGTCGTCATAAAATTTCCATGTAGATTCTTTTGCATCATCTGTGGCTGTTCCGCTTTTTTCAATTTAAAATATTTTTGATACTCGTTGTCGTTTGTAAAGTAAGATTTTAAATTGTTCTATTATTTCGGCAAGTCATCTGAAAGATTTATTTTATTAAATTTGAAAAAATAATTATATGTTAAGAAAAAGAAAAACTCACTATAAGTAAAAATCCCATCATTTTTAAATTCAATATTAATTTCGTCGACTAATCGAGTCCAAAACAACTGTTTTTTCCCTTAATTTTATAACTGGGATAGCTGCGAGGTTCCATATAAACTCTGACTTTTTATTTTTTTCTATTAGCAATTTTATATTTAGATCGTTCCAATTATGCATATTGAAATTAATTTTTCGACGCAGAAACAAAATCCATATTATGTTTGCCAGCGTAAATATTTGACGTTTATAAAATGGTGTTGTCTTTTACTTTACGTCTGTTTCTGTCCTAGCTACACATTACTTGTTTTATTGCACTTTTTTCTAGCCAGTGTCATAATACCACAAGCAATGTGCTATATCAGTGCGAGTTTACCTAAATATTCTGCTAAACATTTTTCAGCAGGCAACCAATCAATGTGGTCTATTTCGTAAACAAATTTCCCCTTCCGAATAAATATTTTTTAATTGCATGCAATCCGGCTGAAAAATTTTCAGCACAATATTTGCGTAAACTCACAGTCAACAGCAGCGTTTTGGAAAAACAAATCATGTGTTCGATGTTTTAAATGGCAAAATCTCGATGTTTTAAAATAGCAACAATTCCGCAAATTCAGGTATATTATTAAGTGAAGATAATATTCCAAATAAAATGTTGTTAAATTTGTTAACATATTTAGAAAAAATTGAAATAAGAACCATAAATGGTGCATGTCAGTTCCGACGCGCGATTGCAGTTTACTCCTTAAGAACAATTGTGGAAACTTACCAGTTCCGAACATAAATGAGTAAAACAAATTACTCGCTCTTTCTCGAATCTATGAGTATGGTAGTGCATGGCCGTTCCTAGTTCGTGGAGTGATTTGTCTGGTTAATTCTGATAACGGACGAGGCTCAAATTTCTTACCTAGATGCCGGCAGGGTTATGGTGTAGAAACATTGGAGACATTTTTGCCTCATATTTTAGAGCCAAATAAAATTTTTCCTTGAGCTAACTTACATAATCTCAAGAAAACCGTACAAGTTAGCGAGCTAAACTAAACTGTTTTTACCGTGGTAATGATCATAGAAACGCATGCAATCGTTGTTTTACAATACTAGCCTCAAACGCTTTTTTTAACAGAAATTGATTTTCGAAAAGAAATGTTTGCCTTATTGTTATATCTCTTTATTATTTATACATATGTGCGGTATTAGTTCCATATCCAATGGCTTAACACCAAATTAGAAGCAAATCGATACATAACTAAAGATTTAGTGTTATAGTATGCCATGAAAACATAACGACTTCACTTTTTGTTAACACTCGATTTTGCTCCCTGTCTAATTTGTGTACAGCAGGTTATACATATACCTACGAAGATCGATTCTTAAGGAGTAAACTCTAAAAATTAAATGTATTGTGTTGTGTGGAAGATTTGGTTCATACGATTAAAACCATTTTATGTATGTTAAATAAAATTTTTGAAACAAAGACGTCACATATACATATTATATTGACATCAACGTTACTAGGGAATCCAAATTTACTGAAACTTCAATTTACCGGTTTTCGGTAATTTTTTTGATACAAAACCGGTTTCTCGGTAATTTATCGGGAAATTTAAATTATAAATAATAAAATATTTCTATCAAGACTTTTAAATTATATAAAATATATTTCATTATTAAAATAAATAATAAATGTATTCAGTTAGCAATATAAAATATAAATGCATTTCTAAATAAATAAACGATATTCATATCAGTCTAGGTACGTAATTACAATTATAGTTTATAAATTAATCACATAAAAATAAATGTATTATTTAAAAACTATAAATTTCTTTCTGTTCGTTAACATGTGCACGCAAAAAGCATAGTATGTCAATTGTGTTATCCTTAAGGCGCGATCTTATTTTTGTACAAAGTTGACCAGCAGCCGAAAATGCCCTTTCTGACTCAACGGAAGTTGGTTTTATTGTTGAAATGTATTGATAGGCGGCACGCACCAGATAAACTCCTTTTTTTCATTTTGTTCTAATAAAACTGCTTCCCGTTTATAATTTTAGTTAAGTTGGAGTTGGTTACATTTAAATGGGTTGGTTGTTCTTCTTGCGCCAATTTAGAATCGATTTTTCGCTTGATTGCCAAGTTTAATCTTTCCTTCATTGACATGTTTATTATCTCAGATGAATTTTCCTCAGGTTCATCTATATCAAATAGCTCCATTTCTGGATCACTTGGTATATTTAGAAAACGATCAACTAAACAAACAATCAATTTAATGATGTCAGTTTTGCTTGTTACGTTAAACAAACCATAGTTATTCTTATTATTAGATTTTGATATCTTAAATTCGTCAGAATTATGTAAAAATTGAAAAATATCAGAATAGTTTGTTCGCCTTTCCTGCAGACGGATAACTAATTCGGATATTAATTTATTGCTGAGGTTTGTATTCAGCTTGGATAATTCATCCAACATACATTTTATGGTGGCGTCGGCACTCAATAATGTGCAGTCGCTGGAGCACATTGCTTCTACAGCCAATTTTATGGGCAATAATGACGCTATTATGTCTTCAATTGTTTTAAATTCATATTCCATAAAGCAAACGTTAATTTTTAAGTCAATCATACTCCTCTGAATGGAAGCTTTTAACAAAAGGAAGCGCTCGAGCATAGTCAACAAACTGTTCCATCTGGTTTTAGTATCAAGGCTTAATGATATTTCCTTCTTAAACTCATCTTTTACGTGTTTCTGAAGCAAATCATTATTTTTAGGAGATCGTCGGAACAATTTCACTACTTTCCTAACTTTTTGGATGATTGAATATATTTCTCTATTTTGTGTTACATCAATTTCTTTATGAGAATCGTTGGCATTTTAATGCATCCTCAGTTTCAGATTCATCTTCTTCCTCTACATCTGAATCATCTTTTTCATTGATGTTTAATTCACATGGTGGTTATATACAATTTATATGATAGCTAATTGCAATCCATGCGCTAAGCACAATTGAAGCATAGAATTTAAATTTTCTCCAAGCTTCCTCATCTGATGCCCCGTCTGTTGTTAGTCCGACAATATCTGTGAGAGCTAAATCAAACTCTTTTAATTTATTTCTTACCAACTGCAAACACTTCTCAGCTGGAAAAGCCCATCCATTCGAGTCAGCCCTAAATTCCAAAATTTTTGTGAATCATGTAGATTAATATTCATATACCGTCGATTCCTTATTAATGACCACTCGTCAAGGGTAATGCTAAATCGTGTTCCAGTATGAAGTTGTTTTGAAATTTCTGATTTTATTTCATTTTTAATTTTATCACCACAATTCAGAACAATTGCACTGATTGAAGTAGGAGATTTCGGAACAGAATAACCTTTTGAAATTAAAAGATTTCTGAAATCGTAAGATGTACAAATTTTTCCAAACGGCAAACCGTCTTTTGCTGCTAACCGTGATATTACTGCAGCCAATGAATTATCGGTGTTTGTTTTGAAATAATTCGTGATCGAATTGGAAACCAAACTATCAGAACTCCTTATACCAGGATTTTTTGGTGAGTTTTGTGTTCCATTTTGAGTTTGGCCGGATGACGATGAAATTTCATTAGCTTTGTCTCTGTTTAAAATATTTATTTTGTGTTGGATTTCATGTGAGAATGCAAGCCACTCGTCGATCCCCCAGTTGTTTTTAATGTTTTTTTGCATAAATTGCAGCTTGCATTGTCTTTTCCTTGCCGTTTAAAATGTTTCCATATATTATTTGTATTTTGTTCCATGGCTAAAAAATAAATTGATATAGAAAAAAAGGCCACAATTACTAATACGAAATAAAATCATACACCACAAAATTAATCTGAAATAAAAAGTAGATATGTTTAATGTATAAACTATTGTTACCTCGCACTTTTCAATCACAAATATAAATCTAAATTACAAAACTGAACACAAGAAACAGAACTTCAACTTCGATCAAAATTCAAATGAGTATGACATTTGAATGACTCACATTTTGTTTGATGAATGAAAATGAATATTTCGAGTTCAATGGATTATTTTTGGTTCCAGTTTATAAAAGCTAGATGACAATTCATCTGAAAAAACAAATGGAACCAAAAAAATATTTTGCACAAACAAATTTAAACACAAAAATTAATTTAATTTTAAAAAACTTTGAAAACAAAAATCATATTATGAAAAATTCTCGTAATATGAAATTTACAGAATTTACCGAGAAAAATTAAAAGAATTACCGACACTTCGATAGTCAAATATTGATCGGTAAAACCGGTTTACCGAAAATCGGTATTGAATCCAGTTGAAATTAACCTACCTTTCGTGAAATATTTCGTTGGGTATACCATATAATATATAAATTTATAAAAAGTTTGCATATGAGAGAAGTAAGAGGTTAATGGTTACGTCCGATGAAAATACCTAAGATCTTCAGAAAATTTTATTAAATGTAGAAATTATTTAACACAATCTGAAGAACTTTATTTTAAAAATTCTACAGATTATTTTTTGAATTATCATATTCACATATACCATATAAACATTTTTGAAAAATATTTTAATGGAAATATTCGTAAAATCGAAATTTTAGAATTGATATTTTAAACATGAGTAGATCTAGATACATATAATAGAAACGTAAAACATATGACATGTGTTACGGATGAGTCTGAGTGCCAGGAACATAAAGAAAACATACCTACTACAATTTTTTATACTTGTGGTAATTAGAAAAAAATGTTCCTGGCAATTGCAAAAAATTGAAATCAGAAATAATAAAGCTGATTCAAAGAAAATGAACACAGGCACCGAAAATGTAGAAGCAACTTGAAACAGTCGTCACACTGCAAATTTTACAGCAATACCTAACTAAATGTTTTTTTATTTGTTGTAGAATAGTAAATTATTATTTTTATTATTTTTTTACCTACAATAATAATTTTAAATTATTGGTAAAACTTACCGAGCCGGCATGTGGCAAATGATCTTAAAATAAGGGATATAGAAACACTAAAAATTCATTTATTTTCAAAGTGTTTGTATGAAAAAACGCGATTCCGATTTAAGAAAAAACATGAATTAAAAGTTAAACCCAGTTAAATATTTTTTTATGAAATCGCTAACAAACAACTCAATGTCTTACTCATTTGAAACACTGATTCTCAAATTTTCCTATGTTCCAGCAAATAATCAAAAGAAAATAAGGGATACTAAATTAAAAAACATTCTACAACAACAACAATGTGTATTAAAAAGAGACAATTCTGTTTAATGACGTCACCATATAAATCCACATCTAAAACCAATGGTAAGGAAAAAGACAACACGTCTCCGCTCAACAATTAAACTAAAATAAATCAGAAAGAGCAAACAGAAAAAAATAAATCAATAAAATGAGTGCGAAGAAAAAAAAAAGTCAAAACAATCTAGCATGCTTTGCAAATTCAATATAAGTATAGAAACATAAGTATTCGAATTCAAATTTGAATGGAGGCAATGAAAGAGATGATTATTGTATCTATATAAAATGAATTCCTGTTTGTTTGTTTGTTTGTTTGTTTATTCCGAATGGGCGTCTCAGCCGCTCAACCGATCGCCATGAAATTTTTACCATGTACAAGTTGCATATCCAGAACCAACCTTACGATATTTTGGAAGGGGCTGGACTCCGGGGTCTAGGGGCTGCGGTACAAATTTTTTCGAAAATTTTAATTTTCTTTAAATTTTTCCACGAAAATGAGTTTATGGGGCTGGTTATATGAAATTACTGACATGTTCGAATCCGAGGGGCCCAGCCCTGGATCAAAAATTAATTTTTACATGTATAGATACAAATATTTGATTATTTCAAAATTACTTCTCAGTCGCTCAACCGATCGCCATGAAATGTTTACCATGCAAATGTTGCATGTTCAGGACCAATCTTACGATATTGTGAAAGGGGCTGGACCCCGGGGTCTAGGGGCCATGGTACAAATTTTTTCAAAAATTTAAATTTTTTTACGAGAATGAGTTTTGGAAAGGGGTTATATGAAATAAGAGACATGTTCGAATTCGGGGAGTCCGCCACTGGATCAAAAATTCATTTTTACATGTAAAGATACAATTATTTGATTGTTCTGAAATAACGCCTTAGCCGCTTTACCGATCGCCATGAAATTTTTACCATGTATATGTTGCATGTTTAGGACCAAGCCCACGATACTTTTGAAGGGGCTGGACCCCGGGGTCTAGGAGCTGTGGTACAAATTTTTTCTCAAATTTCAATTTTCTTAAGATTTTTTGACGGGAATGACTTTAGGAAAGGGGTTATATGAAATTAGTGACATGCTCTAATCCGGAAGTCTGCCCTGGATCAAGAATTCATTTTTACATGTATAGATACAATTATTTAAATGTTCCGAAATAGCGCCTTAGCCGCAAATTTATACACCAAAAAGGATATCTAGCGTGCGATTGTTATACACAAATCATACCTCTACTATAATTGATTTAATTATTCAAATTAATTTTACTAATTTAAATTTAAGACAATCTTTCGTCACTTTAACTGAAGACAAATCTCTGAACACTTATTATCCATACTGATAATCCATTTTTACTGGTTTGACATGTACTGTTTAGTGATATCCTATTTATCATATCCTGTTTTGAAATGTACCATAGTCAGCGAGTTCTAATTTCCACATAACTTCAGAAATAATTAACATTCTATTTTAGTCCACTATTGCAACCGGCCTCTTTTAATAAAAATAGTAGTTTCATACTAAACGCCAATAGTTTATTACTTTATTTAGTTTATTACTTAAATAATCAATGATTGTTTCATAAAATCAATTCTAGGAAAGGTACTAAAAAATATTGTACGTGAAAACTGATTTACTTTGAAAAGTACTAGCGTTTTATATTTGAAAATAGCATCTTCTACAAGAAACATCCTTGGATTCAAATTATTGTACGTGTAAAATTGTCTTAGTTTGAAAAAACTTCTTTTGTTTTTCGAAATGTCATTTTCAACCATAGTTCGCGGTAAAACGTATCGAAGTGGACGTAGTAATTGAATCGTTTTGAATAAATTAATATTAATTTGTGTAACCAATTTGGCAATTGGTAACAAATACCAAACCAAAATTAATTAACTATCCTCACAAACAGGATGTCCAATAATATCATTACAAAATTTCGCCTGGATGCATTGACAGAGGCACCCGTTACTGAATACAGCTACTTATAATTTTCTTTTCATATGTGATTGCAACTACAGCGATGTAAAGAGAGAATTCTTGCATAACAATCAAGGTATTTGAATTATATACCTCCCGTGCAACGCCGGGTAACTCAGCTAGTTGTTTATAAATTTCGAGTTA
Source organism: Tipula helvola (assembly GCA_963556165.1). Taxonomy (NCBI): domain Eukaryota; kingdom Metazoa; phylum Arthropoda; class Insecta; order Diptera; family Tipulidae; genus Tipula; species Tipula helvola. Next base: position 199,599,224 of record OY744482.1, on the reverse strand, counting down.
TGTTGATGACGTGTATTACAAAAACAACAATATTTAAAATTTCAAAAGTACATACCTTATTTTTCATGACGATTTTCACTAAGAAATAAACATTTTCAAAACTCGATTTTTCGATCAAATAATATTACATGTTTCATGAACATTTTCATATAAAATAAAAAAACAAAAGCTCACATTTCTAATAAACTAAATCTGTAAATGAAAATAACCGTTTTCCGATATAGTTTCATAGTAAAGAAAAAATTGTTTGTATATAAGGATGCTTATAATTTTTGCAGATTTTAGTTAATCCATGTTTTTTAAAGCACGTCTTGCATTACGAGCGGTTGACAGCTCAGCCTTTGTCTTCCGGTCATAATTTCTACATTTTCTATGACGAACATCACACAGTAATAGTTTGTCTAAGGTAGCCGCGGTCTTCTATCCAGGCGGCAGTAATGTGATTCAACGCAACATACGACGTGGAAATCTTGGGATAGCTCAAAGCCAAACAACATATTCTGCAATAATAACAACAACCAAGCTATATATGTACATATTTTAAAGTTTATCTTTATTATTTATAATAGAGCAATAACGTATTTGCAGAAGAAACGGCCCACAAAATACACTAATATCTTTATCAAGAAACGATTTAAAATAATTTTTCGAACCCATTTATTATTATTGTCGTTTTGTATCACTCCATATAACTGAAGAGGATATTATTGTGTAATTCTAGAAGATGATCACTATTAAATTGCTTTGTGAAAAGTAGTAAAAAATCAATATACTATGAAGAAAACATTTAATACAATAAATATCCATTCTCTTAAAAATTGGAAATCCTAAATCGTATTATATTTCATGGATTTTTATAAAGCATAAAGAAATATTACAGAAGACCTAAAAACTCCTTTTTTATCCTGTTAGAATCTACAACAATCGATTCAAAATCAAATATAAATTTTATCGCAAAAAATAATGTTGAGTGACTAATATTACAAAAGAGGTGGCGATTATTATTACAATCTGCCTTCAGCCTGGATATTTCAGTTTAAATTGTATATATCTGTGATTTCAAGAGTAAAGCTGTCTAATATTGTTTTATTGCCTGTTTTAATGCCTTTTAAAAAAACACCAAAAAAAACAGAATAATATTTCTAGTTACAAATACAGTGAAACTTCTTGAAGCCGACCATCTTCCATACGGCAGAAAAATGGTCTTTTCGAGAGGTGGTTAACGCGACTAGGAGGAAAGTTGTGGGACGTCTGTGAAAATTTCCCTGTAAAATATTTTATTTATACATTTCAATTTCATATCACTACAATTAAATTCAATTGAAATTTTTACTTCAATTAAAACTAAATAATTTTTGCAGTGTGCGCAACCAAACAGCAGCTAAGGGAAAACAATACAACAATAAAACTAGGGAAAACATTAAAATCGCCAGATATACACATAAAAAAAACAATTTTGTGCAATGCAATAATTTGAAAATCTATAAATTTTCATTTTTGTTATCGGCTCACAATAAATTTATGATCGGAAAAACTAAATATCCCCATCGTTTGTTGCTGTTATTCAAACCAAATACATAAATAAAAAAAAATTGTTTTGTAAGGTAAATTTTTTTGAATAGGTTTTGTATTTTGAAATTTAAAATTGGTAGTGATACGATTCAATATTTAGGTTTTTGTTCGATATTGGCGAAAAATAAATTAACAATTAAGTATTTATTGCAAATATGAAATAAAAAAGAATATTCATTGAATATGAATGTTTTATTAATTTATAAAATTTTTTTTGAAAGGGTATACGTACTAAAATACATTCCTAACAAATAAATACTTTTACAGGTTGTAATAATAAAATTTGCTGCAATAAAAGGAATAATCGCTGTCGGTATAGATTATACAACTGTAGAACGCTATTTAATGACAAAAAAATACAATATGCAGAACTAGGCTTTCAGATGGGAGGGTACATCTTGCTTATTCAAATCAAATTGCACTAATTTTTAATTATAGGTTAGTTTCATCGTTCCGTTTAAACCAAATCGTAGTCGCAAGAAATTTAACAATAACACACTACAACGGTACCATGAATTAGAGCAGTTTGATTGCGCGAAGTTTTATTCAAATTAAATTTTGACCGGTCATAGCTTAATTTGGAATAGTTACGAAAAATGTAAAGAAAAACACTAAAATCTCGCAGTTCGTTTTTTTCTCCAACTTAACGGCGACGATATTTGTATAGTAAGCGCGCCGAGCCGCGTTTAAAAGATATAGGAACGTTTTATTGGTAATTTTACAAAATATCATTCGATTCTTCAATTTGATTCCAACCTTTTGTAGTTATAGCATAGTAGAACTACAAGAAGCTAGTTTGTTTTTCCTCTCCTCTCCATCATCATAGAAACCTTCGATTCTATCGATCAAAGAATTATGTGTTAAATCCTGCTTGATGGTTATTTAATCGAAATATTTGATATTTCTAGTAAATCAGCAAAAAATGCTCTATGTTTTGCCATCAAAATTTCATTAATCCGGTAAAATAAATTGATGGTAACTTCAATTGCAACGTATTAAGTAAATATTTGTAGGTGCCAATTTGTAATATAAACACTTTGCGAACGTCTTATCGGTCTTATTATAACAAACATTTTTTTTCAACAGCGGCTTACTGACATTTTTTGTATTATTATTGACATTCAAATGGTCAACTATTTGATCAATGGATGTACATTTCTGCTTATCATATTTTACTTTTAATATTTAAAATTTTTGACGTGATAACGTTTTACACCGCATGTTCAGAAAACTTACTCAAAATTTAGCCCTTGGTCGGGGGCAATTACTCATCAACTATAAGCATTACCTTTAATTTAAAGATATGGTTGCTTAGATTGGTCCTTCGGCTTTATGTGTCATGCATAATATTATTATAATCACGTCATCCGGCGGCAAAGGAACCCGCGCCGCGAACCTCTGATTTCGACCGATTTAAATGCTTGAACCAGGGTAGCGAGAGAATGGCCCATCCGATCGGAGATTAGATGGTGTCAATTTTTGCGTAAAAAACCAGTGGTGGTTAATTTATTTTAAATTAAATTAATTAATCATCACAAAAATTTTAATTAAAAATTTAAACTACAAAATAGCGATTGTAGTTTAGCCCTTGGTCGGGGGCAATTACTCATCAACTAAAAGCACTACCTTTAATTTAAAGATACGATTGCTTAGATTGGTCCTTCGGGTTTATGTGTCACGTATAAGATTATCGCAATGACGTCATCGGGCGGCACAGGAACCCGCGCCGCGAAGCTCTGATTTCGGCCAATTTAAATGCTTCAACCAGTGTAGCGAGAGAACGGCTCATCTGATCGAAGATCCGATGGTGTTAATTTTTGCGTAAAAAACCAGTGGTAGCTAATTAATTTTAAATTAAATTAATTAATCCCCACATAAATTTTAATTAAAAATTCAAACTACAAAATAGGGATTTATAGAGATTGAAGGCACTATAGCAAGAGAATGCCTCATCAGATCGGAGCAATTCGGTTATTAATTTGTGCTTAATAATACCGTGGCAGATAATTTATTTTAAATTAAAATAATTAATCTCCACATAATTTTAATTAAAATTACAAACTACAAAATAGCGATTTATAATACTTGAGATCACTGTAGCGGGGCAACCCCTCATGCCTCATCTGATCGGAGCAATTCTAGTGCTAATTTGTGTGTAAAGAAACTGTGGCAGATAATTTATTGTAAATCAAAATAATTAATTTTCACATAGATTTTAATTAAAATAATTAATTTTCACATAGATTTTAATTAAAATTTAGATTTACAAAGTAGCGATTTACAATGCTAGAGAGCACTATAAAGGAGGAATGCCTGATCTTATAGGTCAAATGTCAGTGCGGACTCTGATATAAAATATATTTGACCTAGACTGCGTATTCATCACACTACCCTCGGCGACTTTGGGAGGCACTAGTCTGCGGAACTCATACATTCATCAGGCACATCTCCGCTGAGACCCTGCGCTTCATATCGTACTTGTCATACCATCGCCCAGTACTTAATCGTTTGCAAACAATCACTGTACTCTCATTTCATGATGCTAATAATAAAGAAATTTATTTTAACAAACCCATACATCGTGCCATTTCTCGCACCTCTTATAAACGTTATCACGGAAAACACCTACGGCTATGTAGAAGACACAGCCTACCCCAGCTTTTAACAAATTCAATTTTTTTTAATTGAGTGATTTTTTATATGCACCCAGCGCCAATAAAATGTTCGAATTTAATTATTTACACTTTGTCTCTTTTATTCTACATATTACATCTAGATGCTATTTGTTGTTTTTGTTTTTTGAACTCATTTATTTTGTTTTCGTTTTGTTTTTTTTTTTTTGAAAAAGATGTGTGACTTTTTTTTTTTACCTGATACACTCAAATATCTCGGAAAATAAGCACTATACGAAAAAATGGTAAAGATCAAAATTTAATTATTTCGCGGGGGAAATACATTAGTGATAAAATTAGTACCCCCCCCCCCCTTGTAGGTGGGGCGGGGCGTAACTTTGAAACTAAAATAAGAACCCCCTTTTTTTTATTCAAATTGCCTTCAATAATGTGGGGGCCGATGAGTTTGTTGCCAATTATTCCACACCACACATTGTCAGTCCAAGGACGCTAATGTTTAACTTGGCGAACCATTGCGGATTTTCAACACTCCAGTAATGCATGTTGTGGCGATTAACCGTTCCTTGGTTTGTAAAAGGCGACTCGTTGGAGAACAATACGTAACGAAAAAAATTTGGGTTTTGCTGTATTTGTTCACGTGCCCACTGATAAAAGTTACCCGATTTTGGAAATTACCGCCATGAAGATCTTGATGTAAAGACACCTGATACGGATGATACTTATGACGTTTTAAAATTTTCCAAACACTGGTCTGGGACAATCCGGAATCGCTAGCTATTTCTCATGTACTAATATGAGGATTATGAGCTACTGCAGCCAATACATCAATTATATTATTTTCTTCGGTGGCTATTGCTTTACGAGTCCTTTTTTTCGGTTGAAAACTTTCATCAGTAATAAATTGTTTGACAATACGCTGCAATGACGCACGTGTCCTAATCCTATCCGGGAAACGCGAAGCGTAGAGAGTAACAGCATTATCAAGACTCCGGCCAGCTTCTCCATAAACCATGTCAAAACAATGTCGTTAATTTGAAAGCCGATTTAATCGCATGTTCCTGGGTTACGATAATGACAAACCATTTTTCAGTAATTTAAAACTAAGAAATATAAATTGTTTAATCAATTTTTTACTTATTCACTTACGATTGCTAATCTGCTCACACGTCGTATATTCTACCAGATTTGGTAAGCTAGACATTGTGATTTTCTCTTATAATTATCTAATTAAATTGATTTTCCAAAACATGTCAATTCAACCTAACTTGACACTACTGTTATTAGTGAATCTCAGAATAAGATCGGAAAATTAACAGAAAACTATTGCACGTGGCTAAAATGCATATGTGCACATGATCCAAATATCAAAAAAATTGGTTTACTCTTGTATTACTCGCACCTTTCATAACTCCTCGACCCAAATTTTGTATTGAGGGATTGTAGAGGACGTCCTGGAGAATTAAAATAAAATATTAAAAAAAAAATTATAACGGTTTTCTTTGAGAAAACCTCAATTTTATAAAAAAAAATATTTCTTTTTTACTTTAAAGCATCATAGCTCTCAAACGGATGCAGATGCAAGAAAACAGCTTTAATAATAATAGTAGCCTATACAATTACCAGTCAAATAAGACTAAGTTGGTTGTTCTCCGATAATTATTTTGGAAGTTACAGTTTAATATATGGATGTACTTTTTTTCTGAACCAAATTTTTTGAACACCCTGTATCTCAAAAGTATGTGAAGTTATCCCAGGATTTCATCCCAGTAAATGAAAAAACTTGAATCAGGCAACCCTAGAAAATTTAAAGCCATATTTAATATTATGTGAAGTTAGCCCAGCCCAGGATTTAATTAAAATTAGGCTAAATACCGAAATTACATGTTATCCAATAAAATAAAATAAAATTCACATACAAAATTAATACAATTTAAATCTTCACTGATATTTTTTTATTACTTGCAAGATTTTACCTAGTACCTAAAAATTTATGGATGTTACAACAATTGGTTTATTTTACCGCAAATAAAAATATCTCGGATTAGTAATTAATTAGTATTTTTGAGAAGGGAATAACATTAGCTTAATTTAGAAAACAATTCATGAAAATCGTATGGTTCCAAGTGCTCGAACAATAGCCATGGGCTGAGAAGTTTTATTCATTTTTATATGTCGATCAGATATTCGTCTGGTTTGCCAAAACTAAAAATGTCTCGTATTAGTGAAAGGCATTTTTGAGAAGGGGATACCAGTAGTTTAATTTAGGAAACAATTCATGAAAATCGTATGGTTCCAAGTGTCCGTAAAATAGCCATGGGCTGAGAAGTTTCATTTATTTTTATATTTCAGTTGAAATTCTCGACTGGTTCGTCGAAATTGAAAAGTTTCAAAATAAATTTTAAAGGAATCTGTTTGATTACTATTAGTTTGGTAGCTCCAGAAATGCCCGTTCTCGGCCAATTTCTTCACTACTATTTATAAAATATATATGTACATGGATTAGATGATATCTTTTGAACGACTATTTCACTTAAGTCATCATATACTTCCCAGATCCATTTCGATAACAATTTCTCATATAGTGCGAACTATTGGGAATAAAATTCACAAATGAATTTATTTTGTAATTTTTATTAAAATTTTTAATATTAACAGCAATATTTGTGACTGCGATAAGTGTTGTGGGGTTAAGCATAGGCTCAACATATAAAAATAACTTATCGCTCAAGGATACGTTCCGGGAAGCTAACTCATTGTTGCAATTCATGCACGCTCTTCCGACTTATTCTTCTAGTAAGTCTAACTTTTCTAACTTAAAATGGTTCAAAGGTACATACATGATTTAATAAATCAATAACTGTGCATGCTTCACATTTCTGAACACTTTGTGCACTATAAAAATTCAAAGACTTTAACAAAAAGTTGACACCATCGTTATATTAGAGGTGCAATCTCGATTTAAGCCTTATAATCTGGTTAAGTTGGAAGCTCGAAATTTTTGGGCTAAAGTAATATTTTTAGCCCGTAATGCTTTAATCAGTTCGCTAAAATCGTTTTCTACCTCTAACCCTTTAAAAGCAGATAAATTTAGTACACAGCAAATAAATGCATCAAATACGCAGGAATAAACATAGTTTTCCTCCGTGTTGATGCCATTTTTTAAGAAGCACATGATATTGTTTCGTTGGCCTTTACAATTTTTTTGGTTGTCATCTGAAGGGTTTTCCTTAAATTTTCTTTTGTGGGAAATGGTTGTTTGTAGCAAAGTGCAACGGGCTCCTGGTAGCGTCATGCAATTTATTGATTTTAAAATTGGTTGGGTGAAGTTAGTTTTACTTTTTGAGGTAGACGTAGGATAATTTAAAGGGGTTCATTTAGCCCAGCCTTCTTCAATAGCAAGAAGAGCTCCTAAAGGCTTCTCTTCTTCTAAAAAGTTGTTGCTGCCTAGTTTTGTTCCAGTACTCATATGTCTTTCAGGAATATTTAGAGTATAAGGTATCTGTTATGAACGAATAAATTACGCTTCAAAATTTCATTTAAAAACCTCAAAGCTTTGGTAGGTAATTTACCTAATGCCAAATTAAGTTTTGTTCGCCGTTTTATTATAGGTATATTTATTGTAGATGTATTATAGAATATCTGATCGACATATAAAAATGAATAAAATTTCTCAACCCATGGCTATTTTTCGAGCACTTGGAACCATACGATTTTCATGAATTGTTTTCTAAATTAAGCTAATGTTATTCCCTTCTCAAAAATGCTAATTACTAATCCGAGACATATTTTTAGTTTTGGCAAACCAGACGAATATCTGATCGACATATAAAAATGAATAAAACTTCTCAGCCCATGGCTATTTTCCGGGCACTTGGAACAATACGATTTTCATGAATTGTTTTCTAAATTAAGCTAATGGTATCCCCTTCTCAAAAATGCCTTTCACTAATACGAGACATTTTTAGTTTTGGCAAACCAGACGAATATCTGATCGACATATAAAAATGAATAAAACTTCTCAGCCCATGGCTATTTTTCGAGCACTTGGAACCATACGATTTTCATGAATTGTTTTCTAAATTAAGCTAATGTTATCCCCTTCTCAAAAATACTAATTACTAATCCGAGATATTTTTATTTGCGATAGAATAAACCAATTGTTGTAACATCCATAAATTTTTAGGTACTAGGTAAAATCTTGCAAGTAATAAAAAAATATCAGTGAAGATTTAAATTGTATTAATTTTGTATGTGAATTTTATTTTATCTTATTGGATAACATGTAATTTCGGTATTTAGCCTAATTTTAATTAAATCCCATAATATTAAATATGGCTTTAAATTTTCTAGGGTTGCCTGATTCAAGTTTTTTCATTTACTGGGATGAAATCCTGGGATAACTTCACATACATGTATCTGAAAGGATATCTCAAATGGACCCCTCCTCCCCATAAAATTTTTTTTCTCAGAATGAACCAAGGAATTACCCCTTGACGGATCAGCATCCCAAACCCGGACACCCTGTATAATAGTTTTTCTTTAAGAACCTTTTTAATTTTTGTAAAAAATTGTTATTTTTAATTTTTTAAGTTTTCTTTATATGTAATTATTTTTACTTTTCTTAATTGTTACAGCAAATTTATAAAAAACCTATTATTATGACTAAAAGGTCGAAATATAAGGATTACAACAAAAACAAAATATTAGTTTTTGCATTGATTTAATTTTATTTTGTCTATAAAAAGCTATAGGTATATAAAAACAATTGTTGTAAAATATTCCGGAAAACGGAGATTTATTTGAAAAAATTACTTCGTCAACCTCGCAGACACCTATAAATTTCCTCTAGAGGGATGTAATTCTCAATACCTGATTGTTTAGGTTTGCATTGGACCAAAAATCGCTTGTAAGCCGCAATCAACTGTCTGACAGACGGATTATCATTTCTTCCTAAGTGGGAACGGATTAGCCAAGCAAAAATTCTATGTGGTTCTGATTGAGCTTGCATAGTGAAATACATTTCAGTATTCCAGTTCTAATAAATCATTCTAATAAAACTTCAATACAGGGGTCGGCACTCGAAGTGTTACCAACTTCACGCTGTTCACGGCGCATGACAGCGCGCTATCTTTTTGTTACCTTGGGCACGAAAACAATTCGGTAGAAACCATTGGACGTTTCAACAAGACTTGGCACCATTCCATAAAGCCCGTGAAACCCAACGTTTTTTACAAGAAAAAGTTCCCAGCTTCATTCCGTAACAACAATGGCCATCACGTTCCCCGGACTCATGGATTTTTCCATATGGTCCATTCTGCAGGCCAAAGTATTAACTAAAAAACATGAGACGGTCAACGCCTTAAAGATTGCTCTTCGCCGCGAATGGGGCAAAATTCCATCAGGCCACATTCGTGTGGCGTGTGAAGCCTTCTCGGAGAGACTCGATGCTATTATCCGCGCTATAGATGGCTACATCGAACAATACACATTTTTTATTAAATTTAAATGTTTACGATAAGTTTTGGAATAAAAACAATTAAAATTAACAAATTTACAGCATTCTTAGTTGATAACACTTCGAGTGCCGACCCCTATATTTTGAAGAGCCATAATTAGTAATATAAAATCAGTTTTTCTTCGCGATTCGATTATTAATTACCCATTTGCAAATCTAAGTTGACTTAAATATTGGATTGCCAATTTGCCATATTCACGAACTTCAATATAATTTGATTCACAAGGGCACTTTTTTTAAACATAATTTTGGTAAATTGAGTAAACTTAAAATATCAAAAAATCGTTTCATATTGTCTCAGAAAGGTTATACATAGTACCGTCACAATTTTCAAAGTTTTTAAGATTTGCCAAATTGTAGAGCATCATAAACAGAATCACTGAAACACTGTGTGACTAATTTTATCTTCATTTCGGTCTTTGGAAGAACATATATGTTTTTGTTAACTTGTTTCCTAAATGCATCCTCTCTTCGTCCTGAAGCACTTGTATTTGATCAAGATATTTCCAGTCAATGCTATTTCCTGATAAGTCAACTAACGGTCCTTTTTCTGCTAAAGTTTTTCTAACTAATTTGACCATGTGATAATGATCTAGAAAGAAGCAAATCGTTGAGTTTAAATTAGTGAATTGTATATTACAACCAAGCAACATGGCTAGCGTGCAGTTGGTAGAAATCCCATCGGAAGTTATTCCAACTTTTTCAATGTTTATTTACTATAAAATTTCCATGCACATAGTTAACAATTTTTTTTTGAATCCCGGAAAGAGTGACGGTAGGAAATCATCCTACTGGTAATTTCTAATAAGTGTTAACTCAACCATTAACACAATACTTGTGTAGCCAAAATATCGATTGGCATTTACATCCATTTACAATATCGATGTTTCCGTATGATTGCTTTTCGTCTCATTCTTGATGAGGTTGAATTGCCATCCCTTCATAAACTAAATTGACAATAATCTTCATATAAGAATGATGATCTCACCATTATTTTCAAAGTCAAAAATGCTTGTTTGGAAAAACCGGGTTGAGAATCGATATTCTCATATCAACTATTTTTAGTTTTCTTTTGTGGAGGGCATGAATTGAAAACAGCTCTTACGTAACTGTAAGCTATTGGAGAACAAAAATTTAAATTCGCCGTAAAAGCTTTCAATTCCGAATTATATTTTCTCAGCGAAGCAATACCTTTTTGCTTCATGATTTGGCGATTTAGTATAGGATTTTTGAGGACCTGATATGCCCATTAGATCATAGAAGTGATCGTCTGTTACTAATTTTTTTGCTTTCAATTCTTTTATCATGCCTTCCAAATTTGAAATTTTTTTGGTTTTCTTCTGATTCGTTGTTTGCGATTTCTAATTGTATAGTCTGTTTCACACCAGTTTTTTTTTTTTTTTTTTTTGATAATTTTAGCTAAAAGCTGTATTGTACCGGCGAAATACAAATTAGCCGTTTTTTTGCAAATTTGGACCGGATTGTAAGCTGAGTAAAACAGCAGTAGTCTTCAGCTTATGTATTGTTAGCAGTATACTGTCTCTCATTGATATAAACTAATCATCCTTTTGTCTACCTCTTGACAAAATTTTGTTAAAATGTCTAGAGCACCCAGCGGGCCAGTACGAGTTGGTCGCCCTTTAGCAGGATTCATTTGGGTCACTGCCTGCAGCTTTTACCTGGCTATAGCGCAGTCTAGGGTGGGAATTGAGCAGTTTCCACCAGGAGAATGAGTATTCCTTTATACTCCATTGATTGGACAGTGTTGAATACTTAACAGTTGCCGTGAACAGAAAGCTCTGCGAACACGCCAGTAGGAAGCTAAAAATAAGCAATTAAACAAAAAGAAAACCACACCCGAATACAGCTTCTGGCGGAATATTCCACAACCAAGAAAAAAAACACCAAATAAATGGTATCAATAAGAAAACGAAACATTAACTTAAATAAACTAAAAAAAATAATTAACAATAAAAAAAATGGTGATATGTATTACTTTTGTTTACCCTTCGGCTAAGTAAAACATGCTGACTATTCTCGGCTATGGTTGCAATTCCAATTTCTCCTCGATTATTCGTAGTTTGCCTACTGGTTTTATTTATTTTTTTGCTTTTAAACGTTAGGCGACCATTATTAATGCGATTTCCAATCTCATCCGCAGCAGTAGATATGATGGGGTACTTAAGGTACTATATCCAGCCGTATTGCGACACAAGGGTACGACCTAATTGCAGTTACGGATCAGGTTTTCCCGCTAACTGCTTATATAATCGGTTCTCAAATAATATCTCCACTACTAACAAATTTGGTTGGCACAAGTGGTTTCACAGAGGGGGATTCACTTCCTTTGACACACGGAACAAAAAAACTTTTATGTCACAAATCTTTACTTTTTGAGATATAGCGGTATCAAGCTTGTCGACGTAATTATAATTGAAAAATCACTTATTTTTCAACAGATACAAATATTATTATCTTTCTGCACGTCTGTCTTCTTTAAAATTTCAAATCGATCTCCTCTTTTTCTCTAAAAAAAAGTTGCTGTTAAAAAAACCAAACAAAATTCCTCATCATGATACGGGTGCCTCAAAAACGTGTTTCCAGTAAAAGAAGCAAAACATAATATTTATAACACTGCTACACACTGATTTAAGTGACACAACACACAATATTTTGTTTATAGCTATGCCCAGGATTACCAATTAAAATTAAAAAAAATCAACTTCTGCTCTTCATAAAAGGATTAATAATATTTGAGTTAATTGAAATGCCCAACAATTTATTTTATAATAATCAGTTCAATAAATTCATAAGTTATATTACAATTATTTAATATTATTTCAGTTTATAATTAGTTTAATTCAATATTATGTCACCAGGCATCAAATTACAATTTAAGCAAACAATTATTCTGTTGTCTCAGCCAGCAATAATTTACCATATTCACCAGCAGTCAATTTACCATATTCACTAGCATTTATTTTAATAATTTCACCCAATTGTAATTACCAACCAACAGGCATATCATTCATCGCTAAAGATGTAGCTTGGTGTACTGTAGTGTTGCACAGCTCGAGCACAATCACCTCTGACTATGGTGTTCTTTGCATGAACTATAATATTCTCCAAGTAGACCAAGCTTTGTTCCATAACGCTATTACCTTCAACATTTGGAACGCGAATCTAACTTTTGGCATAGGCTTTGACTTTAGAGTAAATAGTCTCAATGGTATTTAGCATTAGAGAATAGGGTCCTAGCCGCTGTCGTTCCATTAATTACTGCTTTTAGTCTTGAATGGCAAGGTGCGTTGTCTGCAACAATGGCTAAATCTGCCAAGTTGATTTCCCAAATCTTGCCACTGCTGCATTAATATGTTTACCCAATCATTTGCTAACTGTGTAGTAAATGAACCTCTTCTGCATTTCATAGACACAACCCCTGTAGTAGAAATTGATTCAATCAAGCGTATGTTAGGACCTCTTGATGCTGGAAGTTGTTGGACTGCTAAGTGACTAGCTCTTGCACGGCCCCTTGTTCTACGGCAAAACAAATTACAATTTGTTTCATCCATCCATACAATTTGTTTGCCCTGCTGTATGTGGTGGTTCAAAGAACATATTCAGATCGTTTTATTTTATTGATTTCGGAATTCAATCGGTTCAATATGCACTTTTTTGGTAGTGAAGAGTCTGCCTTTTAAGTACTTACCAACGGTTGACACAGACGCCACTTTTCGGAAACTGTTAATAATTTTCTTTTTTTACCCAGGAAATCATCAAATCAATATCATCCTCAGACAAAACTTTTGGTTTGTGTTTCTTTTGGCAACATTGTATCACGTCGACATTGGATCCAGTGATATGCGGTTTTGTACTTTATTTCCAGCGTTACAGCCAAAGCTATCGAGTCATCACCTCTGTTCGCAGAATTCACCAACCTTTCACGATCTTTTTCATTATTTTTTTTTGTATTTCTTCCTTTCAATTATATCAGTTCCAATCACGGCAGTTCTGCAAACAGGACTATCTGGAACATCGATTATAGGCTGACACACTTTGAGTGGAATATATGTAGGCAAGCTAGTAGTCTTGTTATTGGATGCCTTGCCATTACAAATTGCGCAATTGTTCTTTAGTACCATTTTTATGGAAAGGAATCTAGTGTTTTACATTTTAAACGATTAAACTATGTATTAAATTGTGTGTGTTAACTTGAAAAATAAATAAATTCAGATGTTTCAAATATTACAGTGACTTCACGGGTTACTATGTATAATAAAGTAGCCGCGTTATATACAGTGGAGATTTGTTGCATTACAAATAACTAATCTATATTACAATTGACGCTTTCTGAATTACAATTGACGCTTTGTGAATTACAATTGACTAATCTGAATTACAATTGACGCTTTCTGAATTACAATTGACTAATTTGAATTACAAATAACGCTTTCTGAATTACAATTGACTAATCTGAATTACAATTGATGCTTTCTGAATTACAATTGGAATAGGTGTTGTATACATTACTTTAATTCAGTTACCTAATCGAGCTTGAATTATTTTAAGCAGAAAAAATAATATCTATGCTCTGAATGTTAAAACTTGTTTTGCATACAAAATTACAAAAGATACATTTTGCAACCACGATACCAACATCTTTCTCCAATAAATGTACGCCAAATAAATAGATAGAAAAGTAATAGGTATACCAGCATGAAAGTAATTTCCTGTTTAATACAAATTATTTTTATTATTCACATCGAATATAAAGCAAAATATTAATATTCTTTTAAAGCAATCCTTAAAAACCCAAATCGCGATTAAATTTTCTCATTCTTTCAGAGTTTAATACGAATAATATTAAAAAGTGTACCGAACGTTTGAACATTGATAATGTTAGCGTGTGTCTATTATTTTATTTTGTTTCTCTTTATCAAACAAACAGAAAATATTAAGGCATGGTTTGCAGTTCAAAGTTTTATTATATCGATTCGAAAAAAAAAATAAAAATATTAAGCTCTTTGAAAAGTAACATATTTATCTAACTTGCGGCAAACTTTGTGTTTCGAATACATAATAAAAAATATAGCAGCGAACTGAAAATGTATATCCAAGCAATTATTGACTCACACAATAATAAAACTTTTTTAAAATATAATTTAAAATAATTTTTCGAAGTCAATGTTGTGTTAGCATTATTAATTTGTTGGTGATAATTTACGTTCCATTCGTTTTTTTATTTTATCACACCATTAAAATATTGTGGTTTTCTTCTTCTTCCTGGAGATTGCTAAATTATTGTGATTATTATTCCTTTTTCTATATAGTCGATGAGCAATATTACATTTACTACGGGTTGACACTGGATGGAGTAACAGCTTTTATAATTTAGATATTTATCGTGCTTATTGACTTAGCATTTAATCCTTATATGACATTCGTCAATAGCACCGATAACATTAGCAAAGATTCCAGTTTTTGCCCTTGTGCAAAATCTAAGCCCGATTTCTTCTCGTATAGCTGCTGGTTTAATAATAAGCCGCATAAGTGTAAAATAGTTCAACATTTTATGTATGATGGATTTTACTGTAAAACTGTATGGGAAAATAGTATAGGCATATAGTTATAATTTTATTATGAATGTATACGTATAAACTCTAATGATTTATGTACTTACGGACTGATATCAATAAAACCAGCATCTACTCTATAACTACACCCTGCCGCCATCCAGTAAAAAAATACAATTAATTCTTATTCCTTCCCCCAACCGTGCGTCTTGTTTGGCATTAATTCTACAATTTTTTGGAAACTGTGCACATTAATACGTAGGTACTATTGAATTATGATTGTATTTCCATTTAAAATTTCCCTTACAACGTCCGATACGACACGTAGTTTGCAGAACGTATTGTGTTTGTATAAAAATATATGTATGTACTTCCCTCAAGTTTCTTCTATAGTTAGGAATTACTGCTTCATTATTTTTATATTTTTTGTAAAGTAATAAAATTAATAGTATAATCGGAAAATATTTTTTTGTGATGCGATGCATTTTGAATGAATCTCAACTGTCAAAATTTTAACCAGATCACACAGCAGGGGAACACAGAATTCATACAGAAGCTCAAAATATCCAATGTGTCCCAGAATCACGTCACGTGCAAACATAGCAATCGTCGCATCATTACGAGCACTAAGCGATTAAAGAGCTAATAACTGGCACATCCCATTGTACGGTGGCAATATGTAATCCGGGCCACGGGCGTCACGAGGCAAGAAGCGAAGCGCATATTTAAGAAAACCTTTGAATGCTTTCGATCCTCCATAAATTTCAAGAGTCACAAGAATGCTGCAATAAAGAAATATTTTAATAACCTGTTGCTTCTAAGCCTACTATGGCAACATAGTAGGCTTAGAAGCAACAAGTTACAATATGTAAATATTAAGGGAACTTTCTTTCAGTGTCAAACTTCTATTGTAAGATAACTTAACTTAAACAAATGAATCAATATTTAATTTAAATAGAATTGACTGAAAATGATGAAAGGTTCACAGAGAAATGCGCAAAGACAACTTTATATTGTGGTTTTGACGATTTCTGTCCCGCATTAAAGTAGGCTGTGTTTGTTTTTGAGCCGAAGAATTCACTACTTTATTTATTTGCTCGATTGTCGTTTAATTTATTTAGAAAATATGCAATGAAGTTTTTTCATCGGAAATTTTTAGCTTAGACGCACAAAGATGTCTTTTACAATATTTAGAGGTGGAGAAATATCGATAGTCGGCCCCATCGATAGTTTGAAGTTGAACTATCGATAGTTTTTTATACGTAAATTTCCTTTAGCGGCTCTATTAAATTATGGTGAAAATAGTATCAAAAATTAGAAACCATTTAAATAAACACAAAATTATTAAAAAGTTTTAGTTTAATAAAGAATTTTATTTGAATTCAAAAAACATAAACATTGTACATACATAGCTAGTTAGCTATATCTATATCAAATTTCTTAAGATTTCAATTGTCAGGTGCCAATTTCACATTTTTAATACATAAAAAAATAAATAAAGCATAAATATAAAGTATTATAATAAATATTGAATAATATATTTTTATTTTTCCAACCAGTTATTCAGGATGTTTTGGTTTAAGAATATGAGCATATCTACATTTTTTGGCTTAATCCTTGACCGTCGATCAGAGATTAATTGCCCCGTTTTACTGAAAATCCTTTCGGATGGCACCGACGTCGCTGGTGCACTAACTATTTTCTTTGCACATTTCTGAAGAGAAGCAAACTCTGAATCATTCACCTTAAAAAATATCAAGAGTTAATTTATTGGAATAAATTATGAATCACTAGCACAGTTCACTTCCTCTTACCTTCCAAAATAATAGTGGTTCCGTCTTCGAATTTGCTTATTACGTTCCAAATATTGGCGCATTATAATGATGTCATCTATGTATATTGCCAGTACGTTGGCGATTCTTTTCAGCAATTCGCTGTGCCATAAAACCAAATATATTGACCGATGTGGTTGCTTTGGTTGTACCCCCACCTGGGGTCGTAAGCATTTCTGTTTCGTTTTCAGTACAATTACGAATTGCTTTTGCACTGTGCATCGACATTTAATTTTGGAGCAACAGGACAGCTGTTTTGGCATTCTCCTGTGAACGGAAACCTTCCTTTTTCATCCTAGGATCGCCAAATTGACCCTCGCCGAGTTGGTCGTCGCCGAGTTGGTCTTAGCCGAGTTGACTGTCACCGAGTTGGTTTCTCCGAGTTGACCGTCACCGAGTTTACCGTCGCCGAGTTGACTATCGCCGAATTGGATTCGCCGAGTCATCGCGTACTGACATATTAATAGAGAATGTTTCATTCATGTTTTCTCTAATCGTTTTGAAAATCAAAATGCTAATGTGTCTATGAATCTGTAAATTCCTTCAAAAAAAAATTGTTTTAAATTCATTGGTGATTCTTTTATCTTTAGTAGTAAAACTATCGACAAAAAAGTTTACATGATTAAATTAATTTCCTTCGGCTAATTATAGACCAATTTTTAACTTTTTTTAAATTAAAGTTTTATTTATTTCCCTAAATTTTCGATGGTTTGCATCATTTTCAAGGGTAATTATACTAAATAACAAATTTCAAAAAATTATTTACACATAAAAATTATTTACAAACAAAAACAATCTAATTATATGCAATTCATACATACAATATTTTATAAAATTGTTCTTATTTTTTTGCAAAACACTAATTTTCTCCTTTACAAAAAAAACCTTCAAAAATTTTTTTCAATTGACGAATGGAAAACCATTTTATTTTACAAACGTCCTTGACCTGTCTACTTAATTTATTATTTTCTATACACAGCTGATTATAGTAAACAAACCGTCCAAAAACTACGTAGATTTTTTTAATTGATGGAAATCAAAATGAAACCAAAAAAAAATATTTAGAAACACGTATACAATGTTTTTGTAATCAATTTATTAATTAAATGTACAGGATAATTATTATTTATTAAAATCTTTTTTATTTTTGCCAAAATATTATGCCTAATACTATCGATGTCCGTCAGGTAAACTCCTCTTTTTATAAATGAATGTGCCACATTTATTTTCATTTTATACGGATGAACCGATATAAAATTCAATAATGAATTTGCTGCAATTTCTTTTTTATACCATTCTGTTTTTATAATTTGATTGTGTCTATATAATTTTAAGTCCAAGAATGAAAGGGAATTGTTATTTTCTTAATTTTCAACAGTGAATTTAAGTTTATTATGAAATGAATTAAATAGAATTTTGATATTGTCAATATTTGATTGTGTAGTGGCCAAAATAATGTCGTCAACGTATTTAAAAATGAATGATGGTTGTTTATTAAGTAATGGTAATTTTTGACTAAATAGTTTTTCTAATACAATGTCTGCTAAAATTGGGAACAACGGATTACCCATCGCTAAGCCAAATTTTTTTTTATAAAATACGTCTTGAAAATAGTTATTATCCGAAACGCATGTGTCCAAAATATTCAAAAATTCTTCTTTCGTCAAATTACAGTCCGTCTCAATTTCATTCCACCTTTCACTAATTGCCAATTTTGCGACGTCTAATGGTACATTAGTAAACAATGAAACCACATCCAAAGATGCTAACACATCGTTATTATCAATTGTTACATTTTTAACTATATCTTTAAATACAAACGAATTTTTTATATTGTATTTACTACTTTTTGTTAAAGGTTTCAAAATATTACAACAAAATTTTGATAAATTGTAAGCCGGAGAATTTATCGTTGAAACTATTGGTCTTAATGGAATATTCTGTTTATGTATTTTTGGCAATCCATATATTCTGGGCGGTAATGGGTTATTAATTTTTAAATGCAATTTTTGTTGATTATTTATTAGATTTTGATTTTTTAGATTCTCGATAATTTTGAAACATTTTTTGTTAATTTTTTTAGTCGGGTCATTACCTAAAATTTCGTAAGTGTCTACGTCATCCAAAAGTTCAGTCATTTTATTTTTGTAATCTGTTAAGTACTTTAAAACTGTCTTGTTGCCTTTGTCAGATTTGGTTAAACATACATTTTGATTATCTTTTAGAAATTGTTTCGCTACCTTGTGGGCGCGTTCATTAAAATTTTATTTGTTTTCGAAATTGTCGGCGGTTTCTTTAAAGCTTGGGTTATTTCGTTTGTAATTTTGGCTCGTTTTTCATCAATAAGATTTTTATCATCTAGTGATAAAATATTTTCTATATCCGCCAACATATCAATAATTGGAATTTTGTTATATCTAATTGGAAAACTAAAATTTGGCCCAAAGCTCCAAACCATACAACAATCTTCTGGTATATTACTACTGGTTAAATTTATTACGTTTGATTTGTCATATACAAATTCGATTTTCTTTTGCTTTTTTTTCTAAATTTTTAAATTTCTTAACCAAAATGTCTTTTTTATTTTTACAAATAATTTCCGATTGTTTATTTACTAATACCTCAAATTGTCTATATACGCTAATATCATTAAGTAAACGTCTTAATATTGAAAATAAATTGCCTACCTCATCTTTCAATTTTTGTAAAGAGAAATTACAAATTTTCATCTCTTAAGTTTCACATCTTGTTAAGATAACACATTTTCATACGTTGAGTTTGTTTCTTGTACGGATGGTCGGAAAAAATTACAAAAACATTAAAACAAAATTCGGAACAACTGGTTATGGCTAACAAAATCATAAATAAAGCAAATGACGATTACACTAAATTAAAGGATAAAATTCCAAGTGAACAAAAAAACGGACTAATTTACAAAATTTCATGTAAAAATTGCGACTCATATTACGTTGGAGAAACGGGTAAGACCAAAATTGAAAGAGTAAATCAACACAAAAAAGACGTGGACATTATTAAAAAATACCCGGACAGAACACATTCACAGTACAGAACAGCTTTGGTTAAACATACTTTTGAAAAGAAGCATGATTTCGATTTTGAAAATTCAGTTACATTAGAATATGAAAATAAGAAAAATAAAAGATGGTTCAAAGAGGCTTGACATATATGGACATCAAAAAACCCGGTAAATTATAAAGTAGATATAAATAGGTTGCAAGCAAATTATAAAAATATTATTCAAAATTATGTGTGATTTAGTATATATACAGTTGCGGCAAAAATAATAGTAGTGCTACATCATAATTGCAACATATTCGAATTTTTCATACTTTTAAACAAAATTATGATATTATTTTCTTATTGTGTAATAAATAATGGAAATTTGGGAAACAACATTTTTTAAAAACTATGCTTTGTTTTCAAGGCAGTTTGTATTGAATAATCTTGATTCATTCACAACTATTATTTTTGCCGCAGCTGTACGTGTTTCTAAATATTTTTTTTTGGTTTCATTTTGATTTCCATCAATTAAAAAAATCTACGTAGTTTTGGACGGTTTGTTTACTATAATCAGCTGTGTATAGAAAATAATTTTTAATAAAATAATAACAACAAAATTCTCGATAAACAAAACATTTTTAGAAAAAGTAATGCTGCATGGGTATGTTGTTGTTGCGTATTAATAATTGATATGCTACAGTTACATTAAATGTAGCAACAAAAGGCTAATCCGCGGTAAGTTCTATAATTCTGCAGAATTACAGTTCATTGAAAATGTAAAAGTGGCACAGAGAATTAATTTTATTTCAAAATAATTAATGTTATCCTATATTTAAAAAGTACCTACATTGATTTATTTGAATCGATAATCCTGAATTAATTTTCAATTATTTTTAATATTCACTTACCATCAAACCATTATAGATTATTGAAAGCAAGTAGAAACTATGTAGCAAATAAATGAAAATAAATACAAATAACAAAATTATAAAATCAACATAATACGAACAGTGCTGGGAAAAATAAATTGGTAAAACATATTTTATTACAAATTGGAGTCGTTTTTAGCTAAAATTACAAAACTTTTGAAAGCAATTGGCTTATTCTATTATTTTAAATACATTTATGACCCATTAAAAAAAAAAACAATGTACCTGCAATTTAGGAGAAAACTTCGAAAAAATGCCAAAATATTCAAAATACGTTGATTGGAGCTAAAGTAATGGAATACATTAAACACTTCTTTTTAATTTTTTTTTTGGTTTTTTATTGGTTTATAGAAATTCTATCTTTAATATAAATATTTTGTTTGCCGCTTTTTGTTTTTATTACGATGATACACTTCCGATTCTTTGAGTTTGATAATTTTTTCAAAGTCGTAGAAGGTGTGGGATTCCTAGATGTTCCTCAACGAAATTTGTAAAGCTTGAATTGATTCTGGGCGCTTTCTAGTTACGTCTAGTTTCATTCTAGACCAAAAATTTTCTGTTGGGTTTCTAGTCTGGGCTATACGGGGGCCAGTCCAACAGATCGATATATTTTCTGCGAAGTACTTGTTTACGTTTAATTGAAGATATAAGAAAAAAAAAATAGGATTTTAATAAATTATTGGTGTTTATCTGAAAGCCAATTTTATTATCTACAATTCAAAATTAATATGTGGTAGTTATTCACAACTTTCACGAGTTGAAAAATAAATCTGAAAGTCTCGTCGAAAAGCTTTAACACAGAGGGCTTAAATTCGCTTTGTAGGACTTGCAGATAAACACCTTCTATGATTTTGGAACTAAGGAAGCACATTCGACTGATTTGTTTCCAGAAAAAAATTCCCAAACCACAAGTCTTCCAATTTTCGCTGGAAGCCTTAAAAGACATTCGTTGCTAAGCCGCTTGCAGCTTGAATTTGAAGCAAAAGGCGGTCCAACAAAATATTAATATTAGAGATATAAGTGGCATAAACCAATAAAGCACAAAAAAAAAACAAAAAAAAAAGTATTTACTCCACTACTTTCACGTATATTTTAGCAGTTTTTTCCCCCCTAACTTGCAGGTAAAATTTGTTTTTAAAAAAATTGGGTCACAAATGTATTTAAAATGAAACAATAAGCCAATTGCTTTCAAAAGTTCAGAGATTTTAGCAAAACAAGACTCCAATTTGTAATAAAATATATTTGACCATTTTTTCCCCCAGCACTGTATATAGTTTAGAATTTAGAATGTTTCTTTTTCAGTTCTTCTTCACTTCTTTAATCTAAATCGAATTAAATTTAAAAACAGCAAAACACCATCGTCTACAAATTGATTTTTCACCGATAGGAAATTTTGTAGAATACGAATATTTTTATAGACAAACATTGTCTGGTAGAGCTTGAAATTGTAAAGAGAAACTTAAAGGTAAAGTGTAATGACATTAGGATAATGGAATGTAGATTATGTTTTTGTTGTAATATTTCTTGTTGTACATATTATGTTATTGCCACTTAAATAGCTGTGTATGTTTAAGTATATAGAATTTATTTAAAGCTCTACATCGAATGAATAGAATTTGAAACCAAGTTTACCTTTTTTATGTCATAATTAGCATTTTACTTTGATAAACGGAAATAATAGGAACTATTGTAAAAATTGTGTGGAAAGTAGCGAACAAGAATATATTTCACTTAATATTTTTTTACTTTAGTTAGGTGACTCCTGTTACAAATTTTTTGATCAAATTTATGTATATTTTATTTATGGAGACAACAAAATATTACTGCCGATTGAATTTATTAACGAAAGGTTGATGAAGCCACAATTATACTTCTATTATAATTTTTCAAAGCAAACACTTAATATTTGAAATGTAAATTTCTTAACTCTGTTACTGAGCAGAACGGATGATCAAATTTAGATATTTCACTTCACATAAACGTAAGCATTTTAAAATCAATCACTTAATATATGTATAATATAGTATGTACAGCTTGACCTTATCCAATCGAACAGGCCAATAGTAAACACACTCTCTGTGCGAAAATAAACATTCGCGAGCTCATTTTTCAAATTAAAAACATGTAATGAAACATTAAATTGCAAAAAAAAATTGGAATACTGGCAGGAGCGGAAGAAGTATCGTATTCAGATCATATAGTGGGTAATGATAGGTAATGCTCATTCGGAATACGACAATTGCCATCAAGCATCAAACAGGTAAGCGGCGCTAATTTAGAATACATGGATTTTCATAAGAGCGAACAGATCGAGCGGCGCTAAAATCGCAAACTTTCTATTTTTTGAGGCGTTCAATGACATTTAGATCAAGATGGCGGGTCGAGAAAGTCAAGCTGTAAGTATTTGTGATTTTTAATTATAAAATGTATGTACATATTGCTTAATGTAATATATAATATATTAATTGTTGTAATTGTAAACATGTAATATACATAGTACTAAAATATTTACATTTTATTAATTATAAATAGGAAAATCAGTGTTTAGCAACGACAGTTGTATTGGATGAGGTGAAATTTTATTTTTATAAATGAAAAAAACATTTATTAACAAGTGGCATTTTTCGAGGATACATTTAACGAAACATTAATAGAGTTGGTCAAAGTAAATAAAAACCTTTATGACAAAAGATTGCAGTCATATAGAAACCGAAGGATAAGATCGGAGACTTGGACCGCCATATCTAAAGATTTAGGAAGAAATGGTAATCATTTATAGGTTACAATATTTTCTAACTAAGTATGTACATACTTCATAAAATTATTAAATTTTTTCAGAATACGAGTGCATTCAGCGGTGGAAAAGTTTGCGCGATAGGTATCGGCGTGAAATTACTAAAAGAAAGATACCGTCAGGCGGTCCCGCTCTCAAGAAAGATGTTGAGTGGGAATATTTTAATCATTTACATTTTTTGGACGATCAAATGAAGCCAAAATCTAAATAATTAGTGTTAACGCCGGAACTATTTACCAGCGTTATTAAAAAATGGGAAAGGAAAATTAATTTAATACGCAATTCGTGGAAGAGATATTCACTCCTATTTTATTCGTTATAACAACTGAATTGCGTCTATAAATGTTAATCCCAAGATGTATCTGAAAATCCATTAAATTGTACTAGAATTATTATTATTAATTTTAATTCAAATTTGTTTGCTTAGCTCTGTTAAAAACTTCATACAGTTTTAGATATCAATATTTATTACTTTATTAATTATTATTAATTAAAACATAATTATATAAACTTTGTAAATGATTATAAACAAAAATGTAATAGTGTATTTGTTTACGTTTCATTCGACAGCTACCAACACTAAAAAATGTACATAATTATAAATGATAAAGTTGGTAGCCGCTTTGTAACACAAAGATTGGACGAGTATTGTATTCCGTCAATGCTTTTGTGTATTCTTTAGTTTAATTATTGAATTGAAAAATATATTTGGGGGCTTCTTACTTCAACCTTTGTAGAGAACATGTCGTTCCTACATTGTAATATAAAATGTCACAATTTGTTAAAATAAAAAATAATAATAAAATTCTATATAGAATAAATTAATCGTCGAAAATAATACTTTTAAAATATTTATAATTAAAAAATATGTAATATAATAAATTATATTAAAGCATAAATTAAGTGGAAATACAGTGTGCTTTTTTTGTTATTAAATAACTATTTTGAGGTGCATAATTGTACAACGCGTCGAAATTGCGTGAATGGTTTGGATAACGTCGTCAAAATTAGAATATTGAATCCAAGCCACTTCAATCAGTGTCAATCAGTACAAAATCAGTAGAAAAAGTAACTATGAAAGGTCAAATACTGGCAGCCATTCCACAAGTGAAACGCAAAACATTATTGATTCTTCTGGGGACGATGAAATCGGAGAGCCTGATCGTTTTCAACCTAAAAGATAAAGGAGTACCAGCGACTCTTCGCAAGAAGTTGATCAAATGCGCGATCAATATAACGAATGTATTGAAATTGTGAAAACGTGTGCGCAAACTATTTCAAATGTTAATGAGAATGAAGATGATGTTTGGTCTAATGATAGCCGCCAAACTGAAAAAATTGCAACGCGTAACCAAGGCCATGGGAAAATTAAAAATATTTGAATATATTTCAAAATTGGGATTCTACAAAGATGGGGCGGGGCCACCTAACTTATAACTTAAAAAATGTGATTAAAATAATATGTAAAATTTGTGATTCATTTTTTAACAGACTGAATTTTATATTTTAATGAAATGAAATAAATATTTTTTGTTATTTATATTTAAGTGTTGATTTATTAATTAATTTCTGTTTCAATATTTATAACCTAATTCGCATATTTCATTTGTCTGGAAATGGCACCTTCATTCATAAAATAGTTTGCCAATATATTTCTTATATTAAAGGCATCGTGCGAACAACGGTTTATACTAGATCCATCTTCTGAAGATATATTGACAGCTTGCGTTCTCCAGACCTCTTGATGAATATCGCCAGCTTCATCTTCCCAGTCCACAAAATTATTAGGTCAATATAAATTTCTTTCCCTCGTTAACACATAGTTATGGAGAGGTATGCATGCTAAAACGATTTTTTCGACATTCTTTGGGTGCGCTTTAATCGTCGTCAATATAATTTTCCATTTCGCCACTAGTATCCCAAATGAATTTTCAATTACCATTCTGGCTCTTGAAATGCGGTAATTGAACACTGTTTTCTCAGGGGTCAATTGAGTACCTGGATAGGGCCGCATTAGACACCTCTTTTGTTGGAATTGGAAAGCTGCATCTCCAACATAAAAATATTGAAATGTAGTGTTCGAATTTGGCCATAGTTTGTCCTGTGGCAACGGTACATCACCTTGATCTAGCATGGCTCCAAATTCGGATGCCGCAAAAATGCCTTGAATTTAGTTTAAATAAAACAAAATTAATAAAATAAATAAAATTGGAAGTTTCTATGTATCTTACCGCCGTCACTTTAACTATCGATACCGTAGGCCCTTATGTCCACCATAGTAAATCGATGACGAGCATCGGATATAGCCAAAAGCACTATACTATAAAAAATTTTATAATTATAGCACAGATAAGAATATTATATGATATTCTTATCTGTGATTATAGTACAAAGACCCAGAATTTTTAGGTTGTGCAATGGCGATGTGCTTGCCATCAATGGCCCCTACGCATTGTGGTAAATCCCAAAAGTTGTTGGCAATTTGTTCAAATTCACTAGCATCGGCAATTTGCTCAAATTCACTAGTTGTTGGTGGTTTCACATAAATCGGGCTTAGAATCTCCCAAATAGCATCGCACATTTCTAAGACGATCTCGCGAACTGTGGATTTACCAACTTTAAAATTTCACGAAAGAAATTGGTGTTGTATAGCTTGAGATAAATAGCTAAAATTGAATTAGTTGATAGTTTAAGATATTACATATGTATATTTAATTATTTATTATTAATGATACATACCTTAAGGTAATCGGCATTCAAATTCTATTGCTGGTCTAATTGAATATGCAATTTCGAAAAGGGCACATGTCTGAAAAATTAAATTTTTCAGGAATTGAAGAAAACTAATTATTTTCTAAAGTAGTAAATAAATTTATACAATTTATTTTAAGGGTACATGTAGGGTCAAAAAGTAATCGAAAATTATATAAATATTTAATGTTAATCTTTATTCTATATATTTTTTTATATATTTTATACATAAGAGATGTGCCCTTTTCGAAATTCCTGAAACATAAACGAACAGTGATTTTCAAAATAATACCACAGTTAATTTCAAAATTCTACTCTTATTTGTGCATGATTAGAGACTTGGCCATTGCGCGACCTCTATTTCATAATCGTTAAACTAATATTTTGCTACCTCGAGGTATTCTTTAGGTCGCTGTCTTGCTGAAAACACAAGCGTGGTGGTTTATCTTCTTCGGTATAACCAAGAATTAGATGATTTAATAATATGAATGTAAACAACCGCAATCATTCCATTTTCCGGACAATAAATTGTCATGTTCCATGCCAGAAAAAGACCACTGCCACGTATATTGCAGAACCAAACAGGTTAGCTTTTATTTTGTCAATTCATAGTACTTTTTTCGTCCTTTTCGGCATCAAAACTATGTTTGGATAAAACAATTGGATAATAAACAAGGAATGGCTCGGGTCTTTCAAACTATTTCGAGCAACTGCTTGTGAATGATGCCTTCTAAATAATTAAGATTTATAAACCTTCATTCATTAGAGGTGATAGAAGAATATTTCATTGCAGTTCGGATAATTAAAGTCCCCAGTAGGCTTGTATTTTCAGCAAAACAACGACCAACCATACCTCAATCAGAGCAAACGACAGAATTAATTAAGCAAATTACAACGGCGTGATCACTCACCTGATCTGAATTCGATTGAACATTTTTGGAATCGAGTAACAGTCTATTAACAATGAGAAACACAATAGAAAAAGAAATTTTTGATTTAAATTTGTCGAATTTGGAATAAATCACAAATGCCAGCAGCTGGTGAAGTGATTCGGAAAGAAGATCACACGACCAATACTATTCAATAAAAATGCATATTAGGTTTAATCATATACAAATAAGAATAGAAATGAATTTTGAAATTAACTGTGATTAAATATGAATTTTTATATTTAATTATAAGTAAAAAAAAAATAAAAATTGATATGCAGTTTTTTAGTTAATTAAGAATTTGCAATAATATTATACCTAGTGTGCTGTATATACTTTACGAAACTTTTATGTATCAAAATCACTTCAGCAAGAGACGGAGATATATCGCCTTCGCCGATTAGTAAAATGCATTAAATTCGAAAAGGGCACATCTCCAAGAGTTGTGACCTTTTCGAAATTATTTTCATACACATCAACAGTGGTAGCAGTATTAATACAAGAGATGTGCCTATTTCAAACAAAATAGGTGCGGGGATATATTTCCATCACATTAACGTGAAAAAACAATTTTGTCAAAATTTTCGAGATGTGCCCTTTTCGAAATTGCATATTCAATTGAAGTTGTATTTAATTTATTTTGAAGAATTGAGCATAAATAATCGTAGCTCTCCCGCAAAATTCGAGTGTGAGTTAAAAAATGTTCAGAATCCACATTTTTTATGGTTTTGAACATAGTAGCAAAATTGCCTTTCCTAAAAATAACACAAAATTTTAATAAAACTAGCTATCTACAAAATAAAAATTATGCGCATACTTAGTTCTATCTCGAAATGTCGGTCGAACCCACCATCTACGCGAATTTCTTTTAACATTTTTTTCTTTGTTATTCTCGACGATTTTTAGTATGTTTTTCATAGTAAACAGCATTAAAACCATTTTCATTAATGCAAGTGCATTATTACGATTTTTAATAGCGTAAAAATATTCATAATTTAATATCAGTCTCACGACAATCTATAACAAAGTATGTATTTAACAAACACAAATGTCAAATTAGCGGCGTCTCTGTGGTTGCAAAAAATCATAAGGACGAAGAGAAGCAAAGAGAAGCAAAGCTAGGCGTAGAGCGCCGCTTATCTGTTTGATGTGTCACGTGTGTATCAAACTTTATTTTCATGAGTAATAACTATCATTGGGGTAGATACACTATTGATTAGCAAACAAGCAACTTTCATTTGTAATAAACAAAATATTTTCGAACCAATTTCTACGATATTTCATTGTCTTGGTCGCTTATTTTATTTTGTGGATTTAAAAAGTTGTTAACTACACTATGCGAAATAGCTACATATATGGGACAAAGTAATTTGTACGGTTTTCTTCAAAACCATTTCGCTGATTTTATTTTACGATGTATGGAACAATTTGTCAATGCTTACTCAACAAACTGAAGTTAAAATTTTTGTTCGTCCCTTTCTCGTAATACCGTTATGTTGATTTAATGTTTTTAACAACCGCCAGTTGAAGGAAATATAGCTATATGGGACAAGTGCGGTTTTTGATAATAAAACCGTTTTGTTGATAATTTTAATATTGCTCTTATTATTATTATATCTCTAATTAAAAAAAGAAAAAAAAATTATTGTCTACATTAAAAAAATAATTTTTTATGACTCAATAGCAATTTTTAAAGAATTATGCCACGAGGAACGCAACTTATCTTTTGGATCTTATGCTATAGCAAATCTGGCGTTACCATTCGTCAGATAGCCACAAAACTACATAGAAATTAAAATACATACCATCAACGACTTTTAAAAAAATCCCCAAACATACGTCACAGTAAAAAGACCAGGACCAGAGTCTAAAGTTGTCGTAAGAGGTAAAAGGGAAATAAAGCGTCTTGCAGTCAGGAAAAATATCAATGCATCCCAAATAAAGCGTGACTTGTGTCTAGACGTATTTAAACGAAGGATACAACAGATTTTAAAAGAAAATATTAATCTGAAATATCAGAAGCAAGTGCGTAAACCTAAACTTCTGTTACGTCATAAATTGGTGAGAATGGAATTTGCTAAGAAATTTAAATTTTGATATGAAGAGTGGAAATCAATAAATTTTCGGATGAAAAAACATTTAATTTTGATGAACCAAATGAATGCCAGAATTATCTGCGAGATTTTCGTGAGTCACCTGAAACGCGTCATTCCCGCAAATTTCAAAGAGGGTTACTTATGACATGGGGTGGTTTCTGCTATCAGAGCAAGACCCCAATTTGTTTTGTTTCCCATAAAATCAATGCGGAGAAGTATGTGCAGTTAATTGACGACGCTTTAATAAATTTTGGGGGGGAAATGTACGGTGAAAGTTAGACATTTCAGCAGGATAATGCGCATATTCATGCTGTGAAGTGCACCAAGAATTTTTCAATCACTAAATATACCAGTATTACAGTGGCCTGCTACTAGTCCGGACTTAAATCCAATGAAAAATCTCTGGAGCATTCTTAGCCAGGGAGTCTACAAAAATGGATGTCAATTTAATACTTTAGCGAAGCTTAAGACGGTTATTCAAGAGGAATGGGCATAAATTGACGTTTCTGTTTTCCAAACGTTAATAAACTCATGCCACGTTGATTGATGGATGTTATTAATAACAATGGAAGTCATAGAAACTACTAAAATGCACTTATTGTTAGTATTTTTTTATTAATGAATAAAATAAATGGATTTAAGTTTTGTCCCATATAATTATTTCCTTCGACCATTGAGAATAAACTGCTATAAATAGCGATGTAGGCACAATGAAAACTAACCGAACTAAAATCTGTACGCCCTCTGCATTGGCAAATATTCTGATGCAAATGAAAATAAAATAAGAGGTTGCTTATTAAAAAAAAAAACAAAAAAGAAACTTATCCCATATAGCTATTTCGCGCAGTGTATAATATCGTTTTTTATGTAAAAACAAACAACATTTAGAAAAAAAAAATAAAATTGGAAATTAAAATTTGCTTGGTAAAACCGGTCTAGTTTCCAAGAAAATATATGTATAGCATTACATCTAAAATGGTAAGCCATTTAAAATTAGAACATTCACTGTTAGAGTTTAAATTATTGGCATTAAAATGTATTTGTTACGAAAATCGTTCAGTTACTTGTAATAAGTTTAGCGGATTCGGAAAACATGAAGAAACATTTAATTGAACAGAATTACACAATTTTGGACACTGAAAATTAAAATAGGTTTGCTTAATTTTATACAATCCAAATACAAGTAAGTAGAATTCATTGAACTGACAAAACCATCTAAATTTATCAACTAGGTATTCTGATACGACCAGAAACGAAATATTGCGTTACACTTGAAACTTGGTTTAATCTTATGCTAGAACCTAGAACGAACGATTTTACAAGTATGTACTTGTGACAGATCTACCATCAACCACAAACAAATATATCTGTAAATATTTCAATTTGGCTTTTATGAATATAGTTTATTTAAAATATATTCATAAACGCTAAATTAAAATTCAAATGTAATTTGATCGGATTTTAACACCATAAATTAAATATTTCATTTAGAGTCTTCGATGTATACGCTTCTTCGCTATACATATTATGTACTTACAAGCTTGTCTGCGCTCTATATTGTCTTATCTTTTGTGAATACCAAATACAAAACAAAAAAAGATACCTACTCATATATTTGGATAGTTACCTTTTTGATAAAATAAAATACATAATTGATTAGTAAATAATAAGAGAATATTTTCTGTCTTTTTGTGACATTTATTTTAATTATTTTTACAATTAAAGGACTAATTTCGAGCTTCGCTTCTCATTAACTTTTATATTCTCAGATTCGCTTGAGGGATTTTTTGTGCAAAAGGCATGCAACTTTGTTCTTACTTCTTAGATTTGCTTTCTTTGTTCTGACTCTCAAATGTAAGAAATTTATCTTTGAAATTGTCTCTTTTGTGTCTCGTTTAAAACTTCATAAATTATATGGATGGTGAAAAGGTAATCTATCTTATCTCGACTTTAGACATTTTTACAAAATCACAGTCCTTTAAAATAAGTGTGTTTACTGAAAATCGCCGTGCTTTTAAATATCATAAAATCAGAGGTATTAACTTAGTTCAAATAAATTATTTCAGAAATTAATAATTATTCAAAAGGTAAAATAACTTCTTATTTGAAAACAAAAATGTATTATTCGAATAATATGCAAATAAAATATTTTATGAATATAAGGTATTACATACATATTTTAAAAATAAATTGAGTCAAACAACTTATCAGTGCTTGTGTTATGTTGTAAGAAAATTATTTGACAAACTTTTGTTTACATGGCGTTTTCTTTGGTTGTGGATAAAAAGTTCAATCATAATCAACCGGGTAGGATAATGTATTTTGAGCGTAAGAGCACTTCTGTCAAAACACATTTTTTTTTTTTTGAATTTCTCTTTTCTTTATTTTTTGTTATTGCCATAGTCGTACATACAATTATTTAATTTTTTGTAGGGTTGCCGTTAAACCAAATTGGATTTTTAGAAATTTTCGAATATGTGTGTATGAAAATTGTACATAATATGTATAGTGAAAATAATATCTCAGCGAAACTTATTTTTTCATCGTTGTGCGCAGCCAACAGCGAAGTAGTTAAAATAAATTAAAAATTCAGAGAAGGGTCGGCTGAGTAATAGTTTTAAAAACAAAAAAAATTATAAATAAAGATATGTGAAATTTGATTCCATTACATAATGTAATTTATATTGGAAAATATATAAAAATTCTCATTATTTTATAGGTAAATTCTAAAATAATATGTGAAATTAAAAAATATAAAAAATATTAACAACACCACTGGATATGTAATGTTATACCCATTTAAGGTACGAAATTGGCATATTTAGAAAGAAATGTCATTTTTCGTGTTAAAGCAAAACAATAAAAAAACTCGATTTTAAATTTCAATTTGTTCGAGGCAAGCTAATGACATTAAAATTATCTTAATTGTTATCAAAAGTTCTAGTGCTAGTGTGCTATCTAAATTAAAATTACATTAATTATTGTGAATAAATTTGAGGAAAAACATAATTCAAAATAGACAAATTCTAACCTAAAAATGTAAACAAATTAGTCTAAATAAATACATCGCTGTGTTTACGCCATTTGTTTTGATGCGCGAGAGCTGTCAGAATTTCGCTGAGATATTATTTTCACTATACCTACATACCATAATACAAAATAATATATTATACATATTTTACAAAACACTTGTAAAAAACTATTCCACCCATTTTACTTTTAGATAATGTAATTTAATTTTAATATTTTTTTAAAGAGATGCTGGTTCTTATACCCCATTTACACGAGAATAAAAGTATGTACCAAAACAGTAGTTTTGTGTAAAGTGTAACCGCCTACCAAAATACTTAATATTTGCACGACGAAATAGTATTAGTTGTTAGGTTTACCTGAAACAATACAACTAAAGTATACATAATAATTATAGTAATGCATATTAAAAAACTTTTTTGTATAATAGTATATTGTGTAACGTGTAGGAAAAACGATATATTCCCGGACGAGTATGGAAGTTGCTGGGACGAGGCGTCAGCCGAGTTCCAGCAACCATAAGAGTCCGGGAATTATAGTTTTTCCACGAGTTGCACATACGATTTTTTCTCTAATCGGCAGTATATCAGATTATCCATTTTATTCATTATATTCTTTAAAATACGCAAAATTTTCCAATTTATATTTTCAATAGATTTCACTATCAAAGTTACCTTAGAATTATAACAATCGCGTGCGCTGTCAATTTATTTAAAGGTCTGTCAGAGCAAACGATACCCGTCGTTAATTTGTGGTTTAGTTTAAATATAATGGACAGCAATTTTGATAATTCAATCCCAGGTACTCCGCCTGGCATCTTGGAGACAGCAAGATTGACTACACTAAATTTGTTGCCGCAGAAGTCGAGGGAGAAGTACGAAAATGCATACAAGCGTTTTATGGATTATCGCATAAATAACAAGGCCAATTCATTCTCCGAAAACGTTTTAATTGCATATTTTACGGATTTATGTCAAAAGATGAAACCGTCAACCTTATGGTCCAACTATTCCATGGTGAGGTCGACGCTTAGCATTAACAATAATGTTGATATATCCAAATATGGAAAACTACGCGCATTACTGAAACGTCAGTCAGATGGATATAAGCCTAAAAAATCCAAAATCTTAACGAAACAACAAATAGAAACATTTATGGAACTTGCTCCAGATGATACATATTTAATGGCAAAAGTATGTTAAGATGTACGCGCTCATAATTTATTTACAAAAAATTTGTTTTCTAGGTTGCCTTAATTTTTGGAATTTCTGGCGCATGTCGTCAAGATGAACTATGCCGAATAAATTTGAATGACATTCAAGATTTGGGAAATAGGATATTGATTACCATTCCTGTTAACAAGACGAACAAGCCAAGATCATTTATTGTAAATGAAGCGTATATCGAAATATATCGTAGATACATAGCATTACGTCCCACTGATTTCGATAACCCTCGATTCTTTTTCAAATTAACAAACGGTAGAGGTAACAGACAAGTAGTGGGCATACATCAGTTTGGCAAATTGCCTCAAACTGTAGCTACTTATTTGAAGTTGCCAAATGCAATAGAATATACAGGGCACTGTTTTCGCAGATCATCTGCTACAATATTGGTAGATACAGGTGCAGATTTGACTTGCCTTAAGAGACATGGTGGTTGGAAATCGGCAACGGTTGCTGAGGGGTACATTGATGATTCTCTAAATAATAAAATTGAAGTTGCAAACAGAATTTTCAATACCACCGAACAAAATCCAGGTGTGGACCGTAACATGACCGAGATAAAAATTTTCAATACTACCGAACAAAATCCAGATGTGGACCCTAACATGACCGAAATATACGATAATAGTGCATCAGTGGCTACAACTAACCTTAATTGTAATGCATCTGCGCCAATTTTCAACACCTGTACAAATTGTACAATTCATGTAAATTTGGGATTACCAATAATAAATAGTTGTTAAATATGTAATTTTACAATTATAATAATAAAAACTAAATAAATTAAAATTATATCATGTATTTCTTAAAAACAGATGATAATCAGTACTAGAAAGTATTCTCTGCCTAGGCAAGGAATACTTTCCAGTACTGTTTTTAGTAAGTTGCCTAGCAACGATGTAGTGTCGGGGAATACTTCATTTTGCTGACAGATAACAAACCAGAAAACTGACGTATTTTATCCGATTTGAGAAAAAATCATTTTTTCGTGTACTTAATGGCAAAGTGCGTCATTTCTTGGATGAAAACAGTAAAGAAAACTGCTAATTTTCTCCTTAGCAACACATTTCTTCACTATAAACACTTTTTCTTCATAGAAACGCTTTTTTCCAAATGATTTTTGGATTTTTGACTTTTATTTATTTGCTTACTGCGATTGTTATGTGCACGCTATGCATACATACTTTTCAGTATTTTATTTTCAGTATATTTCAGATTTTATTGGAACTGTACAAAAATACACTGACGCGGATTTTAAGCGATATTATAGAGTTTCGCGAAAAATAGCAAATATTATAACAGGTATTGTTTATTGTTTTCTTGTTTATTCAATATACATATATAACTATGTAGAAGAAAAAGCCTGTAATACGGGCGTGATTATTGTTTGTTTCGAGAAATTTCTTTATATACAACAAAAAGAAAAAAAAAAATCAATACATGCACATACTTCCGACACCCTCTTGAACTAATAGGACGCTACTTCTTTTAATTTCCCAAAAGGACTAATGTAAATTTAGTAATTTTGACTTAAATATTTATGAACTAAAATTTACTCGAATTGAATATATTATTCGATATTGCTTGCTCAATATGTTTTGAATTAATGATTAAAAAATACATTTTCAGGTAGGATGAGAAAAGAAAGCCACGATTTTTAACCAATTATACAATCAAATCAAACAATAACTTTTTTCTGTATATGGGAGAGTCTCCGGTTATGGGCACAGTTTTGTTTTTGACCCATAATTTTCTTTTGAGTCCATATTATGCGGAGATATGAATATCAATGGAAAGCTAGAGGCATTAGCTAACTGTTTGCTAAAGCAACTACATTCATTTCGTCAACTAGAAAAATTTTACGACCAATTTTGTGAATGGTAAAAATAACAAATAAAGGCTTTCTTAAAAATTCTTTGTCGTCTTCCTCATCTTCCAAGGCAGAAACACAATGTTTGCATGTGAAATAGCTGGAATGCATGTCAGCGCACTTAAAATGCACGGGCCGATCACACGTGTTTCACTTGATGTAATTTGCAGCGGTCAACTTCGATGGCAAGGGCTTTAAACAGATGATGCATAAGTCTATATCATCGATAGTTTGGCAGGTGCAGTTGCCTTCTTTTTCTTATTCTATTTTATCCTAGGTGTCACCGTAACAATATGTTTTGTTAGCAGAAACGATGATTCTTGACAGTTTTCCAGTTAAACAGATGCTTTAAATGAAAAAAAGAGTGCCCACAACCGGAAATCACGACCATTCTCGGAGTAACCAAAAAAAATGTGATACGTCATGATTTTGATATAAATCGATGTGGCATCTGAAAACAACGAAAATACTGTAGAAATCTTGATAACACTCACCTGTTTGAGATTATTCACTTTGATTTATCGCACTTTTAAAACATTGGAAAATTACAATTGCATTAATGTTTACGGACTTTTTTTTAATGTGATCGCAGCAAATGAACAAGCTCATCCATTCACTTCGATATTAGTTAGAAAACAGCGTACTGTCAAAATACAAGTACGATAACAGTCAGATCAGCCATATTTGCATTCTGTCAAAAGTTATGCAGGGGTGCCCACAACAGGAGAGTGCCCACAACCGGAGACTCTCCCCCACAGGAATAAAAATTAAAAACAAATCAGCAGCTGTATTCTGAAAAAACGTAACTTGGCATTTACGTTTTTTTGACAGCTAAAAATGTGAATCGCAAAATTAACATTATTCCCTATTCTGACTGAAGAAAAACGTGCACGTTCCCAACTTGAAAAAACCCCATTTTTTTCGGTAGGGTTTTTGAAACGTTTTTTCGTTTACAAGACAAATAAGTAATTTAGTAAACAATTATATTCTTATAATTAAAACTAATATAATTTATTTACCAGTTAGTTTTAGAATTTAATTGAATTAATAATAATTTAGTGAGCAGACAAGGGAGTAAGTGGTGCGAGCAGAAATCAGCAAACAGCGGGATAAAGGAGATGGTGCGGTGATTTGAAGTAAATAAACAAATAATGATGTCTTATTAACAAATAATTTATTTGAATTTTTCTTTCCGATTTCGTATATAAAATTCACAAGAAATTCGAGCACGTTTGGCCAATCCAGCAATGTTATTATTACTACATTGTTATTTTTTGTTATATTCTGTGAAACCATCTTTGTATACTATACAATAAAATTTAAAATTAATAAATATTGAGTTCGGCGAGGTTCCTGTCTTGTGTCGTCACTCGTCGTTGGTGTGCCAAAAGGTATATTTTATTCCTGTTATATTCGTAAACTGACGTGTATATTGCTAAAATCGTTGTTAAATAAAGCATTGAAAAAGAAACTTACGTGCTCTTATGGTATGTCGCAAATTCGATCACATACAGGCAATTAGGGAACCTATTCGACATTTGTGATAAAACAGCGTGGTCAATTGTGAATCGCATCTCGTCGTGGTTTCTATAGGGAAACAATTTATAAAGTGGCCAAGAACTCTAGTGGAGGTTTTACAAATTACGTCAGCCTTCAAGAATACGAAAGGCATCTCTGGTGTTCTTGGGGCTATAGACGGAACCCATATTAAAATAAAGGCACCGTCTGACCAAATTCCTCTATATAGCAATCACAAAAATTTGTGAATCATTAAAATGAAAGCTGTTGTAGTTTGTGGAAAAAGTTGTTAGACGTTCATTGTGGAGCACCCGGATATTTCCATGATAAGTCCTGCGTCGATCGCAATGAAACACAATTTTCAATTGGCGATAGTGCATACGGCACATAACCTTGGTTACTCTCCCGTTTTAAAGAAACGGGAAACTTAACCGAACATCAATATATCCTTTCTACAACGCGGTTGGTTGTAAAAAATGCTTTCGGGTTGCTGAAAACTCGGTTCAGGCGAATACTGCATTTCACGGAACATTGAAAAATAAGCACAGTAATTAACATCACAATTGCGTGTTGTGTGATCCACAACTGGTGTATGGAACAGGATGAATAGATGGCTAAAGTAGTGAAGACGACGGACCAGCGGACATTATTGAACCAGTTACGGTTAACGCCAGTAGCGGTAATACACAGGATCGACGTGCTACCGTTTTCAATAATGTTCTTGAGAAAAGAATTTTATAAAAATAAACAAACTAATAAAAAAAAATTGTGTGTGTACTTATGTACGCGCGTTAGAAGTTATATTCTTTGGCGATAATTAACAGACTAGAGTATGATTATAGATACGGTTGGTAAAGTCTAAATTCAATCAAATAACTTAAATTTGGAAACTTAATATTTATTTTCTCGCATACAGACGATTAAATAAATTTTATTTTATTATCTAAGACTACAATAATTTAATAATAAAAAAGTTGATATACATAAACATCTAATAAATATTTCTATAAAATATATTTTATATTAATATTGATTAATGATTCTCCGGTGTTGAGTGAACTGGGACATCTGTAACGAATGGCTTATGGTAACTAAATGTATAGAGTTTTGTTCTGACGGCGTCAAGGTTGGTAACTTATCTTCTGCTTTGCCAAGAAATTCTCCTCCGGCTGTTGTGTATGGACATACTAACCATTTCAAAAAATAAATAATATCGTCCATTATTTGATCTGGAGTTATGTAAACTATTATTAAAACAATTTTTTGTCGTCTTCCGTTTTGCAATCCGCAACACAAAACTCACCAACTGATGACACTGCGGATCTTGTAAATTCAGACTGTCTTACAGTCATATCGATATTTGGAGTAATAATGTTGGTAGTGTCGTTTGCATTTTGATATATGGCAAGGCCTCCAGCTCGAACGCTTATACTGAATTATACAATTGAAATTAGGGATACTGATTGATTCTTCATTGAGTAACCAAGTTTCATTTAAAAGTATGTAAAACATTCGATTGTTGGATAATGGAATCAGTGACAATTAAAACTATATACTATCTGTGGCTGAATCTGCTAGTCTGTAAGCGATTAAGCGAAAGTCTACGAAATTCATCTTGAGTTTATAGCTGTAGACACTCTTCGACCATGATAGAAAAATTTGTCATTGTTGTAATATATAAACCTTGAAGACTAGTCACCCGCGTCAAAGCAACATACATATTGGCAATTGATGTGTTTTGTCATATTCTTAAACGATTTCAGGTTATGTGCTTCCCTGAGATTTTTGAATCGTAGTTTTATTAGCACAAACTAAAGGTAGATGCGATCGCTTAACATTTATCGTTTTGTTATAATTAAGTGGAATAGTTGCTGACCTCTTTCCTATCGGTACAGCAGTGTTGCTAATTTGATTATCAGCTACATGTCGAGCAAATTTTTTTCTTTATTTTGGGCAATCTTTGGAGTCTAGAAAATCAAGTCATACAACGTTCACTTCTTCTTCATCATTCCGTTCAATATGTTTTTTGCATATCTAAAAATGGAAAATTTTCAGATTGTTTGATTTGTATTCACTGTTCACTTATATGTTGTCAATAATTGTTATGTTGAGATTCGTGTTGGAATTATACGTTTTTTTTATTTCTTTAATGTGGCGGTTGTCAAAAGTTTGATTTTGAAAACTTTTTATCCGAATTTATTTTCAATTTTGTTGTATATTATATAATTTTCCGGGTTGCCTACAAAATATCGGTGCTACAAAATCTCGGTTTTTATAAATTCTGGACACTGGGGATTTTCACTTTAGACTGAAAATAACCAAAAATTATAAATTTTGCAAAATGGGGATTTTAATTTCAAAACGAAAATAACCAAAGCTTATAAATTCTGGAAAATAGGAAATTTAATTTTAAAATAAAAATAAATAAAAACCGAGATTAAAACCGAAATTTTTTTAAAACCGAGATTTTGAAGCGCTCCCTAATTTTCCAAATTATATATTATATTTTATTTTTCCACCCACCATTTTTATTTATTTTGGTTTTATTGTACTTTTTATTTTATTTTTAAATTTCCCACTTAAGTAAGTATTGTAATCGCGAAAAAAATGTTGTTCCTGATTTTCACATTTCTCGACGAACTAGGTTACCAAGATCCCTAAACACCGATCAGAAAATTGTCGTGTCCGTCCTTCCATCCTTCCAGTCGCACATTTTTATTATCTTTGTTTTGCCTCCCATTCTCACAAATATTGATAGATTTGGTCGAAATTTTGTACAAAGATAAACAATAAGCAGGTTGTGTCAATTTTTAGATCCATTCGAGTATAGAATAAAGGGGGATGCAGTGGAAGAATGAATTTGACAATTCATCATCTACTTGTTCACAAAATTTGAAGTCGATTGAAGCATTGCGTGGGGGTCATTTTAACAAAAAGGAGAAATATAAATTTGTTTTTCTGTTTACCGAGGTAATGTCGAACTTTCTGAAGAAGTATTTTACTACAGTTAATACACCTTGCAAATTCTAATAATTACTCCTTAGGTGTCTTTACCGTGTAATATGAAATTTAAATTTCTAAATTTACCTAAAATACTTTGCTGGTGGCAAATAATATCGTCAACATTTAAAAATAATTATATCTAGTGAGCTTTTAAATATAGCAATAATATTCCCGTTTCTATGACATTGACATTTCTGTGACGTTTTATTGACATTTTATAACATTTTAATGATTGAAATTTCAACGATATGTTGATCGATACACTACTTGTGAATTGCTTAGCCAGCAACTTCATCCTGTTAAATTTTATTGCATCGTAAAAATTCACTATCATCAGTTTTTCATAACGCGCCTAAAGAAGTATAACTTCAAAAATATAATTTAATGTTATTTCAAATTCAAATTTAACATAATTTGTAATATAAATTCATTGTTACATACTAGTGTGAAGTATATGACAAAAAACGTTGACACAAAAGGTAAACTTCGTATGTATTGGTAACAATAGAACCTAACAACAGCTAATACACCAAATATATTTAAGGTACAAAAATAAACTCCCGATATAAAATTATTTGTAGTAACTGTACAAATAAAGTATATTTCCACCCTTATGCAACCAACTCCCCTTAGTACGTTACGTAATTAAACAAAAATTATAAAATAATGATTTTGTAAGAATATTATAAAAAACCCTCCTTAAAAACTGTAGGTTCAAATTCGATGGTAACTAACAGGCCATCATGGAGATGTTTACGTCAAAATGAACATAAAGTGATGTGTGTTTATGTTTAGCACATGATTTGTGGTGGTCATCATATTAGCGCGACCCTCAACAGACCAGTTACCGATTTTGAAGTAAAACCGTATACTAAAATTTTTGTTGGTGGATTTTCACTGGCCAATGACAAGCCATCGTAGAGATGTCTCCCTGAAAGTAAATATTACGTCTTGTGTGTGTATGTCTAGTAGATGATTTGTAGTGGTCATCATAATAGCGCGACCCTCAACAGACCAGTTAAAAATTTTAAATTAAAACCGTATAGTAAAATTTTTGTTGGTGGATTTTCAATGGCTATTAGACAGGCCATCGTAGAAATGTCTCCCTGAAAGTGAATATTTGGTCTTGTGTGTGTATGTCTAGTCGATGCCGTGTAGTGGTCATCATAATAGCGCGACCTTCAACAGACCAGTTACCGATTTTAAAGTAAAACCGTATACTAAAATTTTTGTTGGTGGATTTTCACTGGCCAATGGCAAGCCATCGTAGAGATGTCTCCCTGAAAGTGAATAATAGGTCTTGTGTGTGTATGTCTAGTAGATGACTTGTAGTAGTCATCATATTAGCGCAACCCTCAACAGACCAGTTACCCATTTTAAAGTAAAACCGGATACTAAAATTTTTGTTGGTGAATTTTCAATGGCCAATGACAGGCCATCGTAGAGATGTCTCCCTGAAAGTGAATATTAGGTCTTGTGTGTGTATGTCTAGTCGATGCCGTGTAGTGGTCATCATAATAGCGCGACACTCAACAGACCAGTTACAGATTTTAAAGTAAAACCGTATACTAAAATTTTTGTTGGTGGATTTTCAATGGCCAATGACAGGCCATCGTAGAGATGTCTCCCTGAAAGTGAATATTTGGTCTTGTGTGTGTGTGTGTGTATGTCTAGTAGATGCTGTGTAGTGGTCATCATAATAGCGCGACCCTCAACAGACCAGTTACCGATTTTAAAGTAAAACCGTATATTAAAATTTTACATATCTCTACGGAGACACCTCTACGATGGCCTGTCATTGGCCATTGAAAATCCACCAACAAAAATTTTAGTATACGGTTTTACTTTAAAATCTGTAACTGGTCTGTTGAGGGTCGCGCTATTATGATGACCACTACAAATCATCTACTAGACATACACACACAAGACCTAATATTCACTTTCAGGGAGACATCTCTACGATGGCCTATCAATGGCTATTGAAAATCCACCAACAAAAATTTTAGTATACGGTTTTACTTTAAAGTCGGTAACTGGTCTATTGAGGGTCGCGCTATTATGATGACCACTACAAGTCATCTACTAGACATACACACACAAGACCTAATATTCACTTTCAGGGAGACATCTCTACGATGGCCTGTCACTGGCCATTGAAAATCCACCAACAAAAATTTTACTATACGGTTTTACTTTAAAATCTGTAACTGGTCTGTTGAGGGTCGCGCTATTATGATGACCACTACAAATCATCTACTAGACATACACACACAAGACCTAATATTCACTTTCAGGGAGACATCTCTACGATGGCCTGTCATTGGCCATTGAAAATCCACCAACAAAAATTTTAGTATACGGTTTTACTTTAAAATCTGTAGCTGGTCTGTTGAGGGTCGCGCTATTATGATGACCACTACAAGTCATATACTAGACATACACACACAAGACCTAATATTCACTTTCAGGGAGACATCTCTACGATGGCCTGTCATTGGCTATTGAAAATCCACAAAAAAATATTTACTATACGGTTTAACTTTAAAATCGGTAATTGGTCTGTTGAGGGTCGCGCTATTATGATGACCACTACAAATCATCTACTAGACATACACACACAAGACCAAATATTCACTTTCAGGGAGACATCTCTACGATGGCCTGTCATTGGCCATTGAAAATCCACCAACAACCCTTTTAGTATACGGTTTTATTTTAAAATCGGTAACTGGTCTGTTGAGGGTCGCGCTATTATGATGACCACTACAAGTCATCTACTAGACATACACACACAAGACCTAATATTCACTTTCAGGGAGACATCTCTACGATGGCCTGTCATTGGCCATTGAAAATCCACCAACATAAATTTTAGTATACGGTTTTACTTTAAAATCGGTAACTGGTCTGTTGAGGGTCGCGCTATTATGATGACCACTACAAATCATCTACTAGACGTACACATGCAAGACCTAATATTCACTTTCAGGGAGACATCTCTACGATGGCCTATCATTGGCTATTGAAAATCCACCAACAAAAATTTTAGTATACGGTTTTACTTCAAAATCGGTAACTGGTCTGTTGAGGGTCGCGCTATTATGATGACCACTACAAATCATCTACTAGACATACACACACAAGACCTAATATTCACTTTCAGGGAGACATCTCTACGATGGCCTGTCATTGGCCATTGAAAATCCACCAACAACCATTTTTGTATACGGTTTTACTTTAAAATCGGTAACTGGTCTGTTGAGGGTCGCGCTATTATGATGACCACTACAAATCATCTACTAGACATACACACACAAGACCTAATATTCACTTTCAGGGAGACATCTCTACGATGGCCTGTCATTGGCCATTGAAAATCCACCAACAAAAATTTTAGTATACGGTTTTACTTCAAAATCGTTAACTGGTCTGTTGAGGGTCGCGCTAATATGATGCCCACTACAAATCATCTAATAAACATACACACACAAGACGTAATATTTACTTTCAGGGAGTCATCCTCTAAACAAAGTTAATTTGTTGAAGAACTTTGATTTAAGCTGTTGTGAGGTTTTCATAATATCGTGTTACATTTTTACTAACACATCCAAATATTTTGTCAATTGTCATAAACTTCACGCTAACTTGTTACATAGGTAATTCTATTATTGTTTTTATTCCTTCCTCTTGGACAACGCACTAATTAGCTCCTTATACCACGCTCTTTTCTCAGTGTGCCGTAGCTCGTGGGCGTAGTTTAATAGACATAAGTAAACTGACTACACTTATCTTCTTTATTTTGTTTCAGTTATATTGACTAATTCTTCGAGTATTATATTGAAATATAATGTTACCATTTTTCTAATTTCTTCACCGTTTTTCAGAAGAAAAAGTCAACACTGGTTTTACTGGATCAGCCATTCTTCGTGCCCAAATGGTTACGAAATATTTTATTCGTAGTTTCGTACAAAGTTTATTGGCAAAGAAAAGATTATAATCGATTTAATGAGATTGATCGTGGCATATCACTTCGGGAGACTTAGAAAATGTTTTACAAAACAAAGTTTCTAAGCGACTAAGGAAATCGATTATACTCCTCGAGGCTAGATTAGTTTAATCTCGTTTAACCCTAAAAATATCAGTTTTGCCACTTTACCAATTGTTTTCCTTATTTCCAAGTCAATATTCTTAAAACACAAAACAGAAAGTAACATTTAAAATTTTTGATATTAAGGTTATTTTTATTTTTACCGTTTGCCATTCAACCACCCAAGACAATATAAAATAAACGAAATGAAAAATGGTTCTTCAAAATTATATGGAAATATGGAAAAAATATTTTTATTCAACTCAGAAAAAAGAGGGAAATAGAAAACCTTTTTATTGTACCCACGAGGTGATACTTTCCAACCAACATTTGATATTTTTGTTTTTGTTTATCTGATTGTTATATTTCCCAGATTTTTTTATTATTACATTTCGTTACGATGATTAAAAGAGATTTCTCGGTTGGAAAACTGTATGATATATAGCTCCGTCTATATTT
Source organism: Tipula helvola (assembly GCA_963556165.1). NCBI lineage: Eukaryota > Metazoa > Arthropoda > Insecta > Diptera > Tipulidae > Tipula > Tipula helvola. The sequence continues at coordinate 199,554,386 of OY744482.1, read as the reverse complement.
ATATATTCTTTTATCTAAATTTAAATCTTGTAACTTGGGAGAAAATTTTTATAATCTTTTCAATATGGTAAGGAGTTTCACATAAAAGATTTTTTTTAGTAGTGAAAATCTCTTATTTCCTTGTGTGTAATAAATAGTTTAACATGTTAAAATGTTGGTAGAAAATAAGAAAATTGTTAGATATTGTTTACGTCAACATCATAAGGGGCTAATAACAAATACTACCTTTTTGTTGATTTTGATGAAAAATTTAATGTACCATATATACAATACACACGTTATTTTTAATAGTGAAATTTAAAATAAATGTTTTATTAGATTTATTAAGATTTTATTGATTAAAACAATTTTTTTTTTTGGCTTAAAGCTTATTTTGGTATATGTATTTATTTATGCCAACGTTTCGATGGCTTCGTTCCATCATCGTCAGGGACATTTAAAACATTGGATTATAAATATTTTTCAAAAATATATATCAATAGAAAAGAAACAGGCCTGACAAATGTTCACTGGGTTTGAAACTAAAATATTTAATACTTCACCTATCGAAATTGATTAAAAATTAATTTAGAAGAATGTTGTCATAGTAATTTAAAAACCTTGGAAACTTCTTGTGCATTTAATAAATTTATGTTTTAAATACCGACTTTTTAAATGTAAATTAAATATTCTCCAAAAATAAAGTATGGGAAGTTATTTATCCCAGAATAGTAAAAACGTTTATCAGGCAACACTTTCCCATCCCATCCCAGTTTTTTTGGCACGTATTTAAAATTCAAATAACAAATACAACGAAATTTACATTTGTTCATCTCGTCCCAGTTTTTTTCGTGTCAGTATAATTTCCAATACAAAACATTCAATATAAAATGATGATAATTTTTAAATTCTTTGGTGCCTATCTCCTAAGAAGTTAGTAGGCCAGAAATGATTCCTTATGTCTACTGTAGGAATAGTGTGGATTAATTTTGAAAAGACCCAAGATCATCTGGGTGGGTGAAATTTCCACAATCGGCCAACTTCCAAATAGGCTCATATAAAATTATCATAATTTTAAATATAAAAGCTAAATGAAAAAATAAAAGTATACAAAGGTTCCATTTTGTAAAATCAACCTGAGCGAGTTTACTCACTCAACCGGTGTAAACAGAGTACAGTGTCAAACTGTCCAGTGTACACAGAGATTGAAGATTTAATTTGAAATTTGCTTACAATTTAAATGCCTATTTCGACCTGTTAAAAGTAACAATTTGCTTGTCCCAAGCGCAAAGTAACAGTTTTTTTTACAGTTTCATAAACAAAATCCGGGATCGCGAATTTTAAATGGCTCCGCTCCGGAGCCCTCGGATGCAACGAGATCATTTCGGGGCATGCAGAATTCTGCACATCTATTTCCAGTATAAATTATAAAGGCATTAACAGCTTAGGTGTTTTTCAATATTTTATGATAGAGAAGTGGAACTGTGGAAGTGACAAACAGAATACAAAATAGATTTGTATGACGAAATCTATAAAACTAAAACTAATAATTTTTGAATCGTCCGTTTTTTTTTCTTTAAACCTGTATTCTTTCCTCTTTCTATATGTACCAGCTCTCTAGCTCTTCCCACTTCCGAACAATAATAGCGATATACGATAGCACATATTTAATTCACCATGCCTAGTGCAGTTAATGGCCACATTATCTTGTTATATGTATAGTATACTATAGATTATGATCTGCATTTACATTATGAATCTACATTTTATAAACGTGTTAAATCAAACATGCTTGATGAAACATTGGCCACGAGACGAACTATATGAATATTGTTTAAGTCTGTGGCACAATCTATGGTCACCGAGGATGCTATTTTGTTTGCTTTTTAGCCTGATAACTGTGGTTGAATAATAGAAAAATATATTATTCTGGGTTAAGGATGAGTGCCAATAACTAATATAATTAGTATATAACTAATATAACTAATATAATTAGGAAATAGTCAATAACGCGGCGACTTTCAAGTGCTCCATAAATCGAAGTCATGTGGCACGTTTATCGGTTGCAAGCGTTTTAAAACCCAAATTATTGTTGAGCAGCCGTGGTTTCTAAAACAATTTTTAGTTTTTAATTTAAGTAGTGTTGATTTAATTTTTTAAAAATGTGTTTATGGTTTCAATAAATCTTTTGCAACCTAGTAAATTTTAAGTGTTTATTAATTAGACTTGACACCGACTTCTGGGTTATCATTTTTAAATTCCTTACATTTTATTAATTGAGAGAATATCAGATAAATATTATCGGTGCGCAATCTGGCTGCGACAGTAATGTATCTCAACGGTTTTATATACTTTTATAAAATTAATAACGGACTGTTTTTCATCCTCAGACTTCAACATTTTTCTATCGCTTCGTCAACCTCTTTCTGCTGTAATTTTACCCTATCAAAATACAACAAAATATGTTGTAAAAATATTATTTAATGAAGGCTTAACTAAGATGAATTTCAAGAATTTTAATTTTAATTCGAACATTGCGGAGGCGCTCATCAAAACAGTTTTAATAGCAGCCGTCGCATATAACACTTTCCTTAGTTTTGAAGTTAAATAAAATTTGTAAATTAGCCAAAAGTTTTATACTTTTCGGATTTAAATATCGCTACAAGGCCGTTCACACATAGAGCAAATAAGCACAAACATGTCATTACATTTGCCCCAACCGTTTTGATTACTAGGTAATTAATTTAAAAGCATATTTTTCAAAATGTACATTCATGGATTTAATTAAATTGCATTAAAATCATTAAATCATTTAAAATTAGACAACCCAAATTAATAAATCCATAAATTCGATTAATTATAAATTTACATCAAACAAACGTATTAAAAATGCACATGAAAACGATTGTAGTGTTTTCATGTACTCATCTCACTCACCACCACAATTAACAAGAACAATTTTATTTTCAAATTTATTAAACTAAATATATACAGCAATACCTCGATTAGTCCGGTTAATCGGTTCCCCGAAAATCTCGTACTATTTGAAACCGGACTAATTGAGGTTCCCAATACACAGAAAAAAGGTTGATTGGTTCCAAAAAAAATTTAAATATATAGAACAAGATTAATACATTCAAATTTAGTCTTTTTTAAAAATAATTAAACAATAAATACAAATTAACCTCGAAATTTATTTATTTCTCTGTAAAAATTCGAAGATAGATTTTTGTACCTGTTTCTTTTTAGGTTTTTTGATTTTTCTCTTCATACAATTCTGTGTAGCAACGAACTGAATTCTTGAACATTCGGCGGATATTAAAGCTACGTTCTATATTTGGATCAACTTCACTGATGAACTCGAACAATTTTTCAGTCATCCCGACAATGTTGTTAGTTGTTCAAAGCTCAATGTTTGTGGGAGAACTTCAACACAGTCTTCCTTGTCTAAATTGTTCTCCCGTTCTTCATAGGCTCGCTGTTCATCTATTTTGATGAGTGTTTCATTATCCAATTCGATGGTGTTTGATTCAATGCATTGAATTACGTCGGCGGAATCCAGCTCCTTGAAACCCAATTCTTGTCCAATTTCTACTATCGCATTAATGACTTCTATAAAATGAGTTTCAAACCCAACGAAATCATTTGAGCAATATGGAATTATATGTTTCCATACCGCTCTCATATTGCAGACCGAAACTTCATGCCATGCTTCGTTTATATTTTCTATGACATTTTTAATGTTGTCCAGGGGCATTATCCAAAATTAACAAAATCTTAAAATCTAATCCATTTTCTTTGCAATAGCGTTCTATTGTAGGACAAAAATAATTGGTGAACCAATCTTCAAATAAAGATTTTGTAACCCACGGTTTCTTATTTGACCGCCACAACACTGGAAGATCGTTTTTGGAAACATTTTTAAGGGCTCGAGGATTTTCTGCACGGTACCCAAGCATCGGTTTTAATTTGAAATTCGCTGATGCATTTCCACCTAATAACAGTGTGAGACGGTCTTTTGAAATTTTATAACCAGGGAATGACCTTTCACTAGCTGCAATAAAAGTGCGTGACGGCAAATTTTTCCAAAATAATCCCGTTTCATCAACGTTGAAAATTTGTTCGTCTTTGTAGCATCCTTGTTGGATTAGTTCACTCAATTCGGTTGGATATTTTAAAGCAGCCTCTTTATCTGCGGTGGCAGATTCGCCAACAATGGGAACATTGTGGATATCAGTTCGTTGTTTAAAAAATAAAAAAAAAACCGAGTGTTTTTATACATATATAAATATGAAAAATTAAAAAAAAAATTGCCTTGTGTGGTTTTTTAAAACCGGACTATAGGGAATCCGGGCTAATCGAAGCCTGACTATACGAGGTATTGCTGTACTATAATTTCTCTCTTTTAGTTCGAGTGGCATCTAACCAAAACACATACAACATAAATACAATTTATTAAACTTTATCACGTTTACACTTTACAATTTATCTTGTTTTTAAAAACTCCGGGTACAGGTATGATAGGTTTACACAAAAATAAAGACAAAAATTATAATGCAAAACTCGGTATTCTTGATTGGGTAGACATTCTATCCAACATTGAAAAATCACCGATGAATGTGAAACAAAATTTTAGGATTACGTTATCAGACACGAATCCAGAGGTCTGGTACGGCATTGGTACTTGGCTAAAGCTCAGGGTAGGTCGTGGGATTTTCCAGATATGGACTTGTGCTTGAATAACCGCATAAAGACTAACTATCAGAAAAGAAGAAGCAGAACATTATCAGATTTCGATGATAAAAAAAGACACAATTAGAAAATGGAAAATAAAACCCAACCACAAAACGAGGTACCCCTAGCTATCGCCAACTTAACCCCGCTTGATTGGCAGGGCTGTTGTTCACTTCCGACAATTAACTTCGACAATTTGTGCAACATCGTCCGTAATAACATGTGTGTTCCAGTATTCAGGCTTGTCAGAAAACCACCAGAAACGGTCATACCGTAATGCATTAACCCGTAGGAAACCGTTATAGACCTATCGACCACACTTGACCGCCCAAAAAAAAAATCAGAAATTCCAAAAAATTCTTCTCTTATTTTTTTTTTGATACCAAAAAAAAAAAATCAACCAAAGGAAACCTGACCACGAACAGCAGACTTTATTGTCGCTTTGTAGTCACATATTTGTCCACCACCACACCGACAGACTAACACACGAAATTAACATTGCTCTCAACAAGACTCATGGTCAGTCAGGCACCAATCTGTGCCAATGACATTGGTCACGTCACCATCACAGCCAATCACTAACAAACAACCGCATGCATTTCAATCGTACGAGACAACAAATAACACTCGCTCAACCAACACAAGAAAACATCAAAGACATCATACCAACCAAATATTTTTTCAATCGTCATTAAGGTGTAAATAAAATCGATAACTGAACAGAGCTGGGCATGACATGTATGTGTCTGTGCCTGACATTACATATTACATGTTAACTCTGATTTTGGCTATTTCACACGGCGTCGCGTTTAAAATATCCTCGGGATAATAAAAATAATCAATCGGGGTGTCGAAAAATTCACGATTTTTTTATTATGGATTACTTTTTAAAATTTTCACTTGTCTTAAAACATCGACTTCTATCCCCTTGAGATAAAATAATAAAACAAGATTATGGTTATTTTTACCGTAACAAAGTTTTAAATTTTTTGTTGTTTTCTTTACTTATTTACCAAATTACTTTTTCATAACTTAACTTTTTCTAATTCAAAAATGTTTACGAATCACCTGTGAAAATGAAATAAAAAAGTGCGGGATAATAATATAAAGAAACTCGTACATTATACATATTATGCTCATATTTTTTTCACAATGATTTGGTTAATATTCTTTCAAAATAATATTTTTCTGCTTTAATGAAAATTGCATGAGTTTTTTTTTATGTTGATTTCTTGAAATAAAAAAATTCTGAAGTAAGTTAGATTATCACGTTATCATTGATGATACTGAAAAATACTTAAAATGTTGTCTCATCTATCCTATTTGTACTCGTATGTACCTCTATGTAAAGGAGCTAAACTTTATTTTCAAGTCATTATGGAAATATACACAATACAAGTACTATAAATAATAAGCTTTCTCTTCTTCAAACTTTGCCAAATTTTCAATCTCAAATATGGTGGTAGTTCAGAATAATGAGATTTTTTTTAAGTAAAACTTTATGTATTACGTGAAGAATATGGGTTTTAGAATCAATACAAATGATAGGAGGTATTACCCCTTTGTTTTTATAATCTATTTATTTATGTATTTATTCAATTATTTTATAAAAGCGAGTTGGTTCTTGCGCGGCTAGTAATTGTATTTTGTAAACACCGTCTGAAACTTGAAAACAAAAAATAATATTACATAAACCTAAATTTATAACACTGACTTGGAATGAATTTGATTATTCATAACAATCTTGCAATGTAGTAAAAATAATTTTAAATATAATATAATTAATCGAATGTATGTATGTAACGCAACCCTGGATCGTTCGAGCTCGACCATATATCATGAATATGAGACCGGAGTAGTATGGTCAAGAAGTGGTAGTCAAATAAACAATAACTATAAAAAGTACGCGCACCGGCATGAACAATGGTATTAGGAAGAGCAAAAAAATCACGTAAATAATAAAGAGGAAAAAGAAAAATTGAATCAAAGTTATCAAAAAAAAAAAATTTTTATAAGAAAAAAAATCTGAGGATAGTAACGGAAGATATAATGTATGTGAAGTTAGCCCGAAATTCAGCCCGAAAAAATTTTTTAGGATTGTGTCTCGGCTAAATTTAATACAAGTTTCGGGCTGGCCCGAAATTTTTCTAATACATATAAACACATTTTTTAGTTTCATCCCGAAAAAAATTAAAATAATAAAAAATGAGCTTGATAATTCAACTAAATCTTCAAAGCATTGAATTTAAAATTATTTGATAAGAAATTATTCCCTACCTAGCAAAAAGCAATTTGTATAACTATATGTATAATTTTGTACCAAAATAACATATAATGTGGAATAATAGTGGCAACAAGAACTTCCAAACATATGTGCTGATGCCAAAAGGTAGTTTTGTCTATCCTGAGTGCAACCTATATAACGCCATTCCAATATGAGTTGGCTACAATGTCTTTAGGAATTATCCTAGGAAGTACAATTCATATAAAATTTTACTGAGATAATTTTGGGAATATTTGCTTACGTGGTCGTGACCACAGGGATTTCCAAACATATGTGCTGATGCCAGAAGGTAGTTTTGTCTATCCTGAGTGCAACCTATATAACGCCATTCCAATATGAGTTGGCTACAATGTCTTTAGGAATTATCCTAGGAAGTACAATTCATATAAAATTTTACTGAGATAATTTTTGGAATATTTGCTTACGTGGTCGTGACCACAGGGATTTTCAAACATATGTGCTGATGCCAGAAGGTAGTTTTGTCTATCCTGAGTGCAACCTATATAACGCCATTCCAATATGAGTTGGCTACAATGTCTTTAGGAATTATCCTAGGAAGTACAATTCATATAAAATTTTACTGAGATAATTTTTGGAATATTTGCTTACGTGGCCGTGGCCTCAGGGATTTCCAAACATATGTGCTGATGCCAGAAGGTAGTTTTGTCTATCCTGAGTGCAACCTATATAACGCCATTCCAATATGAGTTGGCTACAATGTCTTTAGGAATTATCCTAGGAAGTACAATTCATATAAAATTTTACTGAGATAATTTTGGGAATATTTGCTTACGTGGTCGTGACCACAGGGATTTACAAACATATGTGCTGATGCCAGAAGGTAGTTTTGTCTATCCTGAGTGCAACCTATATATCGCCATTCCAATATGAGTTGGCTACAATGTCTTTAGGAATTATCCTAAGAAGGACAATTCATATAAATTTTTACTGATTGTGAGATACACACATCAAAAGTGTACAAGGAACACTTGGTTTTTAGGTTATTAATATAATTTGGTTAGATTTTGGTTTTGTTTTTTGTTTTTATAAGAGACAATGATTGCCTATACAATATCAAAAAATTTCAGGGATAACTGTAAAATCGGTTATTGTTTTATCATAAAAATTGTTTTTAGTCTATTTGAGTTGAATTGTTATCTCAGACTTTGTTCAGTTCTAGCTCCTGCAAGAGAGATTTTAAAATTTTGTGTAGAAATATGGAGTACAGCAATACACGTTATAATCTAACTAATAGTGAAGCCCGTCATTTTAATGTGTCCCGGAGCGTTATAAGTAGGTTATGGCAACATCAATGCATGACTGGGAGTCCGTACGTGCAGCGTCCAGGTCGAGAAAGAGTTACAACTTCAGCACAGGGCCGTTAAATTCAACTGCAAATTCGCCGGGAGCCAACTTTAGCTGCCTGTAATTACAGTCACGCTTGTGGACTAATGAAAATATTTATGTTAGTGACTAAACCATCAGGAATAGACTACACGAAAACAACCTCCACGCTCGCCGCCCGTTGAGATGTCTACCGATTCGACATGGAAATCGAGACCTTAGAAATGATTGGTGTCAAAATCATAGAAATTGGACAGAAGGGGAATGGTCCAAAGTTTTGTTCACTAATGGTTCAAGATTCGGATTTCACCCAGATACTAGGAGAACAAGAATATGGAGACAGCCTGGTAAGTCCGAGAGGCTAAAAAATGTAGAAGAAGTGCACAGATACAGCGGAGGCACTGTTATGCTATGGGCAGGAATTATGACTGGTAAAAGAACTGTTCTCATTTTTCCAGGAGGTAACTTATCGGCAGCCAGTTACATCAATAAGATTCTGGAACCTATCTTGCTTCCATTATCGTCACAAATCGGATCAGAACTCGTCTTAATATGCACGATAATGCCAGACCACATCCAGCAAGAATGACAAAAGACTGGTTGGAAGCGCAGGAAATCCATATGTTACTATGACCAGTACAATCCCCGGGCATAAATCCGATTGAGTACGCATGAGATCAACTTCAATGAAGCATACAGCCACATTTAGCATCAATAATAAAGCGGGTGCAACTATGCAGTATCCATTAAGATCACTGGAGACAAATTCTACAAGACAGCAAAGATACGTTGATTAGCTCCATGCCCAGAAGGTGCCAATCTAGCCTAAATACAAGAGGAGGGAACACCATCTATTAGAAACTTTCGCACAACTTTCGACATTGTATGTGCAATCGATCATCTTTTCTTGGATAATTCATATAGACATTGTAGCCAACTCATATTGGAATGGCGTTATATAGGTTGCACTCAGAATAGACAAAACTACCTTCTGGCATCAGCACATATGTTTGGAAATCCCTGTGGTCACGACCACGTAAGCAAATATTCCCAAAATTATCTCAGTAAAATTTTATATGAATTGTACTTCCTAGGATAATTCCTAAAGACATTGTAGCCAACTCATATTGGAATGGCGTTATATAGGTTGCACTCAGGATAGACAAAACTACCTTCTGGCATCAGCACATATGTTTGGAAATCCCTGTGGTCACGATCACGTAAGCAAATATTCCCAAAATTATCTCAGTAAAATTTTATATGAATTGTACTTCCTAGGATAATTCCTAAAGACATTGTAGCCAACTCATATTGGAATGGCGTTATATAGGTTGCACTCAGGATAGACAAAACTACCTTCTGGCATCAGCACATATGTTTGGAAATCCCTGTGGTCACGACCACGTAAGCAAATATTCCCAAAATTATCTCAGTAAAATTTTATATGAATTGTACTTCCTAGGATAATTCCTAAAGACATTGTAGCCAACTCATATTGGAATAGCGTTATATAGGTTGCACTCAGGATAGACAAAACTACCTTCTGGCATCAGCACATATGTTTGGAAATCCCTGTGGTCACGACCACGTAAGCAAATATTCCAATACGTATCTCAGTAAAATTTTATATGAATTGTACTTCCTAGGATAATTCCTAAAGACATTGTAGCCAACTCATATTGGAATGGCGTTATATAGGTTGCACTTAGGATAGACAAAACTACCTTCTGGCATCAGCACATATGTTTGGAAATCCCTGTGGTCACGATCACGTAAGCAAATATTCCCAAAATTATCTCAGTAAAATTTTATATGAATTGTACTTCCTAGGATAATTCCTAAAGACATTGTAGCCAACTCATATTGGAATGGCGTTATATAGGTTGCACTCAGGATAGACAAAACTACCTTCTGGCATCAGCACATATGTTTGGAAATCCCTGTGGTCACGACCACGTAAGCAAATATTCCAAAAATTATCTCAGTAAAATTTTATATGAATTGTACTTCCTAGGATAATTCCTAAAGACATTGTAGCCAACTCATATTGGAATGGCGTTATATAGGTTGCACTCAGGATAGACAAAACTACCTTCTGGCATCAGCACATATGTTTGGAAATCCCTGTGGTCACGACCACGTAAGCAAATATTCCAATACGTATCTCAGTAAAATTTTATATGAATTGTACTTCCTAGGATAATTCCTAAAGACATTGTAGCCAACTCATATTGGAATGGCGTTATATAGGTTGCACTTAGGATAGACAAAACTACCTTCTGGCATCAGCACATATGTTTGGAAATCCCTGTGGTCACGATCACGTAAGCAAATATTCCAAAAATTATCTCAGTAAAATTTTATATGAATTGTACTTCCTAGGATAATTCCTAAAGACATTGTAGCCAACTCATATTGGAATGGCGTTATATAGGTTGCACTCAGGATAGACAAAACTACCTTCTGGCATCAGCACATATGTTTGGAAATCCCTGTGGTCACGACCACGTAAGCAAATATTCCAAAAATTATCTCAGTAAAATTTTATATGAATTGTACTTCCTAGGATAATTCCTAAAGACATTGTAGCCAACTCATATTGGAATGGCGTTATATAGGTTGCACTCAGGATAGACAAAACTACCTTCTGGCATCAGCACATATGTTTGGAAGTTCTTGTTGCCACTATTATTCCACATTATATGTTATTTTGGTACAAAATTATACATATAGTTATACAAATTGCTTTTTGCTAGGTAGGGAGTAATTTCTTATCAAATAATTTTAAATTCAATGCTTTGAAGATTTAGTTGAATTATCAAGCTCATTTTTTATTATTTTAATTTTTTTCGGGATGAAACTAAAAAATGTGTTTATATTAGAAAAATTTCGGGCCAGCCCGAAACGCTATTAAATTTAGCCGAGACACAATCCTAAAAAAATATTTCGGGCTGAATTTCGGGCTAACTTCACATACATGAAGATATACATACATACAAAGCAAATTGGTGAAAGAACTACATAATATAAAAATTATAAAATATGTATAATCTAATATACAAATTGAACTAACTGTTCTTTTTTTGTTTGTTGTTATTCTTCCGGCTGCTTCCAAGATGACCTTCATCAAGACGTCTCCTACACGCAAAATTTGATGAACTGCAATCCACCAGATTACAATGTACTGATACCAGCACAAATATTCGGTGATAATTCTTCCGGCCAAGTACAATCATAAATCATTACACACTGCCAACAACCAAACTGTTATCCGTACAGCGGTAACCGGTATGTTGGCTCAATACAGCGATCAGCAAATACCGATAATAGAAAACTTACGGCCGACAGTCCAATCAGCAAACCGCCAATCATCACCATATCTGGATGATTCGTCTCTAGCTCTTGATTCATTTCTTCTAAGTTGATATTTCTAACGAGTTCAATTGTTATTTTACAAGCGTAGCTGACAAGTTAAGGTCTGAGTTGTTCGCGAATATCCTGCCAATCAATCATGACCTTCTGTTCATTACTGTTCGAAAACATTCTTCTTGACTCCGGTTTCTAATAGTGAAATTTTTGCTATTATTGAGTCGTTGGAGCCGAAACAGCCTCTTGATATTGAAGGGATTAGTAGCAATATTTTGAAAACTATTTTTTAAACTTATCAGCCCTTGCGCATATATTCAATCTTTCATTCGAACAGGAAGTAGTTCCTAAGAGGCTTAAATCGGCCACCATTATTCCTATTTTTAAAAGTGGAGACCATAGCGATTTAGGTAACTATAGACCTATTGCGCTGCAGCTTGTTATCCTCAAAGTGCTGCAAAAAGCAGTTAAAAACCGAGTTACCATATTCTTTGACCTATGTAAAACCCTATGCGTTCACCAACATGGGTTCCGCCAAGGTATGAGTATACTGAGTCGGCTGTGTTGGATTTTTTGGATATTATTTATTGATTCTGCTAAGGTTTGATATGGTTGATCACAAACTTTTGTTATCCATTCTGTTTGATGTTGAGTTTAGAGGTGTTTCTAATAGGTGGTTTGCTTCCTACCTTGAGAATAGAGCTGTGAGGGTCATAGTTAATGACACTTTTAGTGATTTTAGTGCTGTTAATGTTGGAATGCCGCAAGGATCAGTGCTGGGCCCTTTGCTGTTTCTAATTTATACAAATTCTATTTTTAAACTTAATTTGAATGGTCACAGTACTGGATTTGCTGATGATTTGGCTTTGGCTTATTCTTCAGAATCTACCAATGATGTGATTTCTATGGTTAATTCTGACCAAAGGTCTTACATAAATGGTTTGAAAGCATTTTCTGATACCAAGTGAAAAAACCATGTTCATGTGGTTTAACATTTTTGGCATTGCAGCTGCCCCAAATCTCTCCCAAGTTAAATATCATAGTGCTTCTATGTGTACTTCTGTGAGTTGTCATTCGGATTGTTTTAATATTGAGCTCGTTAACTCGTTTAAGTATCTTGGTATTCATTTGGTCACAAACCTTAATTGGAAAATTCATATATCCAAGTTAAGCAGTTACATGGCATCTGCCTCACGTACTTTTCACCTTCTCCGTGATCTATGCCCTGTTTCTGTGTTGAAAATGACGTTTTATGCTTTGGTGATGTCCAAATTGGAGTACGGCTCGTCTCTTCGCGGTGGCTGTTATCCAGCTACCTTGAAATCAGTTTACGTTCAACAGAAGATGATTGTGAGAACAATTTTGAGGAAAAATAAATTGGAATCCTCTTGGCCTTTATCCAAGTCGGCCAACATTCTCCCCTTTGCATCATTTGTTTTTGTATGTTTATAAGGCCTTAAGAGTTTTTTTTCAAGCGCAGTGGTCTGCATGTTATAAGAAGTGCTGCTCGTTTTAAATTTCACGTTAATCATTGCCTTCTGTACATTGTTCCCAAATTCAATAATGAGCACTTCCGCCGCTATATTGCTGTTACCGCTCCGACGTTATTCAATGCACTGCCAGAACATATTAGACGTCATGTTTGTTCTAAAAAGTTTTTAAACACCTGACGTCTCACATTTGTTATATGTCATCATTTGATTTTTCTTTTAAGGCTACGAAATAAATCTTAACAATTTTAAATTTTTTTTTTTGATAACTAATATATAATTTTTTAAATATTATTTTTGTATGTGGTTGAAAGAAGCGAGCTCATCTACGTTGCAATGTGCAAAATCTATGTACTATCGTTTCAATAAAAAGAGTTACTTAAAAATCTAAAAATGTATTTTTTTCGTTTTTTGATCGTAGTTCATACTCAATATTTCTAGTAAAATAGACTACAGTGTGTTAAAAATATTATTTTCTGTTTGTCTGTCAAAATGCAGCGGGAAAATTTAGATATCCTTTAAACAAAGAGCTTCATGGCGCAATAATTGCTCTTCATCAAAGTGGAAATCAAGTGGGGAAATCGGTTAGTTAGGAAACCGATTCTAGATGATTATATATTATCAAGAAAATCGTTCAGGTAATCCTAAACCACGTGTGCACTATGCGAATGAGCACCATCCTGCATAAATCATGCATCGTTAATTTTATTTTCTCACATTCCTATTACTGTTGGAATAAAGTGTTCATCTAGCAGCTCCAAATAACTTACTGGATTTACTTTTGATTTCCTCGTACAACAACCATTACAAAATATTTAGCAAAGCATACCAAACAGTTCCCTACTGAAGATGTAATGGCAAATCAAGGAGTACCCTGGGGTTTATTGTACTCCAATATCTTTGATGTTGTTTGTTCAGGTGACTCGTGAGGTAAAAGTGTGCTTCATCAGTAAACCAGGCATCTCTCAAGATGCAATCTCCGTTTAGGTGCTTCAAAAAGGTTTGCGCAGAAGCAAGGCGTGAATCGTCGTTTAGCTGTTGAAGTTTTTGGATTTGGACGATATTTTAAATTTCGAATGATTTTATGAGTACTTGTGCAGAAAACTTGAATAACACTGGAAAGTTTACGAATAGATATCTTTGGATTATCATCAATAACAGAAATTCAATCTTGATTTTTGGGAATATTTATTAAAGTAGGTCGACCTCGATATTGATGTTTAACTGTCACGAATATTTTAAATTTGTCAATTAACCTAAATATGGCAGACCTACTGGGTGCTACTTGTTGAAATATGGCATGAGATTTTCGCTTCATTTCTTCAATGGGGCGTGCAAAAAGAGTTTGTTTTTGTTTCCGCACATCAGATGTCATTACCGTCGTGTCGTGATAAAGGTTACAATAATGTTTGACCTTTAATTTTATGGCTACGAAGTTCGAACGCGTCGATAAATGACTTGTAAACATTTTAAAATATAAAAATTGGTTTGTGTTATTAAATTCACCATATTTCGATACAAAACACTAATGCTATTTGACATTCTAACCTGTATTGACTTTTTTCACCCATAAATTCCGTTACAATAAATATTTCTTATTCGTTTCAAGACCTCATTTTGTAATGTTGTTCGTTCAATTTGAATGAAAATACTTAGGAATGTCTATGAAAATACTGTACTGAATTTTATTAACTTAAAAAGCAAAACATATAAATAAAAAAATTATTTATTTATAAATGGGTCGCATTTTGAAAATAACACCCTGTATATCGGTATTTTTTTATTATTTTGATTTTCAAACTATAGTTGATTATTTTTTTTTTTAAAGAAAACTACTGTATGCCGTTGGGCAAAAGAGCATGACCGCACAAATTCAATTGAGACGCGGCCCAATGATGGGGCACTTGAAGTAACCTATAAAGTATCCTACAAGTATGTAAAATTATAAATCCTCAACAAAATAGCTTTAAAAAAATTAACTAAAAATGTATAAACAACAAGGGAAAAGGGTTCAAAGTTCATTGTAGTGTGGAGATATTTCACCCTTTTCTCTATTAACAAATTTAAAAAGGTTTAAGTTTTATTTTATTATCTTTAGATACAAAATTATTAACCGAAAATTTTTGTTTGAGGTATGATATCATTATTATACAACTCCTATTATTTACTTGCACTTGGGTTGTTACTGCGTGTTGGAACGTAATATTAATTTGTTTAATTGTTAAATGGAAGTATATCAATCATATTTTTTAATGTTTGACACAGCCAAAATGTCTTTATCCGAAATCAGTGGAATAGCCTACATTTGTATACTATATGTAAATATTTAAAGAATATCGGGGTGTAGTAAAGACAATATCTTTTCAGTGAGATTACCTAGCAAATATATTTTTTCTATTTACCCAGAACCATCTTGATGTGAATAGAGCCGGCAGTGAAAACTGAACTTAAAATAAATGATACAGAAACACTAAAAATGCATTTATTTTCATAGAGTTTGTATGAAAAAACGCGATACCGATTGACGATAAAACATGAATTAAAAGTTAAACCCAGTTAAATAATTTTTTATGAAATCGCTAACAAACAACTCAATGTCTTACTCATTTAAAACACAGGTTCTCAAATTTCCCTATTTTCCAGCAATAATCAAAAGAAAACAAGGGAAATTAAATTAAAAAACATTCTACAACAACAACAATATGTATTAAAAAGAGAAAATTCAGTTTAATGACGTCATCATATGTCCACATCTAAAACCAATAGTAAGAAAAAGACAACACGTCTCCGCTCAACAATCAAAATAAAATAAATCAGAAAGAGCGAAACGGAAAAAAAAACAATGAGTGCGAAGAAAACAAAAAAATCGAAACAATCAAAGCATGCTATTGCAAATTCAAAATAACAATAGAAAAATATTCGAAATCAAATTTGAATGGATGCAATGAAAGAGATGATTATTGTATTGTTTATAAATTTCTAGTTATGTTGATGACGTATATTACAAAAACAACAATATTTGAAATTTCAAAAATACCTTATTTTCGTGTCCATTTTCACTAAGAAATAAACATTTGCAAGACTCGTTTTTTCAATCAAATAACATTACATGTTTTATGAACATTTTCGTATCAAAACAAAACAAAAGCTTACATTTCTAATAAACTAAAACTTTAAATAAAAATACCCGTTAAACGCGATATTTCAAAACGCGATATTTCACAACGCGATACAGTACAAAACGCGATATAGTACAAAACGCGATATTTCAAAACTCAAACTCTAGTTCTATCGTACATGTTCAATGTTCAATTATGATGAAAGAAAATATTATTAATTGAAGGAAGATTGATAATTTTAAAATATCGCCTTTTCTACCATATCGCGTTTTGAAATATCGCATTTTGTAACATATCGCGTTTTGTATTGGGTGTGTGAATTAATTTTCAGACTTTTTTTATAAAAAAGAAATGTTTATTAAAAGATAACGATACAGTATATTTTATCCAATATATTCGCCATCGTTAGCTATGACTTCCTGCCATCTCCTGGGAAGTTTGTGGATTCCTCGTTTGAAGAAGCCTTCAACTTTCCCAGCTATCCAGCCATCGATCCAATTTCGAACTTCTCCGGCGTTTCGGAAGCGTACGTCAGCCAGGCCTATTTGCATTGATCGAAACAAATGGTAGTCGGAAGGTGCAAGGTCTGGAGTCTGGAGAATACGCAGGTTGTTCAAGCCGATCCCAACCGAGTTGCTCTAGCTTGTTTTGAGCGGTTTTTGCACGATATGGTTTGGCATTGTCATCATTGATTGATTGATTGATTGATTGATCAGAATGTACGACCAAGCCTAAGCAAGACTCCCGGATGACGCCGGGCCCTCCGTACACCCTTTACAAATAACAAAACCGAAGGAAAGGAAAGGTACGTTAATAACAAAGAATCAACCCGGTTCCAGACACCTAAGTAGTTGATAATTAGTAAATTTGTTAGTAGTATATGTTAGTAGATTATTTATCACAATACAACACAATTTCGAGTTTACTGATAAGTTCCTAGAAAGTTGTTTCAGGTTCTTTAAAAATTTCCTAAATTTAAAATCTACATTAATCCTTTATAATAACTATTCTAAAATTAATTAAGTATAAATTTAATTCTCTGCAATAAATTAAATTAATCTTTATATACTTCAAATAAATTAACATTAATAGTTTGTATAACAATAATTATACCAACTACCACCCATTTCGCTATTGCCTCCGCCAATGCCAGCTTGGTTAAGTTTCTCAGGTGTTTCTAAACTAAAATCATGTTAACGATTATTTATTATTTTTTAATATAAATACCAATCTCAACATAAATACCCAAACTAATACCAAAACTGACATAAACATTAATACCAATATTAACATTAACACCAATAATAACACCAACACCAATACCAATACCAACATCCTCATCGATACCAATACTAATGATTCGATTAATCGAAAAATTAATTTCACTAAATTTAATTTAATTTTAATAAAATTAATTTAATTCCACCAAATTCAGTGAACCCATAACATAATTTACTGAACAGCCATTAACACCCTTAAATAAATTAAATTCGGCATCTAAATTGAAAATAAAGAAAATTAATCACTAAATAAATAACCTGAAATTCAAGATACACACAAATTTTAATTCTAAATTATGATTTTAAATACTGCAATAAATATCTTATATTTTTTTTAATATTTTTAAACCAAAATTCTAAAATTAGAAACCAAAATCTGAAATCCTATAAAATTCCATTTCCAAATTTATAGCTTAACTAGTTATTGAATCCAGAGACTACCTACATAATCAAAATTAAAATAAATAATTGCTTATGGCTATTCTGCTTAACATTCCACTGTACAATAGTTTAAATTAAATCTGGAACACATTAAATACATTAAATAATAACAGTTTTTGTAAGTTGCCCCTACTAAATTAAATAAAATAATTGGGGTAGAAATCAACATTAGTATATTCTTATAAGTACCATATATGTCAAAACAATCATCACCAAATTTTGATTTGGCTCATAATCTTAATTACAATTTTCAAACACACAATCTGCTCACCAAAATAACCGCTAGTAGAAGATATATAAATTTAAATTCAGATTCCTTTTAACCTTGCTCCAACCAATATTGTTATGACTTATGAACAAACTATCTAAATCCAAAACTCCTCATTTTGGATGATTAAAAACTAATTTTAAATTTTATCAACACATTTCATTAAAATAAAATTGTTTTTAATCCATGTCTAAACATACTTTTATTTGTGAGTACATATTTCATGCGCGTATTTATCTTATTCAACTACATTATGTACATAGTACTTATAAATATTATAATAGAAGAAAATAAAAATTAATATGGAAGTATAAATATATTATAGTAGTAGTATGAATATATTATAAGCAATGACAGGGTAATCCAACTTTATTCCTAGAAGTTTTCATTAAAAGTCATTAATGTATGACCCACCGGTGAGTCACGTGGCAGCCAATGTGTCAAAGAACAAGCAATATCCAACAACAAATAAGATTCTTTAATACACATGCAATGTAATGAAATTCAAAACATGTGTTTACTAGAAATTACAATTGCTTTGGATATTTTCACAAGACACAATATATATTCCGATAAGAACAATTCAACTGAGCCGAATAATATACAGTTACAAGAATTACAAGAAATTTAACAATGTGTTCATAACCAATACATTGTACTAAACTATGACATGCATTTATAATTTGTTATGTATTGCATAAAGCTGTTTTCGATTCAAACGTTATAGTCGAGAACGAAGTAAAGATTAAAGAATCCCATTTAAATCGAACACACATGCATTTGTTCTACGTATACAAAATACACCTGTATTAAACGAAAGAATTTCCCGTTTTATACCACACAGCCAAACATATTAAAACGAGTAGAAAATTAAAATTAAATAGACCCATATGTTCTACTAAATATGTCCATGTATATACCAGTAATTTTAACTGAATAACCCTTACCAAAGTAAAATCATATAATCAAATAAAAAGAAACAAACAAATGTTTACAGAATTCATATCACATGTATGTATATAGACCAATACATGTAATATGAAAATACCTTTGTAACGATATCTCGTTAGAACCGTTATTATTTTTTTGACACATGTTTCTCCTTTGATTCCATTGGATTTATAAATAAATTCACTTTTACACTACACTACACTACACTACATAACATTAACACAACACAATACACAGTAACACTATTTTAAATTAATTTAATTTAACTTAATTTTATTTAAAAATAAAAACTTAAAATAAATTTCAATTACGGAGATAGACTAAAACACGTCCATCTCCATCGAGCGTTCATCGCGCACCCAAGAATCTGACTATCAAAGCGATTGTAATAAAATATTTTGATCTAATTCCCGTAATTTTATTAATTTATTTCGAACTAAATTGTTAGAAAACAACAACCATTAATTTATGGTATTGGTATAAAGACAACAAATTTAGAAAGAAAAAACAAATTTAAGAATCTGACTATCAAAGCGATTGTAATAAAATATTTTAATTTAACTCTCGTAATTTTTATAATTTATTTCGAACTAAACTGTTAAAAAACTACAACCATTAATTCATTGGTATAAAGTCAAGTTTAGAAATAAAATACAAATTAAGAATCTGACTATCAAAGCGATTGTAATAAAATATTTTAATTTACCTCCCGTAATTTTATTAATTTATTTCGAACTATACTGTTAGAAAACAACAACCATTAATTCATTGGTATAAAGACAAGTTTAGAAATAAAAAACAAATTTAAGAATCTGACTATCAAAGTGATTGTAATAAAATATTTTACTTTAACTGCCGTTATTTTTTTAATTTATTTCGAACTAAATAGTTAGAGAACTACAACCATTAATTCATTGGTATAAAGACAAGTTTAGAAATAAAATACAAATTTAAGAATCTGACTATCAAAGCGATTGTAAAATATTTTAATTTACCTCCCGTAATTTTATTAATTTATTTCGAACTATACTGTTAGAAAACTACAACCATTAATTCATTGGTATAAAGACAAGTTTAAAAATAAAAAACAAATTTAAGAATCTGACTATCAAAGCCATTGTAATAAAATATTTTAATTTAATTCCCGTAATTTTTTTAATTTATTTCGAACTAAATTGTTAGAAAACAACAACCGTTAATTCATTGATATAAAGACAAGTTTAGAAATAAAAAACAAATTTAAGAATCTGACTATCAAAGCGATTGTAATAAAATATTTTAATTTACCTCCCGTAATTTTATTAATTTATTTCGAACTATACTGTTAGAAAACTACAACCATTAATTCATTGGTATAAAGACAAGTTTAGAAATAAAAAACAAATTTAAGAATCTGACTATCAAAGCGATTGTAATAAAATATTTTGATCTAATTCCCGTAATTTTATTAATTTATTTCGATCTAAATTGTTAGAAAACAACAACCATTAATTCATTGGTATAAACACAACAAATTTAGAAAGAAAAAACAAATTTAACAATCTGACTATCAAAGCGATTGTAATAAAATATTTTAATTTAACTGCCGTTATTTTTTTATTTTATTTCGAACTAAACTGTTAGAGAACTACAACCATTAATTCATTGGTATAAAGACAAGTTTAGAAATAAAATACAAATTTAAGAATCTGACTATCAAAGCGATTGTAATAAAATATTTTAATTTAATTCCCGTAATTTTATTAATTTATTTCGAACTATACTGTTAGAAAACTACAACCATTAATTCATTGGTATAAACACAACAAATTTAGAAAGAAAAAACAAATTTAACAATCTGACTATCAAAGCGATTGTAATAAAATATTTTAATTTAACTGCCGTTATTTTTTTATTTTATTTCGAACTAAACTGTTAGAGAACTACAACCATTAATTCATTGGTATAAAGACAAGTTTAGAAATAAAAAACAAATTTAAGAATCTGACTATCAAAGCGATTGTAATAAAATATTTTAATTTAACTCCCGTAATTTTATTAATTTAGAGTATTAATTTAAAGTTTAGAAATAAAAAACAAATTTAAGAATCTGACTATCAAAGCGATTGTAATAAAATATTTTAATTTAACTCCCGTAATTTTATACGAAACGATTAAAACGATATTAAATTGAAAAAATTACAAAAATTAAATTTCCTTTTAATAAAAGGGATCGCAAAAAATTAGTGTAGTAGTCTAATTTAATCCCTACAAATTTTTTTTAAAATAA
Organism: Tipula helvola; assembly: GCA_963556165.1. Classification (NCBI taxonomy): domain Eukaryota; kingdom Metazoa; phylum Arthropoda; class Insecta; order Diptera; family Tipulidae; genus Tipula; species Tipula helvola. Next base: position 199,532,861 of record OY744482.1, on the reverse strand, counting down.
TCATTAGTTCATTAGTATCAAGACGAATTTAGAAAGAAAACAAAAACAAATTTAACAATCTTACTATCAAAGCGATTGAATAAATTTGTGGAATTTTTTAATTTAACTCCCGTATTTTTGTTTTATTATTTCGAATTAAAACGCTAGATAAAATAAATCATTGTTGACTAGTAGAAAAACGATTTTAAACCGAAAAAAACAAAAATTAAATTTCCTGTATCAAAAAGCGATTGAAAAAAATCAGTGAAGTATTCTAATCTAATTCCTGCAAATTATCTTGTCGTAAATTATATAAATAAATAAATAAATAAAATAAAAATAAAATAAAACATTAACGAATTCTATGTTTAGCCAAAATAAAATAAAACAAATATTGGTTCAGTTTGCCTAAAAATATCCGAAATATTTCAACAAAAAACCGGATCCTACAAGTCCTAGCTGGTGCAATAAACGTGTTTACTAATTACAAAGAACTTGATCTAATTTCGAGTTCTATACTAAAACGAGCTGCTAGCGATGATTCTGCAACATCCACAGCTAACAACGGTGGCCAGCAGCTGAACTACAGCTGTTGCCACCAAAGGCTGTGGATATTGCGGAACCCCCGCTAATACATATTTCAATTAAGTTCTTTAATTAGCAACGTTAAACACGAATATTCGCTATAATTAATTTTATTCTTATTGCCAAATTTGTTTTTTTTTCCTTGAATTAATCAAATTACACTAACCTTATCAGTTTTTCCACAAGCATCGCCCACTATGGCTCCACGAATTAAGAAAGGCTGATTTTCTCGATGTACACGTAAAGTAAACTTGAGCCGAATGGTTTTTGTAAAACAGTAAACACTAATTTATCACTTAAATCGAGTGTCCTAATTTTACAATTTTAAGATAACAAGATAAATTAAGATGATAATTTCACTTTATTGTGGTTACATTACATACCATTCAATATTAATTTTGATTTCTAAGGTTTTTTTTCACTTTGTATTAATTAAACTGTTCTTTATGTCATATGGACATGAACATGATCACTGTAGCACTATTATTATCTACGTCACTTTTCTAACACAATTTTTTTTTCTAATTATTATTTGAAATTTTTAATATAAATTAACTTCACTACAATATCACTTATTTTAATAACGAACACATATTTTTTGCAATTTTAAATTTAATTAAATAAAATTAGTAACTTAATGTATTTAAAAATTGAAATTTATAAAAATATAAAAGCACACATTTTGTATTTTTTGTGATAAAAGATCAATATTTTTAATTATTTTAATTTTTATTGTATCTAATATCAAATATTGAAAACACTCTGAAGTTATGAAATACAATTTAAGACGTCTTAACAGTTTATAATTATGTATTGAATTTCAAAAGAGAAAAAAGTCCATTCGGATACATCGTGTACAATTCATATACAAAATCGAATTCAATATGGTTTGGCATTGTCATCATGAAACAAAACTTTATAGCTTTTGTTTGCTATTGCTGGCCGTTTTTCGTCTAATGCACGTGCCAAATTGTCCAGTTGGCGTTGGTAGCGATCACCTGTAACCGTTTCATTTGGACTTAACAGCTCATAATACACCACACCTTTCTGGTCTCACCAAATACTCAGCATAACCTTATCGCAAATATCTCGTATGAGTATCTCGTTTTGGCTGCGGAGGTCCTGCTTGGCCTGGATCAACGTAAGCTGCTTTAAGTTTGGGGTTGTCGTAATAGACCCACTTTTCATCGCCAGTAAAAATTCGATGCAAAAAACTATGTTTTTTGTACTAAGCAAGATTTTTTTTTGCATGCTTCAATTCGTGCTCTCAATTGATTTTCGGACAGTTGATGTGGGACCCATCTTCCTAGCTTTCGAATCTTTCCCATTGCGTGCAAACGATGAGAAATGGTTGATCGGTCAATGTTTAACTGCATTGCAAGTTCTTTTTGCGTTTGACATGCATTTTCATCCAATAATGTTTGTAATTCGGCATTTTCAAACTTTTTTGGCTGACCTGGCCGTTCTTTGTCTGTCAAGTCAAAATCACCACTTTGGAATCGATGAAACCAATTGAAACAGCTTGCTCTCGATGGAGCTTGATTACCATAAGTATCAGAAAGCAATCGGTGAGCTTCAGCGGCAGTTTCCTTGGAATCAAAAAAGAAAAGAAGAATCCCTCGAAAAACAACTTATCACGATCCATTTTAAATCGATTACAAAAAAATGACTTAATATGAAAAATAACCCTTTCTGCTCTGAATTAGATTGACAATTGTGACAGCTACAAAATTCAATTGGAATTGCTTGTCAAACTATGCGCAATCTCACGTAGCGACATCTAAATGTCGAGTCTAAGAATTAATTCACACACCCAAAACCATATCGCGTTTTAAAACGTCGCTTTTTGAAATATCGCGTTTTGTACTTTATCTAGTTTCGTCATATCTCGTTTTGAAATATCGCGTTTCGAGCGGATCCCTTTTAATATCATATCGTGTCAATATGAAAAAAAATATATACATTCATTTTGCATTTGTTTGTTTTGATTAATCCTATGAAATCTGTTCTTGGGCTCGTCACGTGACTCCCCACTCGTTTGTAGTTTAATTTATTTTACATAAATCATACAGATGTAATAAGATAAAAACTGTTGATGTTAGAATAACACCTATCTGTAAATTTTCATCGCAGTAATTAAATTTTTCCAAATGATATAATCTTCAAACAAAATTCATATAAAACAAAATCAACCAACCTATTTTCTTTCTCGCCCAACCGCTTTTTCACTACCGAATCCAAACCAATTTATATGGCGTAAGAAGCAAGAAACCATAGGGATTGGAATAATTTATTTATGTTCAGTATTTCAATATTTTTTTGTAATAAAAATAAAACGAAAAAAAATGTTTTAGCGAATGGAAAAGGAAAAGAAAAAATTGGTTTTCATTATAATCGAATAGTGAATTGTAATAATACGATATGATATCATCGATTCAACAACAGAATAGAATATACACCACAGAAATATGAAAACACCAGCAAAAATTACCAATTTTTACGACTGTGAAATTTTTAACAAATAAAAAGCTGAATATAAATATTATATTGGTGTTGTATTAATAGAGTAGGTCAAAAAATTGATTTAAAAAAAATTAAAAAAGGGAAATTTTAATTCACCGTATTTAAGATTGGTCAGAGATTTTCTTCGGATTTGGCTAGACAGATATAACCTGTTTGAACTAAACATAGTCCTATTTCCATATGGTGGGATGGAACCTTGTGTTATTGATGGAGTATGTTGGTGAATTTTACGATATATATGTGACATTTTGTGGTTCACTATATTTAAGATTGGCCAAATCACATAGGTTTTCCGTGGATATGACATGAATGGACAGTTAGATAAATGCATCCTCTGTGAAACAAAAATGGTCCCATTTCCATACGGTGGGGTGGAACTTTTTGTTATTGATGGAGTATGTGTGGTAACATGGATTACACTACCCTGCAAACTTTTGCCCGTGGACTCAGAATTGCTCTATCACGTCAGGTTTATGAGATACTCTAACCTAAAAGTGCAAAAAACACTGTTTTTTGACATATTTGAGGTTATCTCGCACCGTGATTTTTTTTTTCTTCAAAAGTCCATGTGTGGGATCTTATAGTACAAGTCTTCTTCTTTTAAATGCCTTTGAGTTTGCTCAAATATGTTTTTTTCACCGAGATATCGCATTTTCAAAATTGCATGTTCGTGAATTTTTCGGTATACGAAAATTGTATACCGTATAAAAGGTAGTGTATGTTATTATACAGTATACCGACAAATTCACGAACATGCAATTTTGAAAATGCGATATCTCGGCGAAAAAAACATATTTGAGCAAACTCAAAGGCATTTAAAAGAAGAAGACTTGTACTATAAGATCCCACACATGGACTTTTAAAGAAAAAAAAGATCGCGGTACTAGATAACCTCAAATATGTCAAAAAAACAGTGTTTTTTGCACTTTTAGATTAGAATATCTCATAAACCTGACGTGATAGAGCAATTCTGAGCCCATATTCGGATTCAGCGTGAAAAATTACTTCGGAAACAACTATTCATTGTCCAGGGGCACCAAATTCTTAAAATTTTGCAGGGTAGTGTTATTTAATAATCCGTGTTCCCACAAGAACAACATTATCATGATTTAAATTTCTTTATTTACTTCACGTCATTCACAGAGGACGCATTCATCTAACTGTCCATTCATGTCATACTCGTGGAAAACTTCTGTGATTTTATGAAAATAAATACGAACATAATATATCAATCTGTAAAAGGGGGTTATTTTATTTTTTTATAACGTTTTTATTAACTCGCTTTCTTGTATGTCTGTCCGGTACAAATTTTGAAATCGATTTTAAACCAACTTCCCGAAAACCTAGAGACTTGAAATTTTGAAAATAGCTCAGAACTCGATGACAATGCAATATTCAATAGTTTGCGATATATTTCGGCTCCAGGTGATGCTGTAAATTACGTTTCTCGAGATCCTTACAATAAACCGATATCATATAGTATGCTGTTTTTTTATGCATACATAATTATAGTATGGAAAAATTTAAAGTGTATTTCAATGAAGACCTGATAAAAATTAAATTAATTATTTGGCGACAGGTTCGATAGGTTGCCGAACAAAAGTTGGTTCTAGGTTTGTTATTCTCCAAGAAACCGAATACATAATCATAAAATATTCAAGTATCCGAATACATGAATACAAAATAACCGAGTACTAGAAAATACATCAGCACCCTTGTTGGCAACACATAAATTAAATAAAAAGAAGAACATAAATTAAATAAAAAAACTTTTTAATATATAACGTTTTTAAAATGGACTAAAAAGAAGAAAATAATTTTTCCTTGCCTCACAGTATAGAAAATTCTGAGAATTTACGATTGTAAGTTTTCAGCAACTATGAGAATATTTGGAAAATTTAAAACGAAAAACGTGGAGCGCATATAATGGTACAATACAATTCTGATGGCTTCATAATATACATATACTAAAGAAAGCTAACTATGGTATTAAAAGAATTATAGTTAACATCACTTGTCAGGGAGCATAATTAAATTGTTAATGAACCATATATCAAAACTTCGTTAGATGCGCTCCACGTTTTTCGTTTTAAATTTTCCAAACATTCTCATAGTTGCTGAAAACTTACAATCGTAAATTCTCAGAATTTTCTATACTGTGAGGCAAGGAAAAATTATTTTCTTCTTTTTAGTCCATTTTAAAAACTTTATATATTAAAAAGTTTTTTTTGTTTAATTTTTACTTATTTACTTCAACTTACATAATATTTAGTATATAATACAATAAAACATTTTTAAAACTCAATTAAATTGTACTGTTGAATATACTTTTTTTATAACATTGCTTTAACCGATTGTATTACCAATACTTGCATAATTATATTTTTTGTTAATTTAACAAAATTTGTATACATATACATTTTGTTAATTTTTGTTATTTGTTAAAATTTATCAATATTTCAAGTAAATCTGAGAAGTTTTTTCAGGCTGATCGCACTCACCAATTTAAAATGGCAGACGATCAAAAAGTGTGTAGGGTCAGATTGACCCAGAGTGTTCTCCGTGATTCAAAAAATAGGTGCGTTTTCGGGTGGTTAAGGCAGCTGTAGCCTCGCCATTCGATGAACAACGCTTTCCACACGTAAATCGTTTGAGGTTTGGGAACCGATGGAAGTGAAAGGAAGCCAGATCTGGTGAATAAAGTGGATGGTGAAGCAAAGCAAAACACCATTGAAAGACACCTTTGTGACATTGTCCTGATGAAAGATGTTTTGTTAAGTTTGAAATCGGGCCTTGTCTCACGAATTTTTTCAACCAAAATGTTTGATTAATACTCTCCGGCTATTGTTTTACTGGTTTGAAGGTAATCAATTAACAAAATTCCGTTTGCATCCCAAAACTGATCCCATAACCTTCTTTGCCGATTTTGACTACTTTGGCTGTTTCGGAGCAGAAGTACCGGGCTCGGCCCACTCTGAAGTTTGTTGTGGCAACGACGGCAACCAAACATTTTGAGACGAATTTTTGAATGGAAAATGGATGCTATGGATCTGGAAACACATGGTTTCAGCAGGATGGTGTAACGTACCACATGGCACTTCAAACAATCGGTTTGTTGAACACTGCATTTTCTGGTCATTTAATTTAAAAAACGGAGATGTAAACCGGCAATTACGATCGTGAGATTTAAGATATCCAAACTTCTGTCTTTAGCAGTTTTTCAAAAGCAAAGTGAATGCCAATAACGTTATCCGAAATATCAACAAAAGTAAAAGGTCTTGCCTTTGGTTAGATGTGGATATTTGAATGATGATCATTTTCCATACATACACGGAAAAAAATAAAGTGGTCCTCAGCTAAGAAAACGGACTTTTAATTCAAGAAAATGTACTTCTTCTTGATTTAAAAGATAATATTCTTATTTCTTTCGAGTTTTTCTTCATGTAAGAATTGTGTTTCTTGAAATGAAGAAAAACTCGAAAGAAATAAGAAAATTAGCTTTTAAATCAAGAAAAAGTACATTTTCTTGAATTAAAAGTCCGTTTTCTTAGCTGAGGACCAGTTTATTTTTTTCCGTGTATGTAAGTGTTATAATTCAAATTTCATATTACAATTAAACTTGATGATCTATAAATAATGAGGAACACGTAAACAAATATTGCTTTATTGTTTATAATTTTGAAGTTAAAGTAAACTTATGTTGTTCTTTTTTCATCTTTTCCATATGCAAAACGCGTTTACACAAATTCATACAGCAGCGCCTCATTATTGAATTCCACATGTGGACGTGTGATTATATCTTAAGTCGTAATTGGTTAGAGTGACTCACTTTAATAGGAAAAAATGTTTTGAAAACTTTATAGACCAATAGTTGTCTAATAGGAAAAATCTCCGACAACTCAAGCAAAGACTACGAATTCGAAGCAGATATACTCTGTGCAATTAGTATAATACGAATAATATGTTTTTGAATTATTAAATAATACGTCGCTCTCCAGCAGACTAGTCTATATGATAACTTCGATTCAAAAAGCGCAAAATAAATAAGTCTTAAAATTGTGAAAGGATAGACGGAACCCAAAATATAAAATTATCGAATAAGAACACACATATTTTAATTACGAAGGTGCTTAAAATTAGATAACGGTGCTTAAAATTAGATACGAATTTTATTTTAAAATAGTCATCGCCACAAGTTATATGATAATAATTTAAATCATGATAAATAACACCAGGATCAGTCACAATATCATTTTTAAGTTTAAAATCATACCTTTACTTTTTATGCTTAGAAACTGTAGCGACTCATTCATTAATATTCATAAACATATGTCCATTCATTCATCGCAACAATATATCAACCATATACCGGGTGTTTCTTTTAAACTGAGACGATCAAATATCTCGAAAAATAGCCACTCTACGGAAAAAATGTCCATAATCAAAATTTAATCATACCGCGGGGGAAATACATTAGTGCAAAAAAATAGTCCCCCACCCCCCGCTTTGTAGGTGGGGCGCGGGGTAACTTTGAAACTAAGATAGGAACCCCTATTTTTTATTGCAGATTCGGATTCTACGGCTAAAAATACGTAGGATTTGACTGAAACATTTTTCTCGATTCATGTTAGATGGCGCTGTAATTGACGATATTCAATTTTTATCTCGAATTAAATATCTCGGAAAATAAGCACTCTACGAAAAAAATGATAGAGATCAAAATTGAATTATTCCGCGGGGGAAATACATTAGTGTTAAAATTAGTACCCTCACCCCCTCCTTGTAGGTGGGGGTACTAATTTTAACACTAATGTATTTCCAGCGCCATCTATCATGAATCGATAAAAATGTTTTAGGCAAATCCTACGTATTTTTAGCCGTAGAATCCGAATCTGCAATAAAAAATAGGGGTTCCTATCTTAGTTTCAAAGTTACCCCCCGCCCCACCTACATGGAGGGGTGAGGGCTACTAATTTTAACACTAATGTATTTCCCCCGCGGAATAATTCAATTTTGATCTCTATCATTTTTTTCGTAGAGTGCTTATTTTCGGAGATATTTAATCCGAGATAAAAATTGAATATCGTCAATTACAGCGCCATCTAACATGAATCGAAAAAAATGTTTCAGTCAAATCCTACGTATTTTTAGCCGTAGAATCCAAATCTGCAATAAAAAATATGGCTTCCTATTTTAGTTTAAAAGTTACCTCCGCCCCACCTACAAAGCGGGGGGTGGGGGACTATTTTTTTGCACTAATGTATTTCCCCCGCGGTATGATTAAATTTTGATTATGGACATTTTTTCCGTAGAGTGGCTATTTTTTGAGATATTTGATCGTCTCAGTTTAAAAGAAACACCCGGTATATTGGCGTGCACAAATAATTTACATCATTCGTTCAACACCGCGATATCCCAAACAGATATCAGCGCTACAGGTGTATGTAATGTACACTAACGACATAACATTTGTCGCTTGGTTAATAAACACAACAAGCAAAAATACACAAGCCATTGTTACGTACTTCAAGCTTATCATTTCACGAATTTTACTTTCAATCGTTTTTTCGTAAGATACTCGTCATAAATTCTTCATAGTGAACACATCTTTACTAAATAAAAATTACAATAATAAAAGAACGTGCGCGTCCATTTTGGGACATCATAATTTGTTGTGAAAAATTAATTTTGTATTTCATTTTTCAAAATATAATATTGTCAGAATTAATCTAATAATTAAATTGTGCTAAATTTATAATTGAATTAATAAATATTAATTATGTTTAAAGCAAATCTCGGAGTGTATTTTATTACTTAATTTCGTCCTTCAAAAGTTGTGCCGTGTTTCGCTCCGCGCTAAATATAAATATTATTTTCAATTAAGTGTAAACAGTGTATACATATTGATTGTGGGATTAATACTGATTGCCGCATCGGCACAGGAAGATACATATCCCACAAAACATACTATGTGCAAGTCACCATTTCCTCAGAAGACGCAGATCTGTATTCATAGACTGGATATTAGAGGTATGCAACTAATAAAGAAATACTAGATCATCCGCAAAAGCAATCAATTTTGAAGAAAACCTTCAAATGGAAAATGGAATTCAGGTAGATTAAAAAGAGGATGGGGCCTAAGACGGAACCTTGTGGAATACCATCATTGATTATTTTACCTTCACTAATAACTTCATCAATTTTAGGTATTTGAGACTTATCAGATAAATAAGATTGAAACCACCGTAAAGTAACGCCACTAAAACCAGCATGAAAATTTTTTCAAATAATACTTTTGGTTAACCATATCAAATACTTTCGTTAAATTCACAAAAATAAACGCGACAGATTTTTTTTTCTTGTCAGCTGCATATTGGAAATTCTAATAAAGCTCCCTTAGTACTTTTAAATTTCCTAAATCCGAACTGCAGATTATGCAAACAATTTGTTTTATTTAAAAAAATAGTTGTTTTTTGATGAGCTACCATTTCAATAAGTTTAGCAAACGCAGATAGTAAAGCAATTGGTATAATGTGCAAAATAAACTTTGTCTCCTTTTTTGAAAAATGGAAATAACGAGATTCTTTTACTTCTTTTAGTTTAGCTGGGAAAATGCCACAACCAAAACTAATATTTAGAATGCTCGAAAACATAATCTACAATGCTATTAGACATTTTTTTTAACAAGAACATTATTACAGTTATCAATGCTAGCAGAATAAAGAGATTTTATAGTTGTTATGACTTTAAGCAATTCATCTGCACAAGTCTCAAAGAAAACACTTGAGTGAACAGCAGAATTGCTATAAATTAGATTCGGCAAATCTTCACTGACATTACTTGCGGTAAGCTTTAATTTATGAACTGCGTAGCTAGATATCCTGTTTGAACTAAAAATAGTCCCATGTCCATACGGTGGGGTGGAACATTTTGTTATTGATGGAGTATGTTGGTGGATTTTACGATATAGGAACATGTGAAACTTTGTGGTTCACTGTATTTAAGATTGGCCAAATCACAGAGGTTTACTCGCTGCGCTCGTCCGGCAATTCCCCCATATTCGTCCGTTAAACTCCATTTTTCGGCCTTGTAACATAAACTACTATTTTAAATGGGCCTTATTCACAATTGCTTTGGTAAATATATAATTACAATTGCAGTAATATAAAACAAAACAGGGTTTTAGAAAAACATACAGAACAAATAAATAAAATTGTTTGCTATTGCTTTGGACAATCCTAAAACAGCTAATGATTCAAGATTATGGTATTTGGTGGCATGTGGAAATTGGGGAATACCAAGGAAATTATTAAATGAATTATGACATATCTCCACATGTGGAAAAAGCATGTTAAAAATCATAAAGTGTTTGTATGAAGATAAGTGTTTCTAAGGAAAAAAGTAGCAGTTTTCTTTACTGTTTTCTATCGAGAAATGACGCTTTGTCCCATTAAGTACACAAAAAAAACATAATACGCCGTGCTCTGCCTTTGTTCTACGTATCAATAAAGCTTTTGCTGAAGATAATTTGGTTTTCTTTTCATTGTAGCCTCCAGATAAATTTGTTCGGTTGTTTTAACAAAAGCAATATTACGAATATTAATCTTCTTTTTTTGCCTTTGGTTGTACCATCATAAAAACATACAAATAACATTAAGACAATCAAATACTGGAAACAAATAATAAACAATATAAAATGTCGTATAAACCTGTTAAACCATAAGAAAGGAAAATATTGGTTGATTTACGATGATTTGGATGATGATGTTACGATGATGTTATGTTAGATTGGTTTTATTGATTTTATTAATGGAAAGGCTCAACCAACAATAAAATATTATGTTGTCGCTTTGGATAATAAGAAGAAATACAACAAACAACAAAATATTCTGTAGAATGATTTCCAATTCTTAGAAGAATTTATAAAACAGGAATTTTTATTGAATTTTCATTGGAAAAATTAGAAGACTATTGTTTTGGAATATTAAAAGATTTAAATTATATGTATGTGGTTTTATTTATCAGTCCGGAACAGTTTTTGAGATTTAAAGTGGGAGTACTGGAACTTTCAAAACGTTAAGGCCACGCAGCGAAATTGTAACAAACCTTTCCTTACACGGTAGGATGCTGCATTCGAATAATCTCACGAATATTAATTAGCAAAGATTTATTTAAATAACAAAAGTACAAAGAAAATTGAATTCTCAGATCTTGCAAATCGGATCTATTATTTTTGCCATTTCTTCCTGTTGGCACGAAAGCCTGATCTCGTTAAGTGACAACAAGTTTAACGAAAGTGTCGAAAATTACAAAAGTTAAGTTTTATGGAGGGTTGTGTGTAATTGTTGTATTAAATACCTTAATTACTTTAAATTTAAATAGTGCACTGAAGTACTTCACCAGCTTTTATAAGATTTTATTTTAAGTCGTTATTTTCGTTCGTTTATTTTAGAAATTACAACATAACTACGGTATAATTCGCCACCGAATAAATGTATCCAAAGAAAAATCCAAAATAGGTGTTTTTTTTGTTCAACGAGCTTCTCAAATCTGATATTGAAAGATATGTTCCATCAGTGAAAGACGAACCTCGGTATCGAGAACCATGGTATAATAAACAACAAATTTGTATTGAAAAACGCTGTAATAAGTTTCATATTTTATTTAAGTTGCACGGTGTTAAGTTTTATCCTAGCTTCAACGCTGCTCGTAAGGAGTTTAAAACTTTAAACTGGTTCCTTTACAATAACTATATTTTGCCAATCGAAGATGAATTAACTTCCTATCCTAAGAAATTTTACAATTTCATAAATGGTAAAAAGAAGGTTGCTGGGTTCCCTACCCCAATGACTTTTAAGAACTCTTTCGCCAGTGAGCCCTCTGATATATCCAATTTGTTTACCAATTTTTTCATGATTTTTTTTTTTCTATGAAGAACCTGCGGTATCATGTAACAACCCTTTAACTAACCGTGGTCTTTCTGATTTTATCTTTTTAAAATTTACGGAAGCAGAAGTCTATGATGGGTTATCTGAACTTGAAGTTAATAAGAGGGTAGGACAGGATGGCGTAACAACTTTATTGTTAATTATTCAAATTAATTGTTCAAATACTATTGGTGAACAACGAACAAAATGCCTGTGTTTTACGACATTTTGTATAGAAAGACCCACTGGATGTCATTTTTCATATTTAATTGATCAACAAAATTATTGGCCCGAATAATAGGAACAACTTTGCGGAAGAAAGCAAAACGAAAATCTTAATGGTTCAAGACCTATCAACGTGAAAATGAGTGTATATTTTGATACATTTTTGACTCTGAGCCAAAACATGTCGAAAGTGACAAATCAAAAATGGAGACTAACTTTGAAATGGGACTAGCACCATGTTTTCAGCGTATTCGAATTAGGTTTACCTTCTGTGTGCCCAGCTTGTCACAAAAAAACAACTCAGCGATTCAAGCAGAGTGTTATTATCAGGCTGCTAATAATTATAGCAGAGCCTCTTATTAATCATTTATCGGTGACGACAAGAGACAGAGCACTAACACAGGCTTCCCAATTATCAAATAAATGCAAAATTAAGCTTATTTGGATAGAATCGAGCACTCCATCAGGTTTATGAATATGAACACTTTACTATAAGTTCTTATTGATATTCTGGTTTAAATGGTGAATAGTTATCAAAATCTGGGGTTTCAGAGTCCTGTTGTTTTATGAACTTCGTTGATTAATTATGAGCGAAACATTGTTCCTTTTGGCCCCTACTCCACTTTCAATATCTATCGTAGGTATATTGTGAATAAACTTTAGCTAAATAAATAAATTGATTACAACGCCTCATTTTCAACATTTTTATATTATATCGCTTTCAAGTAACATTAATAGTTACATTTAAATAGATTGATGATTATTTTCAAGCAAAAACATAAAATATGTTTCTTGTTTAGTCAGTCTTTACGAACATAGCATGTCAAATTTAAAATCAATTTATACTCAAATCAACGTCAAATGAAACAATTTATTTCCCGAAACTAAGAAAAATAATAATAAAAATCAAATAAAACTAAAAATTTAACAGCAGCTGCAAAATTATTTTTATGTTACGTTCCAAACGTTTTTTAGTTTTTTTATTGTTGTCTGGTAGAACAGATTTTTAAAAGTTCGTGATACTTAATTTAAAATCAAAATTTTTCACATTAATGAAAAACAAATAATAAAGGGAATATAAAAAATCGTACAATTGAAACAGGTTGGTAAACGAAAATTTTGTGTTCTTGCCAAATAATTTATAAAATATTTGAGAACAATAAATATATTTTTTAGGTAAGACAGTAAAAAATTGATGTCAATTTTTTGACAAAATGTTTGCCTCAATTTGATTTAATTTTCAACAATGCTTTTCTCTAAAGGAAGGACTATGCACGCCAAACGCTAATGTGACTAATCAATTTTTAAAGTGATTTTGGTATGCATATTTTATACTATATTACGGCAAATTTCCGTGAGGCATTTAATACACTTTTTTATGTGACACCCTATGTATAATACGGCATGTTTCACTACGGAATATTTCACTTCGGCATATTGTACATTACGACTTAAGGTATACTATGGCATATTTTATTTATTTTATTTTATTAAGTGAAGCCAAATTTTATTATGATAAAAATAATTTAAGAATTCTTTTTAAATGCTACCTTAAAATGCATTTGATTATTCTTTTCATTAAGATTAAGAATCATCTTTACATGAAGGTTACGCATTGCCTACCAAGGGAACCTAAATCGCATATATCCTCAAAAAAAACAACAACGATATAAAATAAAGAATAACAGTATCACGTACAAAAGTAAACAAAATAAAATAAAAATCACAATGTTAGCAAAACATCACAACTTAATTCGGACAACCTTATGATTGCTATCATAATAAAATTATTTGTAAATCATTCACAGACATTATATTCGAAAGCTAAAGACAAAATTCAAAGTGACATGAAAAGTGGTTTAGTATACATATAATGAAAAAAAATGTGATTCTTCTAATATGTTGGTCGTTGGCGAAACAACTTGATTTTTGTTCGAAAAATTATCGACTTAATTTTTTCACGTCGGTTTGGCAAAGGTAAGGTTCGTCAATGAATGTTAAATTGTCGTTAAGTGGAAAGCAAATTCCAAAAAATATTCTTGACACGTAAATTGAATGTTAAGGGCAAAAATGTTTTGGCCGGCATAATGTCGCTTATGATTAATTGTTTAAGTGCTATATTCGTGGTATTGCCATCTTTATGATTTGAAATGTTTACTTAAAAATTTAAAGAATATTACGCTTTTTTAACAACCCCAATAGTTGAAGAATTTCCGATAACGACGTTAACATCTTTTAAAACAAATAGAGATCGTTTTTTTTTTTCGGGGTTTACACATTTTTAATGTTATAATTTATTTGAATTAAAAATTCCAAAGTATAGGGTTGTATAAATAAGATCGAATGATGAGTAATGGACATTAATTACAGATCGAACGGCAACACAAGGAAAAAATATGATTAGTTACAATTCAAGAATAGTTAAGTTTAGTTTATGAGGAAGGTTTTGTTACCTTTCTTCTTCTCCCGCTGGCGCTACATCCCATGAAGGGATTTGGCCGCCTCAACGATGCTCCTCCAAAAAAAAGATCCGCCACAATAGAACATCAGACACGGTGACCGAGTGTGTATAGGTCCCTTTCAACATCGTCCATCCATCGGGTCCTACTTTCGTTGGTGCCGACTCCAGGGCCTGTTTGGTGATCCGATTTTGTGAACGAAGTACGTGCCCAAGCCATCTTAGCCTTGACGATTTTATGAATCCAATGATGTCAATTTTATCGAGATCATTTCTGATCTCGTGATTCATTCGCATTCTGTACGTGGCTCCTACTTTAATGGGACCGAGAATTCTTCTTATAATCTGTTTTGTTACCCTGCTACCTTCGTTTAGATAAAACTCGGATGTAAATAGGGTAAAAAACATCCTCGTGGACCCCCTTCGAAACATTTTGATAGTTCATCATTCATTTCTCGTAAAATATACAAAATCTTTCACAATCTTTATATTGAGAGAAGCAAAGACTATTACGTGTATATAGTATAGGCACCAGCATATTAAGTGGGCGACCATGCCATTGGCTTGCGGATGATAAGCCGTTGTGCGTATCCGATGTGAGCCAAGGAGTTTTGTTAACTCTGTGAAAAGCTTGGACTCAAATTGCGTTCCTTGATCGGTTGTGATATTAAGGGGTACGCCGAATCGTGATACGTAGTTATTGACAAAAGTGGTGGCAATGGTTGTAGCAGACATATTGGTCATGCAGTATGCTTCAGGCCAGCGAGTGAAGCGATCGACACAAGTGAGTAAGTATGAGTATCCATTAGATGGTGGAAGTGGTCCTACGATGTCTATATGGATATGCTCAAATCGACCAGGCGGAATTTGAAATTGTCCATGAGGTGATTTTGTGTGCCGTTGAACTTTGGCACGTTGGCAGGATAAACAAGACTGAGCCCATTGGTTTACGTCTTTGTTTATACTGGGCCAAAAGTAGCGAGCTGTGATCAATTTACGAGTTGCACGGACTCCAGGATGTGAAATGTTGTGTAGTGTGTTGAATACGGTGCGACGTAGTGAGTCTGCGATGTATGGGCGATTCTTCCCATCTGCGATTTCGCAAACTATTTCGAGGCCAGGTAGTTTGAAAAGCTTAAGTTCCATTGATGAACTATTGTGACATTCGGAACCAGAAAGTAAATTCTGAAGTTCTAGGTCAGCTTTTTGTGCGTTTGCAATTATTTGTAAGTCGATGTGTGTGTCGACTGCGGCCATTTCATTGTCGGTTGTGCGCGATAGTGTATCTGCGACAACGTTGTCGTGTCCGTGAACATGCTGAATGTCCGTGGTAAATTGACTGATGTAATCGAGATGGCGAGATTGCCTCGGATTACGTTCAGTTTTAGACTGAATTGCTCGTATCAGAGGCTTGTGGTCGGTGTAAATGGTGAAATCCCGACCTTCGACAAAATATCGGAAGTGTTTGACTGCCTGATAAATTGCTAGTAATTCCCTATCGAATGCAGAATATTTCTTTTCGGCATCAGAGAGTTTCTTGGAGAAGAATCCCAGTGGTTCCCAACACTCGTTATTGTACTGTTGTAGTACAGCACCGACAGCTGTATTTGAGGCGTCAGTGGTTATGCTGAGCTTTGAGTCGCTCAGTGGGTGTGCCAGAAGTGTTATCTGGGCCAATTCAGCTTTAAGTGATGTGAATGCTTGTTGACATTCGTCAGGCCAAGTGAAATTCTTGGCTGTCTTGGGCTTTTTGAGTAAAGCTGCCAAGTGGCTGTGAATTGGTGCGAGTGTTTGAGCGAGTTTTGGAATGAATCGGTGGTAGTAATTTACCATACCGACAAATCGCTGTATACCTTTTATTGAAGTAGGGGCTGGGAAATCCCTAATGGCATTAATTCGTTCTTCAGACGGCAGAATACCATTAGGTGTAATCTTATGGCTGAGGAAGTCAAGAGTAGATACGCCAAAGACGCACTTTGAGCTCTTGATGTGAACGTCAAACTGTGTTAGCCTTTGAAAAAGTTGTTCGAGGTGCAGTTTGTGTTGTTCCTCAGATTTAGATGCAACAAGAATGTCGTCAATATAGACGAAAACGAAGTCTAAATCACGAATGACTTCGTTCATAAATCTCTGGAACGTTTGTGCGGCATTGCGTAAGCCGAATGGCATTCGGGTGAATTCGAATAGGCCAAACGGTGTTGTGATTGCCGTTTTATGGACGTCCTCAGGTGCGACGGGAATTAAATGATATGCTCTGACAAGATCAATCTTGGAGAATATATTGCATCCATTTAAGTGCATGGAGAAGTTTTGAATGTGGGGTATCGGGTAGCGATCCGGTGTTGTTACCGTGTTTAAACGCCGATAATCCCCACATGGTCTCCAATCTTGATCTTTTTTCTTCACCATGTGAAGTGGACAAGAGACGGGAGATGCAGACGGCCTACAAATCCCTAATTCCACCATATGCTGGAATTCTGTTTTAGCGGCTTTATGTCTCACTTGATCTAGCCGACGTGGTCTTGAAACGGGCAGATGGCCTGCTGTAACGATGTGATGAACCACGTTGCGTCTAACTGGTAAGTTGTAATTTGGCTCTGCTGTAAGTGATGAGAAATTCTTAAGCAGAGTGGCATAACCGTTGTTGACTGCATAATGGATCGGAGTTGGAGTGTTATCACGAACCATTGTGGCATTGATTGACAGCTTAGTCGCTGAATCAACCAGCCTTTTGTGCTTTAGGTCAACAAGGAGGCCAAACTTACACAGGAAATCGGCGCCAATAATCGGACGATTCACATCAGCTAAAATGAATGCATGAGTGAATTTTCTCTTAAGTCCGATGTCCACCTGAAGCAATTTTGTGCCGTAGGTGTGGATTGTGGTATTATTGGCAGCCGATAAGACTAGATCTGGGTCGCGTTTTGAGAATGAAAACGCTCCCTTGAAAAATTGAGCTGGAATAACCGAAAGGTCAGCGCCAGTGTCTATTAGAAATGTGAAATTATTATGCTTATCGTGTATGAAGAGACGACCTAATTTATGGGTGTGGGATGTTGTCATCTCTACCCGTTGAGTGACTCGTTTTTTTGAATGGGTGATGTTCACATCCATGCTGGATGCGGATGTACTTTTGAAATTACATGGTGCTACACATTTTCGCGCCGCCGCCCCGAACCTCCAATGAAACCAGCATTTATCGTATTGGCGGGTGTTGCTGGGGCTTCTTGAGTAGGAGCTGCGTCGGAACCCTGTTTGCGCCGAATTTTGTCGACCTCTTGAACGACTGCGGTTTCTATTGTTGAACAATGAATTCAATCTTGACTCAATCTTCGTAAGTCGATCTTCGACTGTGGCGCTGTTTGAAGTGCTCGCAGTTGGTGGTCGATAGGAATCCGGACGGACGGGAGCTCTTGACTGTCTTGTAATCGCGGAAATATTTTGATTGCTGTTCATCGCGGCATACAATCTATCAGCTGTGGTAGCGAGTGTATCCAGATCTTGCGTATCAGGCTGTGCCAACAGTGCTATTCGGATTATCTCCGGCATCCGTCGCACCCATAACGATTTTATTACTTTATTTGTGAATTGTGTGCCAGCTAGATTTTTAATGTGGCGGAGTGCCTCTGATGGCCTTCTGTCTCCTAAATTTTGATTTGATAGGAGTGTTTCGAGCTTGGATTCATCTGAATGCATCAGACGTGTGAGCAGGGCCGTTTTCAGAGATTCATACAAGTTCGCCTCCGGCGGGTCCGCTAAAATGTCGGACACTATTTCGCACGCCTGGGGAGAAAGTGCGGACAAAAGGCTTACAAATTTTTCTTTTTCCGTTTTTATGCTCGTAATTCTGAATTGTAGCTCCGCCATGTTAAACCATGTCTTTGCATTTTCCATCCAGAATTGCTGGAGCTTGATCGAACGAGAGATGGCCTCAGCCTCGTATTTGATTGTTTGGGGAGCCATTTCCTCTTCGTTATCGGACATGATTGTATCTGGCCTTTTTTAAAATTGACTCACTTCAAATAATCAGTGGAATAATTAAATATAATTGAAATTTATTCGGAATGGTTACCGTATCGAAACGAAACTAGTTGCAAGAGTTTGTAATGAAAATATTGTTTTATCTGTTGGTCGACGAGTGCCCCCAAATACGCGACGTGCCGTCACCTTCGTCTTGGGGCAGCTACTCGACGGTTCGGTGTCAATTATAAATGTAGATAATGAGTGAAAGCAAAATACAATTATTGAAATATAAATATGATGATGTTTGAATTCTATGAAATTACCGCGACCAATAAACCAAACAAAACAAGTATCCTTGCGTCGAGGAAAAAAAATTAAATAAATACCGTTCGAGCAAAATAGAGAACACAAAAAAAAAAAAATAATGACAATAATAATCCGTGGTCGTGGTGAAAAATTTACAATTTAGCAAAGAATTTGAAATTTTTTTTTTTAAATTTAGTTGAAATAATATGATTTTAGAACGAATTTGATATTTAGTAAGAAATGTTTATGATATTTAGTAATATTTATGATATTTAATAAATGTTTATGAAATTTAATAAGAAAAAAAACTTTGTCTGTTTCAAAAAAAAACTTATCTTTTGATGTAGGTATGCTGTACGTTGCACCACGTGTGTAGGTGTTTGATCATCAAATGTTGCACCACGTGTGTAGGTGTTTGGTCATCAAATGTTGCACCTCGTATGTAGGTGTATTTATATTCAATTTACGTGATCGATTGCCACACCAATTGACAGTAAAATCCACGGAATATATTTAACTTGATGTATAGTATGTATAGTATTTACGTTGCGGTATAGCTGTTTCTAATATGTACCGTTGTAAATTGTTATTTCAATCTCTGTGTGTTTTCTGGAATATTGTAATATGACTTCGTTTGACTTTTTGTTGTTTTAATTTCCCAGATGTTGCGTTTCTATGGCTTGGCTGTGATGGCTCTCGTTAATAATTTTCGAATTTATACTCGTTGTTGGTACGTGAATAATATGAAATGAAATGTATTTGTTATATTATGTGTATGTTTAATATTTTTGCGTATTTTTTTTTTTAAACAAAAAAAAATTAATACATACCCTGTGCTTGATACGAGTTTTCGTATCAAGCGTAGTAGAAATTTCGATTTTACAGTAAATTTTGATTTGGAAATGGTATTTTAATATTTTTCTGATTTAGTTTCCCACCGTATTGATTGTATTTTACGTTTTCGTTCGTTGTATTTATGAAGTTAAATTAAAATCACTTGTTTCGCAACACAAAAAAAATTATGGAACAAAATGGCGATTACGTTTTTGATTTATCTATATATTTTACAACCACAAACTGTGCGTATATGAAAATTTTAGACGCGCGTAGAATGACACTAAACTTTGAGAAACAAAAAAAAAAAAAATGATGGATTTTTATTTTTTTTCTTATACACGTATGAAACAATTTCAGCGCCCGAAACCAAAAACTTTTTTTTAAAAAAAAATTGTGTGAGAAATGTTTAATTTATTATTTTTATATATCTGTATCCCTAAAAAGGGCGTCGTGTGGTCACCAATATAATGTTTTCACCTGCATATATGTTATTCTATCGGTGTGTACATATATGCAACATTATATAAATAATTGATTTAATTCCGTGCTCACTGAAGGAAACGCACTAAATTTTATGATGACGCGCATATGGCGCGCCGGCTTTATAATTCAACTTGTTTTTTTTACACTTTTATAATTAAAAATATTTGTTACAATTATAATTTGATAATTAATTTATTTTATCTTTCACCACGCACTACAAATTATTTCACGTGAAATAATTTAAATCCGTAAATCGGCGTAATTTATTTTTACACTTAAAAATACTTCCGCGCGTACAAAATGGTATCACGAATATTTTTGTATTGTAGTTAGAATGTTGAAAAACTTTTAACGAAGTGTGTTAGGCGAGAGCCAAAAACGATATGTGTATACAAGCAAAATAATCGTTCGTTTCCCGAGCGAAGTCTTTTCAAGCGGATGAATAAAAAGGAAAAGCAGAAATGAATTTGTTTTGTTTTGGATTATATTCGCTGAAGTAGTATCTGAATAAATGAATTGTGTGCTGTGTTTATGTAAATAAAGTGCGGAGTGTGGACGTGCACATATTGTGGCGATGAACGAGTGCTGAAATTGAATTGGATGATGAGTGAGTCGCTACAATTTCATGTTGCAGTGGCACATTCATGCCGTTGCAAACCATGAGCTTCCCAAGTTGCGAATCTTTGAATACATGTAGTGACTCCCGAATTTATTTATTTATTTAAATTAAATTGCATACGGTACATTGCATAAAGTAATTGCATACAGGGTGAGACATTTAACACAGGGTTAGACACATTCTTTGACGAGGACATAATCAGTGAATACACATAAACAACAAGTGGAAAACGAAGCTGAAATACCAGATATCATTTTATCATGTGTAACGAAAATTATTTGGCCAAATGTCGACTTATCCTTTGAGGTTAAGGGACCGTGATTACGTTAGCAGAAACTCGAATTTAGAGGTCCGGTCCAACAATATCCATCAGCTGGTCTCGGCCGCACCCAACTCGTCATTCACACCGGTTTCATGAATCAAAAATTCTGCTATACAGCCAATCCGATTACTCTCACCTTCCTTCTCCTCCGAAATCAATCCGTTAACACGGGTGTTTGTTATGGTAACGTAATTTACTGATGTTAGTTTATATAATATATTCAGAATTCTCATTAATTTTAGAATTCGCACAATTTTACTGCATTAATTTTTGTCATATAATATGTATTGCAATTTAAATGATCACCATTTTATTTTATTGACAATACTGCACAAAACTACACACGAGAGCGCACAATAAATTATACACCTCTTTATTAGGAATTCCTCGAATACGTACTATATAACGTCGTATAATATATTTCGATGGTACTCTAAGTCGATTTTATTTATCAAAAAAAAATTTTATTTTATTTTCGAACCACGACCCGACGGCTTGATCCAAAATTGTTAATTGCCTTCACCTGTTGTTTTCTCTCAATCAAGAAGACTTTTGCTTCCCCTGTTCTTAATTAAGAAACATTTTCACCGAGAATGCAAAATCATAACACAAATTGGAGGGGGTATAAATGATTAAAATACCAAAAAAACATTATCGCTACCACCGCGCAAACATGTCACCATCACATCATGGGATACTCGTCTCTCCTCCAACAACTTGCTTGGCTACATTAATTGATTTGCGTTGAGGACAAAATAAAAATTTCTATGGGAATGAAAAAAATCAATAAAATGCTATAGCGAAGAGAAATACTACAACTGATCTGTAATGAAATTACTAAATTAATAAACGAAATGTTGTTGTTGTTGGTGTAGAGTTACGTAGTACAAACAAAAAGTAGTTTACACCAAAACTCAAAATATTTTTTTTTCTACGATAGTGCAGTAACCTATACTTTCGATGATGATTTTTGAATTTAAATTATATAAGAAAAGGAACCTTTGCGTCATATACTAAAATCGTGTGGAAATATTCTCATTACACAACAATTTCTGAATATTGCTACACGATTTGTGAAAACCCAAATGTTTTAATGGTTTAATAAATTTGTGTTGATCCGTACAAGTTTGTAATTTTTTATGTTTCTACTTATTTATAAATGTTACAGGGTTTTGTATCGTAGAAAAAATAGCGTGTATAACTCGTGTGAAAATGAATCATTGCAATACTCAAGTGATTGCAGCCCTCGCTATCGCTCAGGCTGCAAATTTCACTTTCGTATTGCAATGAGCCGTTTTCTTCACTTGTTATACAATATACTATTTCAGTATGCTTTCAATATGCAATGTATGTTACAAATGACTAGAGAAGGATAAATATTGCACCGCCCATGTATTAGCAGGAGAAACAAAAATAAATTTCGTGTCAAACATGGGGGATCTCGACACAAGGAAAAAACAACGGAAGTTGGAAGGAAGAGAGCTAAGGGATGCACCACCGAGCACCGAGACGAGGAACCGCCACAATCAACACCACCGGGTGGAAATGGCTGGTATCTCCGTCAAGGAACAACGAAGAGGAACGGTCCAGCGCACTCACGACGCCAGCGTCAGAATCCGCTGGAGCGCCCCTCCCTGATGTAGCCGGACAAATAAATTAGCTTACACACGTGGTTGGGGAAGACGAATGAGAAAAAATAAGATTATTTTTAAATCGACCTTTTTAGAACAGGGCGGGCCGGGAACCAATCCAGTCAAACGCCATACAGCGGAATGGCCCGTTCCCCCTCCTCTGCTTCCCTCCATACGAACCCCAATTTAGACGGCTCATACTCCTTCCTTCGTTCACCCCACAGTAAATCAAATACTCCCTAGTATAATTTCATAACAATTTTTAGTGAATACATAACTTTATTTACAATGCCAATCAATATTAAAGATAATGTCCGGGGAGTTACCCACTCTACACCCACTCCTGTCACAATTCAGGTGGTTGGGGTTATTAACAAAAAAAAAAACACACAGAAATATATAACCGTCACAAAAAAAAAAATCGGAAACAGGTCCAGGTACCTGTATGAAAAAGAGAAATTTAATTTACGTACCCCCTTAGGGGGCTCGAATTTTGTTCCCTTACAACGAATTGGTAATCTACACTATAACGGAGTTTAACTAAAAAAAAGTTTAAGTATGGACCACACCTTTCAACCATCCCATCCCCCTTCCCTTCCCACGACAATTACCCCCGCGCACAATACACAGACTCTCTTCTACCGCAGCGGCCGTTTATGTCCTCTTTCGCTCTCGCCTAGGTGGAAGTCCTCGGTTGCGTGCTTCGTCAGGCCTTGGTGATAGTTACTATATAGGGCGTATACCTAAGGTATCTTCCCAGTATTTTTTTTTTGCCCCTCCTTGGTCGGGACGCCGGTTTCCGGATCAACCTCCCTGTTTATCCCGTGATTCTACCACCACGACACCGGCCCTCTTGGTGAATCGGCCGACGGATAGCTCTCGGTGCCCCACAATTTGTGTATTCCCGTTTTTCTTTGTTTCGTTTATTTTATTTAATGTTTTGTTGTTTTTTATTGGAACTACGGTTTTCGTACCTTATATTTCCCTGCCCGTGACGTATTTTAGGTACACAACGTTTTCGTTCCGTAGATATTGGTAATGGTCTCTTAATCTCTGGTACTCAATATTAATTTTTTCTTTTTGTTTTCACTAGCTGTATTTTTAGGTACACAATGTTTTTATTCACTTCGATATTGGTACAAATCTCGGGTACTCAGGCCAGTCTAATGAAAAAATGGGCGACCCATGTACAACCTAACAAAGTTAAAAAAAGTTTAAAATGTGTGATCTCACGATAGTTAGTATCAATCCTTTTTTTTTTTTGTGCTCATTCTACTTTTTGTCGTTTGCTAATTTTTGACATTTCTTAAAAATTTTGTTATCGGTGTGTGTTATTAGAAATGTTAAGAGTTTTAATTTTATTTTTTGTGTTTATATACATATGCTATTTGTGGAATTATTTTTTTTGTAATTTTATTACTACTTGTGTTCGTGTAATACGTAAATACCTTTTACGTAAAGTAGTTTTATAATTTTTCAATTTGTATTACTCCCGCGATTTAAAAGCACACACAATAGTTTCATATTTTATTTTTTTGACACCTGTATTTTTTTTTGTTTTTATTTTGGTTAAATTTCATTCTTTTGTGTTATAATAAAATGGCAGAATTACCCCAAGAACTGTCTTTAACAAGACAAGAACAACTGCCTTTATCCAGACAACAACAACTGTCTTTCTTAAGACGACATCAACTGACCTTGCAGAGGAAACGTATGTTGGCAGTATTATCAAACGATATTATTGCCATTCACAGTGTACTCGGGGTCTATGTAGCACATAAGCAAAAGTCATCACGGCGTCGACGCCGTTTAGCTGTAAATCCGATTAATCGGCATCGAACACAACAAAGTTATTTTCATAATCTTGTCAGTGAGATGAGGTTGACGGATGAAGTCACATTTGCTAACTTTCATCGCAAGTTATATATGTATCATAGGTTCGATGGTTGATTAATAAATTATATTTTAGTCGTGTTATTATTATTTATTTATATATAACATATTTATATTTTTTATCAAGACTAGACTACGTCTTGTCTACTGAAGTTACAATTATATACTCTGTTTCATTATACATTTTGTGTTCTTTATATACTATTGCATTTCCTGTGTGTATACATATTGGAATGCATTTATTATTTATTGAAATATAATATATTTTTATTTAATTTGATTTTTTGTTTATAATCCCATTGTCTATATTTGTTTAATTTATTAATTGTCTCATTGTCTGCAAGATGATCTGCTTATGTCTTATCTTCATGGTGTTTATTATCTGTACCGCTTTACTTGATTTTAGCGTGAGATCTGCTTATGTTTTATATTAATTGCGTTTCTTATCTTTAATGCTTTAACATGATGAATTTACTTTATTTTAACATAATGACTGTCTGGGTAGTTCGGTAAGTATGACCGGTGAAGCTGAGCTGCGTAATTCGCATGCCTTCAGCAGTTTTCGACAAATTATTCTCGATAGTAGGGCCCTTTATCGATCCTATGATGAATGCTGAGCGTGTAATTTCGGCAAATCAGAGGATGTCCCTCACTATAAGGTAAGTGATAGGTCTTTTATTTAAGATTATAAACTAAAAAAACATTATTTTCTTTGTAGATACTTGGCTAGCGGAGACAGCATGATGACTTTTGGGCGTTATGGATACCGAATTGGGTCCTCGACAACCTCGGTAATCATAAGGCAGACGTGCCAAATGTTGTGAGAACAGTTAAAACTGAAGTGCTTCCCTCAGCCCACAGTTGATACGTGGAAATCCATTGCAACCGATTTCTACGACAAATGGAATTTCCCAAATTGCTTAGGAGCAATGGATGGGAAACATGTGGTTATTCAGGTAAAATTAAGAAATTTTTATATTAAGTTATTTTAAAAATTAGAACTAAAAATGAGATATTTTTCAAATCTGTGTATATCTAATCTATATTTAGATTTATGTCTTGGATAGTAAGTCGTTTTTTACTTCTCAATTTTTATTACTTATTTTGATATTATTCATAGTTGCAACTTGCGAGTATCAAAATTATAATTTTTTCTTGAATCTTGTTTGTTTAGTATTTAAGAAAAAAATAAAATTATTATGCATTTACTCACAACAAAAAATAAAATATCTAACGTAAAAAAAATAGCGAATACTTGAAAAGATTTTTCAAATGTAGATAAAAATTTTTCATCTCACTAAAAGAGTGAGATTAATCTAGGTACATTTTTTATAGAGATATTGGTGAGGACCTTTTTTCATGGCTTTTCAGCTAACTAAATCAACTATAATTTTGCCTAGAATTCAAATGTGAAAAATGTGTTGATTCTAACGTAAGCAATGTAATTAAGCTTATTAAATTGAAATTAATATTTTGGAAAAGTTTATTATTTATTTAAATTTTAAAGTTGATTTTGTTACGTTGTGAATTGTGTTAAGTGCAGTATACCGGGTGTTTCTTTTAAACTGAGACGATCAAATATCTCGAAAAATAGCCACTCTACGGAAAAAATGTCCATAATCAAAATTTAATCATACCACGGGGGAAATACATTAGTGCAAAAAAATAGTCCCCCACCCCCGCTTTGTAGGTGGGGCGAGGGTAACTTTTAAACTAAGATAGGAAGCCATATTTTTATAGCAGATACGGATTCTACGACTAAAAGTACGTATGAATTGAATGAAATATTTTGTTCGGTTCATGATAGATGGTGTTGTAATCGACGAAATTCAATTTTTTCAATTTCTTCTTCTTAGAACACACAAATTTGATTCTGCAATACGTTTGAAATAAAAAACATCACGTTTTCATTGGAAATACTCGAAATTCGTCATCAAAACAATTTATTAATGTAAATGGCAGGTGAATAAAATAATTTTAGCTAAAAATAAGTGTTCAAAATGATGGCCTGCGACTTCAATGCACTTATTAATACGCATTTCCAATGATTGTACACAACTGAGAAGTATGTTTGGTTGAATTTCAGCACACGCATTTCTGATTCGCTCAATCATGTTCTCACGTATTGTTGGTTCTTGTTTGTAAACTTTGTCTTTGAGATAGCCCCACAAAAAGAAATCTGGCGAGCAACAGTCACTGGAGAAAATAATGAAATTGCTGTATTGGCTGTAGCGACTCATAATCCTCATGTTAGTACACGAGAAATAGTTCGCGATTCCGGATTGTCCCTCACCAGTGTTTGGAGAATTTTAAAACGACACAAGTATCATCCATATCATGTGTCTTTACACCAAGATCTTCATGGCGCTGATTTCCAAAATCGGGTAACTTTTTGTCAATGGGCACGTGAACAAATACAACAAAACCCCAATTTTTTTCGTTGCATAATGTTCTCTGACGAATCGTCTTTTACAAACCATGGAACGGTTAATCGACACAACATGCATTATTGGAGTGTTGAAAATCCACACTGGCTTCGCCAAGTTGAACATCAGCGCCCTTGGACTGTCAACGTGTGGTATGGAATAATTGGCAACCAACTCATCGGCCCCCACATTATTGAAGGCAACTTGAATGGTCAAATGTACCGAAATTTTTTGGAAAATGAGCTGCCAATATTACTTGAAAATTTGAACTTAGAATTGAGACGGAACATGTGGTTTCAACATGATGGTTGTCCTGCACACTATTCGTTGGTAGCACGTGAGGTACTTGATCGTGATTTCAATGGTCGCTGGATCGGTAGAGCTGGTCCGATAAATTGGCCCGCCAGATCACCAGATGTTACTTCGCCAGATTTCTTTTTGTGGGGCTATCTCAAAGACAAAGTTTACAAACAAGAACCAACAACACGTGAGAACATGATTGAGCGAATCAGAAATGCGTGTGCTGAAATTCAACCAAACACACTTCTCAGTTGTGTACAATCATTGGAAATGCGTATTAATAAGTGCATTGAAGTCGCAGGCCATCATTTTGAACACTTATTTTTAGCTAAAATTATTTTATTCACCTGCCATTTACATTAATAAATTGTTTTGATGACGAATTTCGAGTATTTCCAATGAAAACGTGATGTTTTTTATTTCAAACGTATTGCAGAATCGAATGCGTGTGTTCTAAGAAGAAGAAATTGAAAAAATTGAATTTCGTCGATTACAACGCCTCTATCATGAACCGAACAAAATATTTCATTCAAATCATACGTACTTTTAGTCGTAGAATCCGTATCTGCAATAAAAAATATGGCTTCCTATCTTAGTTTAAAAGTTACCCCCGCCCCACCTACAAAGCGGGGGGTGGGGGACTATTTTTTGCACTAATGTATTTCCCCCGCGGTATGATTAAATTTTGATTATGGACATTTTTTCCGTAGAGTGGCTATTTTTCGAGATATTTGATCGTCTCAGTTTAAAAGAAACACCCGGTATATTAGTATTATACATTCAGTATTTTATTTGCAGGCATTTGTGATTTGCGGCTCCAAATACCGGAACTACAAACATAGTCACAGCGTCATTTTATTTGCAGTAAGTGACGCAAACTCTAAATTTATCATGGTGGACATTGGGGGAAGCGGGCATAAGGGTGACAGTACAATATTTCGAAAAAGTGATTTTGGAAAATCCGTTTTAAATAGTGGTGCTGAATTATGTCTACCGCTACCAGCCTGCTTCCCCAACACAGTGGATGACCAAAAGGTGCCATACGTATTTGTGGGAGACGAGGCGTTCCCACTTTTACCTAATTTGAAGCGGCCACATCCCGGTCGCAATACTCGAGTATTACCTTCAGCGGAAAATATATTTAATTATTGTTTGTCCCGAGCCAGACGTATCGTAGAGAATGCCCCTGGTTTATTGGCCGCCAGTACTCGGCATTATAAAAGCAACTGTTACCATTCCGACGGCAATGGTAATTTGAGACCGGGGCGATGGGGTAATGCAGGCGTTTCGGAAGGAATGGACAACGTAAGCTGAACGGGTTCGAATAACCCGAGTAGATATGCGGCTGACATTCGGGCAAAATTTGAATAATATTTCAGTGCTGTAAATATTTTGCCCTGGCAAGAGTCGACGGTGCGCTAGTAATTAGATAATTAATGACTTAATTATTTAATTTATTTATTTTTATTTATCTGAATTGAATACAATTTTATTATTATTTATTTAATGACCTTGCCTTACAAATTAATACAATAACAATATAAATTACCTAAATAAACATTCTATTAACTTAAAAGTAAATAATCAAGACAACAGATAAATAATTAGGAACATTTGAAATATATAGAAATGTTGTGTTAAATGCCCCATCAAGATAAAATATTTTATAATCAAATTAATTTGCGTGAGGTGCAACCATTCAATTATTTATTTAAATATATTATTATACAATATGTTCTGAATGTAAAGTTTAATTTATTTTTTCTTTAGAATAATATGTATAGCAGCACAAAGGTGGAACAACATAAATCCTTTTAAATAAAAATAAAATAATTAATTTTCGTAAATATGTAGTTAATTTTATTCTAAAAAGTATTTGTATAGTAGTTATAAAATATCACAATAATTCATGTCTAGTTAATTCATAAATTATAATTTATTTGTACTTATTCATTTTAATTAGGTATTTCGAATAACAAAAAATTCTTAAAAATATTTGTATAGTATTCTATAATATTTAATTGTAAAAAATCACATTAATTCATCATAACGTATGTATAGCTAAGAATTCATTTCTAATTTAAAAATAGGTAGATTTAAATATTTACAATACATGAAAAATAAAATATTTTTATATAAAAAAATCACATTAAAATTACTGTTATTTGAACATTAGTTTACAAAATAGTTAATAGTAAAGTTAAAAATAGATTTTAAATATTTACACGAAAAATAAAATAATTTTATAAAAAAAATCACATCAAATTAGTTCAATAATTTAAAAATTCATTTTAAACCAAAAATTGGTAGTTAATTCATTTTAAAGTTAAAAATATTTGTATATAAAAAAATCACATCAAAATAGTTAAATTAATTTTAAAGTTAAATATAGATTTAGATATTTGGATGAAAAAATAAAATATTTTTATAGAAAATAAAAGTTAATTTGTATAATTCTTCTCCTCATAAACTCTACCTTTTTCCTCCAAATTGTGGGAAGTTCTTCTTGTTGGGCTTCAGTTCAACTGAGAAGTTCACTTTCTATGCCCATTGCGTAATTTAGGCCGGGGCCGATTTTTGTTATTGGAAATCCTTCCGCCACTTCTGAAGCTAGTCTTTCAGCAACCTCGTAGTGCCTGTCTAATCGACTCAACAACATTTCAGCAGTATAGTCGAATGAACTAGCTGTTTTTCGATTTTTTCTGCTTGGTGGTTCTATAATGGGGCATCGAAGTCGTCATCTGACAGTTGTTCGACCGTAGTGTCGAACAACCTTTGTATCTCGTCTGGGTTTCGCGGCGTTGATTGCCCGGGCTTTGCTGTTAATGGGACTGGAATTGATTACTCGGATCGTGATGTTGATTACTCGGGTCGTAATGTTGATTGTCCGGGCTTCGATGTTGATGGTACTGAAATTAATTGTATTGTAGTTGATTACCCGGGTCGTAATGTTGATTGCCCGGGTTTCGATGTTGATGGTACTGAAATTAATTGCAATGTAGTTGATTGTCCGGGCCTTAATGTTGATTGATTAGGCTTTGATGGTTCGGGAATTGATATATACGAAAATGACTGTTCGGGTTGTAATGTTGATTGCCCGATTCGTAAAGTTGATTGATTAGGCTTTGATGGTCCGGGTCGTAATGTTGATTGATTAGGCTTTGATGGTCCGGGAATTGATATATACGGAAATGACTGTTCGGGTTGTAATGTTGATTGCCCGGATTAGGCTTTGATGGTCCGGGAATTGATGTATACGGAAATGATTGTTCGGGTTGTAATGTTGATTGCCCGGGCTTTGATGTTGATGGCACTGAAATTAATTGTATTCGAGTTGATTGCCCGGGACGTAATGTTGATTGTCCGGGCTTCAATGTTGATGGTACTGAAATTAATTGTAATGGAGTTGATTGTCCGGGTCTTAATGTTGATTGATTAGGCTTTGATGGTCCGGGAATTGATGTATACGGAAATGAATGTTCGGATTGTAATGTTGATTGTCCGGGCTTTAATGTTGATTGCACTGAAATTAATTGTATTAGAGTTGATTGCCCGGGTCGTAATGTTGATTGATGGT
Organism: Tipula helvola; assembly: GCA_963556165.1. Taxonomy (NCBI): domain Eukaryota; kingdom Metazoa; phylum Arthropoda; class Insecta; order Diptera; family Tipulidae; genus Tipula; species Tipula helvola. The sequence goes on along the minus strand of OY744482.1, from coordinate 199,501,807 downwards.
CCGGGAATTGATGTATACGGAAATGACTATATTCGGGTTGTAATGTTGATTGCCCGGGCTTTGATATTGATTGCCCGATTCGTAATGTTGATTGATTAGGCTTTGATGGCCCGGGAATTGATGTATACGGAAATGACTGTTCGGGCTTTGATGTTGATTGCACTGAAATTAATTGTATTGGAGTTGATTGCCCGCGTCGTAATGTTGATTGTTCAGGCTTTGATATTGGTTGTCCGGGCAGCAACGCTGCAGCTGCTATAAAGCTACTTTCAGTTCTGTAAATATTTAAAACAGGTCATTTAATAAACTTATTCTAAGTTTTCGAAGGTAAGATATGAGGACATGTTGTACACAGGTAATCCTTTTTCTGAGAACAATTTCTAGCTGATACGAAAGCTAAGTATTTACTTATTTATTTATTTATTTTATTTAGTATTGGATAAAGCAAAGCTTTTCTATCCCAAATACATACATAATATCTACACAAAATTAAAATTTACTCTTAACAAATTCGAACAATAACTCTTTAAATCTAGCAAAAGTTTTAACACTTCTTATCTTCATCGGAACCTGATTCCAACTTGTGAACAAATTAAACAATGGTGAGTTGTTGTAAACATTGGAATGGCTCACCGGCAGTATTATGTTGCTATTTCGAGCTGAACCAATTTTTATTTTATTGTATAAATAAACAGGAACTTGATTAATAACAACTTTATAGAGGAGTAATAATGATCTATAATAAAAAAATTGAGCCATTGTGCAACAAAATAATTCTCTAAACTTGGCAGAGATATGATCATATTTCTCAATCCGTTGACGCATCTGGCTATGTTGTTCAAAGCAACTTGTAAAATCTCCCTCGAGTTACAATCACAGCTCAAGTAAAGAAATTCACAATACAATACATGGGGAATCATCAATGTTTTAGCTAGTAAAATTCTAACGGTTTTAGGACAAATGTTCTTATGACGTTTCAATCCATATAATGTAGTGTTGATTTTACTACATACATTGATAATCTGTGAATCCCACGTGAATCTATTATTAATACATATGACTAAATTATTAACGTGGTTTTGAAATGGAATTATCTTATTATCAATGTAAATATTTGGGATGACTGAAAAATCACGCTTTGAAATGAAGATCGCTTGCGTCTTTGAAATATTCAATGAAATTCCATTAGATTTAGACCAGCCTAATATGTTGGATAAGTCATTATTAATTTTATTAAAGATTTCAGAGATATTATCCTTAACGCCCCCGAGATATACTTGACAATCATCTGCGTACAAATGATATTTTGAGTATTTCAAAACCTGTGGTAGATCATTGATAAATAGGGAGAATAATAACGGCCCAAGTATACTTCCCTGGAAAACCCCGGAAGGAATAAGTTGCGGAGCCGACAACTGATCTTTTATTATGACTTTTTGATATCTGTTCGATAAATAACTATACAAAAGTTTTAGCGCAGTTTTATCAAAGTTAAAAAGAAGCATCAACTTTTGCAACAGTAACATATGATTTAAACCGTCAAAAGCTTTGGAAAAATTAAGCAATACTAATACAACAAAAGAATTACAGTCAGAAACATTCAGATGTATACGGCAAATTAAAATCAACGAAACACTTTTTTTTTTTTCTTACTTTTTTTATTTTAAAAATACATAAATATGAAGTAAATATGTACATATATGTGATAACATTATTGATAAAAAATAAAATTTTAAATATGATATCTTCTGTTTGGTTTTTAACTTTATCTTTAAATTTTCCTCTCAATATGAGCCGTATACATCTGAATGTTTCTGACTGTACTTCGATCGAGATGATATACAATATCATCAATAACTTGAAGAAGAACGGTGCTTGTACTATGATTGTTACGGAAACCCGATTGGAACTGTGTTAAATATTTATATTTTTTTATATGATTATTGATTTGATCACGCATGAGAATCTCGAAAACTTTGGATAATACCGAAACCATACTGATTGGTCTAAGATTATCAACAGTAATATCCCAAGAGCATTGATAATTTCCCGAAATAATTTTATTATATTTTTCGAAAGCACGTTGCTTGGTAACAGCCCGAAGCCGTAGGCTGAGGGCTGTTACCTAAAAGCAACGTGCTTGAGGAAAATATAATAAAATTATGAGGTATTTATCAATGCTCGAGGGGTATTCGACGAGAAAATTTTTTGCAATTTTATTTTATTCTAGTAGTAAGGCTGCTAGATTGTAAATTGTTCTATGAAAGTGTCATTTTGAAACAGTATTTATTGTAAAATAAAACTATAAATTCTTTTCATCTAGTAGCCAGAGTATATTTTTCTAAAATAGCAACCCTATTAAATCGGTCAATTTCGAGTCACGTGTACAAAATATACCAATCAAAATAACATTACACTGATAACATCCCTAGGGAAATTATCAGTGTAATGTTATTTTGATTGGTTTATTTCGTACACGTGACTCAAAATAGACTGATTTAATAGGCTTGCTATTTTAGCAAAAAATTTTCCAACGAATCATTATTTTGTTTCTCTTTAACCGGAATTACTAAATTTGTTTTCCATATATCAGGAAATTCAGACCGCATGATGCAATTATTAATTAAACAAGTTAATGGTGATAAAACAAAAGGTAATAACTTCTTTAAAAATTTTAAATTAATTGCATCATGACCAGCTGCGTTAGATTTTATGCTATAAATACTTTTTAGAATATCTAGTTCCATTACACTGGTAACTGAAAACAAATCAGCAGTGACACTACTTGTAGTATTAAAATCCGGAAGAGGAATGACAACAGACTGTTGGGTATGCAGCAAAAATGGGAATTTACTACAGCAGGGTCAATGTTAATTGAAACATCAGACCTACTTTTGCCTATACCAATCGAATTAATATTTCCCCAAATTCTTCCCATAGATAGCTTATGGTTACCAAAGTAATAATTTTGTTTAGCGACTCTAATCAAATCAGTAACTCAATTTCGTTCGTTCTGGTATATTTTGCGGTATTTCATATCGGAAATTTTCTGAAATTTAGCAAAGGCCTGATCCCGAAGTAACATTCTATTAGCAATTTTAAAATTGAACCAAGGAGCTGCAGATTGGCCATCCAGTGTTCGTTTCACCGGGACACAGTTGTCATGAATAGAGTATAAGCACTCATAAAATAAGTGAAACATAGAATTAATGTTATCGGTCGAATACATTTGACCCCAATAAGGCAATAAGAGATTGCATCATTATCTATGTTATTATAGTCGTATATTAGCTTGTTCCGAATTTTGACACGATTGGATTTTACTTTATAGGAGATATGTAGAAAATCATGATCAGATATATGTGGCATAGAGCACTGTTTGAACCCCAAAATTTTAGCCTGATCCGGTATAGGAACAATAAACTGATCTAGCCATGATGGGCCACGAGTTGGTAAAAATGGAACTGAGAAAAGGCTATTTGCTTTTAAAAAATCATGAAATTTGTGCGACCTGTCAAGGATATTAAAATTGAAGTCACCGCCTATTACGAAATGACTATATCGTGATGTAAAAGAGGTTAGCATTTTCTGGAAAGCATCCATGTCAGTTTGTATAGCAGGCGGGGGATTGTAACATACTACTATTAAAATTGTCATGGACGGAAGTTTCATTTCAGCCATTATAACTTCAGTTTTACCAAATGTACCTGAATGAACTCTCTTGAATTTATAACATTTCCTGTAGTATACACAGACCCCACCACCATTTTTGTGTATTCTGTCGTACCGTAGAATATTATAGCCATTTATGGCAACAGACTGATCATTAATTCTACAAGTAAGCCAAGTTTCCGCCACGCACAAAACATCAATGTTATTAAAACTAATAAAAATTCGAATTTTATCTATATGGCAAAATAAACTGCGAGCATTTAGACATACAAAGTTTACACACAAACTGTCACCATCCTTCAAGTTGTCACCATAAGTATTGCGTAATGTATTCCGATGGAGACCGGAATGTGAAACCCTAAAATACAAAAAAATATTATGAATCAATCTAAAAAAATCATAAAAAGCATAACAAATTACATAACTAATACAACTACGATGACCTTGATGAGTGACCGGCGAATAATCCCAATTAATAAGTGCATTACTGCAATGATGCTGTGACAAGAAATTTCTTTTGACGTCTTACATTAACAAACGGTTTAATGGCACACTGCAGTGGCCAAATACTACCATCATAAGCCTTGTTGTATAATGCTGACTCCAACCCAACTTTAAACGAGATAAAGTTTAGCAAACTTCTATCAGCATTTTTTGGAACAAGTTCGTGACATTCGATTTCAGACACTTGAATATTCAACTTATGACTAAGATAACTTTTAATATCCTCGCTAGTAGTGGTTGGTTTAAAATTTGAGACGTGTAGGTAATTTTTTGGTTTCACCATTTCCAAATCAGTGTTGACTTCAGTTCCCGTTATGACATTTTGTTGGCGCAATTTGTTGACGCTGTCGATGTTGTCAACGTTGTGCCCATCGAATTCTGAGAGACAAGGTTGTTTGTTACCGCTTGAAAATTGTTAAACATACTAGTCAGCAGTTTGCTAACCTCACTCAATTGAGACATCAATGCTTGAGTTAGTTGTTGCAGGTTGTTATGGTTTTTCAGACAATCGTCACAGACAAAGTTAATATTTGGATTGTTGAGGCATAATTTTGCATTCACAGTTGATAAAGTTGAACAACCGAAATGAAATTTTTTCCCACAACTACCAAAACATTTAGGTATATAAGTATATAGTTAATTTAATTAGCATTTTAAAAAGGGACAATTTAAATGAGTAACCAAGAAAAAATTGGTGGCGGCAAATAGCATCAAAAATAATAAATTGGCACAGCAAATATTTTGGAACAAACAAATGAGAATACAAAAAAATATTTTTGAATGACATAATTAAATAGGCACTGCGGCGACAAGATTTTGGTATCAAAATTAATAAATCAGCAACAAATATAATATTGTATATCAAATTTAATATTTAATCTATGTCTGCAAGGTTGAGGAAGCAATTTTAACTCAAAATCTTCTTTTTACAGAATATTTTAAAATACATTTTTATTTTTTAATTTATAATTTAATTTGCTTGTTCATAGGTAGTGAATTTGTCCCAAATATTAAATATGTTGCCAATTTATTGTATTATTTTTGTTTCGAAAGGTTGTCTCAAAATTTTTATTTTGATTCCCAAAAATAATTTTTTGTGTTCCTACAATAGTTCCAACAAATTATAAATCTTGCTAATTTTTAAATTTTGTTCCAAAGTATTTTTTGTTGCCAAGGAATTTTTGTTTGGTGCTCATTAAATCGTGCTGGTTTATTAATTTTTTCTATCTCACATATTAATTGTTTTGGCGCCAATTTATTGCCAGCCTTTTAGAACTACAAAAATTAAACCTCAGAATAGTTTAAATTTAAAACGCCAAGTTCCTGGGTTTCGCCAGGTTTGCCCGGGGATTATACAAATTTAGCGATTTTTTTCCACCAGAGGACGACTACACACAAATTAAATTTAAAACAGATTGCGGATTGTTCGTACAGCGAATGGCTTCGCGTCGAGGTAAAATTAATTTATTTTCTTGTTTTTTTTATCACAACATTCACAACTATTTTTCATCGAAATTCAATCTTCTTTTAAAAAAAAATGTTTGACTCCATATTGAAATGTCATCGAGGGAGAAAAACATTTTATAGTACATGGTCTAAACCGCTGGTGCGGGCAATACCCAAAAGATTAGAGTGATTCAATAATAAATTAATGTAAATATTTATATTCAAATATATTTGCCTGTCATCATCATCATCGCTATCGAAGAACACCATTTCCTTAAAGAATTCTTTAAATTTTGGATGCATTTTTTTATAAGCGCAGCCATTTTTCGGACGTAAACTTACGGATTTTGCTCTGGAATATTTAGCCTTAATGCGTCATTGGGGCTGATTGATAAATTTGTTTCTATTTCTGTCCATTTCGTAATTCTAATAGTATTATGCCTATGCAGAGGATGTTTTAGTTGCCATAGGCTATCTCTTCCTGGCTTTTTCATTTCAAAAATTAAAGCATACTCTTCTTTGGATATGTTCATACTAACCTTATATAATTCATTAATCAATTACGAAAATTAATTATAAAAAGATTTAATTTATTTTTTATGTCACTTACCTGATTTTGTGACAGCTAGAAATTAAATACTTTAAATCACGGCAGAAACACAAATTGAAAATTTATAAAACTACTTTACGTAAAAATTACACGAACACAAATGTTTTTTATAGTAAAATTACAAGAAATCACCAAATAGCATATATACAAAAAACAAAATTAAAACTTTTAATAACACTTCTAATAACACAATATCGATGGCAGCAACGTAGAATGAGATATCTACATTTTTGACGATTTTGAGTTTTTTACATAAATAGGCTTTAAATACAATGTTTTATAAGTGTGCAAAATTTTATACGAAAAAACTTCCTTTTTCATGTACTTTTCCAACGTATAAAACGTCATCTGCATCTATTTAGAGTAGACAATACAACGACGTATAACCGCATAACTTAACTTATTTCAATATACGTCGTATCGATGGCAGCAACTTATTTTATGAGGACTTGTAATCTAGTATTATTTTGGGTTTAGGGAAGATACGCCCTATTTATTTTTCAACCTGGACAAAGCACATCAGTTGGGGCAGGGTAAACAAACTAGGCGGAAAATTGTTTCCAATTATGGACCGATCGTCATCACGTCTTCTTCTCACAACTCTCAATCCAAAAATAATAAATTCCACTAATACATTATCACAGATTTATGTCAAATGTGAATTTATTCATAAATAAGAATTTTAAACAAAACACAAAAAAAAACACTGAATTGCTTATTTGGAACTCTAAATTAAATTGAATAGCTATGCGTTGTGTATTCGGTAATTATAAGTAGAGATATTAATTTAAAAAAATAAAAATAAAAAAAAAACCAAATCACTTACCACTTTCGATTGAAGACCAGAGCGCTGAAATATCCACCCAAAAATGGTCATATTGTACGAAGGTAGACTAATTCATTTTAGTCTTCTGGATCGGCGATTGATTTACTTTAATATCCATCGCCGAAGTTATTGCACAATGGCTGGCCTCAATATTAAAAGCCTCAAGGCTGGCCTCAATATTAAATTTTTTTTTTCTCTTTTTGTTTTGTTTTCACTACATAGCCCTATTTTAGGTAACTATTTTATTTTTCATTATTGCTTTTTTTTCCACTGGTTTGCGCGTAACGAAACTAATCCACTGTTTTTCTTCGTTGATACAACACTCTTCTTTTTTTCCTTTTTTTTTCCAAACCTCCTTGTTTTTGATCATTATCATACTAGATTTTCGAAAAAAAAACACTCCTCGCCATACTCGCTGGAAAAAAAAAATCCAACGGTGGAATTTTTCCAACATATGGCAAACGGAGAATATCACTAAAATTCACTCCACATTTCTAACAATTCAACAAAAATCAACGGAATTGGAATTTAATCAGCAAAATTCAGAGGCGACTCAAAAGAGCACAACACCAAACCAACAACAACAGCAGCAGCAACAACAACAACAACAACAACAACAAATATATAAGCTAAGTGTTTTTTTTCTATGTTTCTTTTGATTTTTCAAACATACATGTAGGTATACACGAAACATTTAAGAAATTTTTCTTTGGCGATCCAGTTTTTTTGTTAATTTTTTCTAAATATAAATTATTCACCATTTGCACGAGTTAATTTCGTCAGTATTTTAAAATGTTTTCTCAAGGTTGTTTTGGTTTTGGTTGTTGTGAACTTTTCTTACACATAAGGAGGAAATACATATGGCTAGTTATGTATATTTTAGCGTGATTATTCAATAATTGTGTCTGCTCCTTTGACTGATTATAAATTTTTTATTTTCAAATATTTTATTAAAATTTTAACGAGCCCCCCCCCCCCCCCCCAATACGCTGTGACACGCTCGTCTCGTAATTCGGGAGTATCTCGTCGGCCATCACGTGCCACCTTTATTTTTTTCAGACAAGGTTTATTTTCTTTTGTATTTGTTCATTAAAATAATTCAATTATTATTTTTCATTCTCATCAATTATGGTATGGGATTGAGAATTACGAGTATTATATTTGGTAGTCGGTTTTCAAATTTTTCTTAAATTAAACCCTCGTTGTATTTCAACTCTGTTCTCAAGTCTAGTGGGATGATTGGTTACGTTGCACAAATAAATCATTTGTTTTATTTTAAAACAATTACCTACTTCTTGAATTTCAAAATGGGCAACGACAACGTACAGCCATCAACAAACACCCACCAAATAGTTACGAAATAGATGGAGACGGACGACCAAAAACAAATTGAAAGTATGTATGTATATAGCTTTGAACACTACACAACTGAAAAACAAACTAAATTTTTTTTGTTTTTTCAAAAATTCAAATCCTAGCACACACAGAAATTTTCATGTCATCTAAACTACGAAACAAAAATATGTACATAAGAAAAGCGCGACTACTGTGATAGTTTTGTGTTATATCCATACAAACAGACAGACCAGCCATGTTGGCTTTGATGATTTCGGCATCATCAGCCGCCATGTTGGTGTTTTGTAATATTATCGTTCTAGGTACTTGAGTAATCACCTCAAATTTTAGCGCGCAGCTCGCCAAAATTCGGTAATTAGCTATACCGTATGGCAATGAACTCAAAACAAAAAAAAATGTACCTAAAAGTTTGGATTAGGATGTGGATGATTAGGATGATTAGGAAATCACATTATCTCCAGACACACCACTGTTCCGGTCCCCTTAGTAGTTGCCCAAGTCCGCATTTTGTAATAACTTATAGCAACTCAAAATTTGTTTTTTTTTTATTTATATTTACAATTAATTCCTGAGTTTGTTTAAAATACTTATTTACAAGATGTTTTTATGGTTTTTCTATTTTTTGTAACTATACCCCAGCCTCAAAGTTTTTATTTAGGTTGGCATATGTACATAAGAACGTACAATTCACACTAAATTTTTTTTTGTTTTTTTTTAACAATACAATAGGTTCTTATTGGTGTCCAATTTTGATATCCTACTTTACGTAAGTATTGTATAATATCGTTTAATGTCTTTAGTAATTACGCGTTAGATGTTTTTTTTGTTTGTTTTTTGTTAATCCGCCATATTTGTGTATACGCCCCATACACACATGCACATCTATATACACATATATATGTACTTTTACGGGCACACTGTTTTTTTCTTTCGACACACTACACTACATTTGTTTGGGTCTTTACCCTATCTCACTTTCACAATTCTCTCTCCATACTTTTTTCTATAGGAAGACTTCCTTAATACTACACAATACGCAGCTATTCGTGATGGGTCTTTACCCTCTCAATTCCAAATTCTAACTCTCGTTTTTATTTTTATTTTTTCCCCTAGCTATTTCGATTCCAAAATTGTTCCTGTTCATACCCAACTTAATTTTATTCTAATTTTCTACTCCAAGCCTAATGTAATCCCTAAATATCGTTATACAAAAACCACCGTGCAATATTCATTTGCAACAGAATCACATTTTTTCTGTTACAGGTGGTCAAGCTAAATATTAAAATTCTAAATACTCAAAATAGACACGTAAGATTACAAATAACAATGTTCATGTCGTATTAGCAGAAAAATTAGAATACACACGTTTATACGGCATGAAATACATGAATTCTGCTTTCCGAGCAGAACTCTGCTTTGTGTCTCTATTTCTAATTTTGCTGCGAATCAGTAGGCTACATTACGTAAAAGATAAAAAATCACAATTTGTATACTTTTTATTTTTTCCAATGAATTTTTTTAATTTTTTGACAGAAAATAAGTTTTGTGTTTTAGCAAGTGCCTAATTGGAGGATAAAAATTAAATAATTTGTGACAAAATAAGGCATCATTCATTTAAAAAAATTGTACATTAAAATTAAATATGTATCAAATAAATACTACAAATACAAATTCTGCTTGTCAAAAAAGACGCTCATGTAATTCAACCAAATTTTTGCCAGAAATTCTGCTGCTAGCAGAAATTCTGCTCATGTGTTTCCAGCATTACAATATAGGGTGGTGGTCCAATAATTTCGTAAGTGAAATTTTATGTTTTAGTACTAATGTGAAAATAACAATTAAGGCATTAGTACGTTTTGGTTGTAATTGTGAATGTTTTTTTAGATGTGTAGGGTCCAAATTTTATGTGAATACACATTTTTTATCTGCATGCACATATGTATATGTGGCGACTCGTTCCCTCATTCACCACAATTCATCCGCGCACACCACTTATCTTTCGCAAAACAATTCACCTATTCACTGGTGCAGAAATACCAACTGCGCGACGAAAAACCAAAACAATAAACTTAAAATAAAATAATTGAAAATCAATAATCGTTAGTCTCGTCTCGGATTTCAACGCGACAACATGTCGCTCCTCTAACACGTAGCTTTTTATTTTGGCACAACAATGGCGGTGATTTATTAAATAAAAAATAATAAATTTTGTCAAAATAATATTTAAATAAATTATAAATACCTAATTTAAAATTTTTATTAATTAAAAACTGTGTGTGTACGTAATTAAAACAATATAGATACACGATCTATATATACTATCCGTGTGAGGTGCGTTGTCAAATTAAGAATGAATCAATTGATGCTTTTACAAATTTCAAGAAAAGTTTTTTTGTTAGTCACGATTAATTAAGCGATGCGTTTTATTAATCGGTGCAATATCATCACATCGCGTATTTACTCTATTTTTGAATATCCAGATATGGTGTTCGTTTTAGGTTTCTGTAACGGAAACACTATAATAATACTTAAACTTCATGGATTTGACGGACGACATCCATAATTTTTTAACCCAACAAAGTTTTAGTTCTCGTTGTTTCGAATAAACAAACAAAATTATTGTGAATGGGCGTCAGCAAGCTGAATTAAAAACATCCGTGAGTTTTTCTTATTTTAACGGGTCACTAGAGTTGCAATATGAACTTTCTAAGCCGATTGTTTCAAAAATTGAATGGAAACAGCTCCCCACATTTCATTCAAATTATACGAGAACGATAGCGAAACACTTTTTTGCTTATTAACCCTCAATCCATGAAGGTAGTTAAGCACCTTAATTCCATGAACCAGGGTCATTTTCGTCTTTGAGCTGTAAAATCATCAATTATCAATAAAAATATTTTAAATAATTCACAGATCATCTTTAGGCATTCTTATTCAAGAAAAAATAGTTTTTTTGCCCGGAAAAAAAACTAATATTTTTTTTTAATTGCATGTGGAGCAACTTTCGGAAAAAATTACAAAAAGTAGTTTTGGCCAGGACGAAAACGACCCTAGTTCATGCATTGAGGGTTAATAAATTCTAGATTTAACTATTGAATAATGATTTGATTACACATGTATTAAGAAAGTGTTGTACGTAAAATACCCAAAGTTTCAACAAGATAATTTAATCATCATTTTATGTTGTGTAGTTTGGATTGCAGAGAGAGAGAGAGAGAGAGAGAGAGCTAGAAAGAAACAAAATTAATGATTTCTATTCTCGTGGTTTTATTTTTAGTTTTGCAAAAAACAAATACAAATTGACTATTATAGCCTATTATTTAATGATCGAAAACTCTTATGGGTGGTTCTTAACAATATTTAATTCATCTCTACCTATTCTTGTTTTTTCCATTGTTCTTTCTGTGGTTTAATGACTGTAAAGGAAAACACAAATTGCGTGACTGAGTTTTTATTGGTTTATTTATTTAATTACGTGAAAATCGATAGTGGTTTTGGTTATACATACATATTTTATGTTTATCCATTTTATTAGCGTTCGTGTTTATTTTTAATATGTTTGATGTAATATAAATCAAATTGAAAAAAAAATAAAACGGAAAATAATTTAATTTCGGTTTTTATTTTACACAATATAATATTGTGGTTTATGTTTGTAAGTATAATCTTGTGTTATCTCATTTGATAAGGAATATCAAGTTAAAATAAAAACAAAACATAATTGGTAATATTTTAACTCGACTACCGATATTTATCGTTTTTGCGTGTATGGTGTATTAAAATACATATGTACAATATGTTAAACTTATTACTTAAATATGTATTTTATGACTAAGTTGACTTTATTGTTTGTGGTAATGAAGTAATTACGGCTTGACACCTGTTGTGCAGAAGCGAAATTAAAAGAATTAGAATTAGTACATATTATGTTATTTCTTCCCGGTTTAGAAAGTGTTTACAGGTCTAGATGTTTTATGGCCAACATTTTTCTGATTAGGCGTAGCTATCAATCAGTTCAATAGTCTATGTTTTTCGACAAATTCTTATATCCAATACTTTTAAAGAATTTTATTGCTTCAGGATTATCTGCAGCTACTAACTCTGGTAATTTGTTGTTTCAACAGGCGTGTTTTAGTGTTCGTGTCGGCTCTAGTTCGCGAAAGCAATTTTTCGAATTTAGTTACTTTAAAATAGAATATTATCAAGTTTTTGGATTAAAAAAGGTAGACCAAATCATCTTCAATATTTAACAAAAAAAACACTTAAAATATTAGATAGATTTATTGTTGTACTCTTATTCTGGATAAACTATCTTATTGGAGAGATTTTACAGACTAGTCATTGTATAAAAACTAACAAATTTTTCGAGTAGTTGTTTTTTTTTGTTAAATGTGGAAAACGTTTAGATCTAGATTCTTTCACAAATCCAAAAATTAGACCATATTTGATTTTAAGGTAAATAAACTCAAAAAATTTCTATCGCGAAATAAAGCAGACGTGATTACTAAAACACGCTGGTCTTTTTGGATAAATATAAGCAGCATATTTATTCGCTACAGGGCGATGTAATTCTCATTTCATTTGAGTTAAATAAATCGCGACTTATTTCTGAATTAATTGCTTCCAATTTGTTTCATAAAAAAGTTAAATTCTAAACCAACATTCACTGACAAGCAGTATGCATATTTCAATTCTGCGGTTGGTTTTGGTTGTAGATCCTCTGTTGTAATTCTGTGTTCAAATAATCTTGTTGAGAAAAAAAAAACGAGAACCATGAAATTTTTAAGACGATTAATAAAGGCTTTGCCACATCACAAACATTAAATATCTTCTGGTAACGAATTTCCCATATGTGATTAACAAGGGGGGCTCTTTAAATAAAACTTATAAAGAAACGGTATAAAGTAACATCAATTAATAATTAAACTACAAAAAATGCAATAATTTTAATTGGTCAACGTGGTTAGCATTTGTAAATTTTTTTCTTGTTTATGACGTAAACATCGTCCGTTTCTGTTTTGTTTATGTGGCAAGGTATGCAAGTAAAACGAACGAAATAACGAATCGTTCGTCTTCGTGTCTCTATGTGGCAAAGCATTAACAAAATGCAAAAATGAATTATTTCAGTTTCTTTGATAGGCCGCAATGTTGACCGAAAAATCATAGCATTTGGAAAACGGTAGCGCGAAACTCCCCATAACCCATGATAAACCAATTTAAGAGGTATGATCAAGCGCATGTATTGCTCTCTTTCACTAAAAGATTACATCATTCGGTGATTTGCGCTATACTTTTTTTTTATAAACACTAGTTCATAGCAAACAAAAACAAATCGAATCGTTTCACGGCGATAGTTTTTGTGAAAATTTTGTGAAAACAACGATGCCTCGTGATTTTATCGCACCGAATGACGACATGCGCAAGAAAAGACGAATTTGAAACAGCTGTCAATCATACCTTTCAATTGGTTAATCATGCCATAACCAACCTCAGTAACAGTATGAGCCATATTAATAACAAAGCATCCCGATTAAACAATTCTAAAACTATTATTTCACTATTTATCAATGAATATGTGCCATTCACCCCTATTATGATTGTCGAGTCGATCAATAATCGCCCCGATTCTGTGTTGCCTCTTTTCCTTCTTCGTATGTTTTTTGTCAAATGAAAAACCGAAAGCGCAATCGTCGTCGTGTCGATTATCGATCGATTCGACAATCATAATAGGGTGATTGTCACAGCTCGCTAGCCGCTATTTCCATTTCATTATTTTGAGTCATTTATTTACACTACACATGCATAATTGGTTCTCTTTTTGCTCGTATGTGGTTTTCATTTTCAAAATTACTTGTTGCTTGCATAGTAGGTATTTTCACAACAAAATAAAATAAGTAGGCGGTTTTTTTATTTTTTGTATTCGGCTCTTGGCCGGTATTCTTGAAATTCACCCGAAAAAGTCGCCAATAATTTTCTAAATACCTACGTCATTTCAGTCGAGAATTTAAATTGTTTTAAAGCAAAGTCACCGGCGACTTTTTTCAGTGAATTTCAAGAATACGGGCCATGGTAGAAACAGACGTACGGAATCCCTTGCGTCGAAATTCGAAAATACTACTTTATGCTGAAAACAGATGAGCAGAATTCTTCAAGCAGAAAGAAAAATTGGAATACACACGTTTATACGGCATGAAATACATGAATTCTGCTTTCCGAGCAGAATTCTGCTTTGTGTCTCTATTTCTAATTTTGCTGCGAATCAGTAGGCTACATTACGTAAAAGATAAAAAATCTAGTACAATTTGTATACATACTTTTAATTTTTTCAATGAATTTTTTTAATTTGTTGACAGAAAATAAGTTTTGTGTGGCAAGTGATTGGATGATAAAAATGAAATAATTTGTGACAAAATAAGGCACCATACATTTAAAAAAATTGTACATTAAAATTAAATACATATGTATCAAATAAATACCACAAATAAAAATTCTACTTGTCAAAAAAGACGCTCATGTAATATTCACGCTCAAATATTCAAAACTCTTAACCAAATGGTATTCAACCTGAAAAATAATTATAACGAAATTGATTAAGACTTAAGAGCATTACATAAACTAAATATCTATTGATAGTTTCTTTGGACACAATTTATAGTACATTTATAGTGAATAAACACTAAGCGGTCAAATTTCAATTTCTAAATTTCTTGCGCCGATCTCAGAGATGTCCCTCTGAAATGATATACGGTATCCGACTTCTCAACACCAAAGCAATTAGAAAAAACCACTTCCATTAAGAAATCACGGGAATTTGAAATTGAGGTAGGAATGTATTTTTTCCCCAAACGTCTCAAAAGTAGCTTGTTTTTTAATACCAATATTAAATAAATTAAAGTTGGCGTTTTCATTACTAGTATAAAAGGCATTAAAGTTGGCGTTTTCATTACTAGTATAAAAGTGTACGTGCTACTAGGCTACATTTTTAATCCTAGGCGTAAAAAATACTTTATTTCATACTATACCGAAAATCAATGTTTACGTGATTGATTTCCGTCCGGAAAACGACTCAATACGGGACGGAAAAAAGTGTCCGGAAAACGAGCTATTACAGTACAGAAAAATATAAAACCAAACAAAAAAAATAACTAGGGTAACTTGATAATTTGAAAATCATTTGGATTGATTTTGTTTAAATTTCAAACTCATGTTTTTACTTTAAGATTTAATTTTAAATGAAAAAATCGAATTAATGTCTTATGTAGTATAAAATAAAACGTTGTACGTTACCCGTACGTTAAATGATCGTTACAGTACTCGTTCAAAATTCATAAACGTCGAACTCATACTGTAACAACTCATTTACCGCCCTTGTGACGTAAATAACTATTACAAATACATATATGATACAACCCAAGTATTTTTATATCCGACAAATTTTGTATTTTTCTGACATTTTGCCGATTTCATCACCAACTTTTTCCGGAATAATGTCCGACTTATTATAAGATTTACTATGAAAGTTGGCCACAAAAATCGGAAAATGATGACAAAAAAAGTTAGGTTATGTCGCACAAAAAATGGGCGTGGCTTATAATAGAAAGTTTGGCGGGAAAATTTCGCATTGCATACATACATACACACACATACATACATATTTAAATAAAAATATGATTTTTTAATTTTAAAATTTTAATTTTTTTTTTATTACCTATTACAATTATACATTTTTTAAAATAAATACTATAGTAAGAAAAAAACGAATTTAAAACCAAATGATATATCCGAACTCAAAACCACGTCATCATATCGCCGGCATGTTTGCAAAATAATTTTGTAGTTTCTCCCAATTCGCCCTACGACCATCCATACAAATTGATTTTATTGCACATAATTAATAGGTCGCACACACAAACACAATAATTAAAATTCTACAAATTAAAAAATTTGGAATTTGGTTAAAATTATTGTATTGAAGTTTAGAATGTAAATATAGCCCGCCACTGAGAGAAATGATTCATTGGCATGAGGTTGCGAGAAAATACTTTTCATTACGATGAACGAAATGTAGTTGCTACAACATAATTTCGATAGCACCAATTGACATGAGATTGGTACAAACAATCTATGGTAGGCACTAATGCATAGATAGTTGCAACAACTTCGTTTCGAAATCTTCAACTCCGTTGATGCTAATTTCCTAGACGTTCGTTGTCAGAACCGAATGAGCCTACTCGTTTTTAAAGTATCAACCTCGTTTCATTTGCCACAAACGTAATTTTGTTGCACCAATTAAATGTGGCTTTTGTGTCAACCACGAATAAAACAAAATTACTAATGCTGTTGCGAGAACAATATTGTAGTCGTAGTAATCATAGCATTCTGTTGTTGTACCAAAATATCAAAGTTGATTAATTTATTTTGAAATTCCGTTGCTATAACCATAGACAATCATAATAGATCTCTCATTTGACTAAAAACAGAAAATAAAAACAAAAATTTTCCATTCAAATATTATCGGTGTATTGCATATACGTATTATATTTGCAACGCATTCTAAAATTATTGCCTTATAAAATACACAACACAACGATACATTGGAATTATCAGAAGTTTTTGTTTTTTTCCTTTAGTTACTATGAAATGAGAAATCTAGTATGAATGTCTATGCTATAACTATACATTCCAAGCGGTTCAGTTCATTAACTCCTACTGGTTTATTGTGATTGAAAATTTGCTGCCTAAAATGTTTAATATGTTGTTGGAATTTTCGTATTACAAAGTGAAGAGGACATTATATGAGAAGAAGGTGAATTCACCATTATTACCTAACCAACTACAAACAATTCTGCAATATTTGATGGAATTTACGATAGAGAAAATTATTCTCAGCTTTTCATGTCTCTTTATAGTTTTTATTTGAAAATTATCTCGATATTTAACGAAATTACGATGACCGAATTGGTGTTGGGATAACTACGTTTTCGATTAGTCCAAACGAATTGCGTTTGTGGCAAATTATACCGCAATCATGATAAACGAATTTTTTAACTTCTTAATCATTCATGTTGGCATAAACAAACACGCGAATATAATTCGCTAAGTCAGTACGTTCTGCTGAATACTTAAGGTATTAAGCGAGAATTGTATTTTTGTAGTTTGGTCGTAGCTACCTGATGAGTAGGTTGTACTTTTGAGTACGAACCCGAACTACCAATATAATTGAACTCTAGTAAAGGAGGGTTCTCATTTTTTAGAATCGATACATTTATATTGACTCTGAGGTAAGGTAAAGGGTGGGGGGGGGGGGATATTTCTACTTTTTCCTTAATAAAACTAATTTGGTTAAACGAACTGGTAACAATCCTATTCGGTTGGAGAAAACAACTAAATGCGGTTGTGTAAACTACTTCTGATTATGTAGTAACCGAAATAGGATTGCACTAACCGTGCAAAGAGAGTTGCTTTAATAACCAAGTCTATTATTATAATCGATCCGTGGTCACGACAACTATAATTTATAATATTCCTAAACCAATAATCAATTAACTCAACCGAATGATCGCTTAGCTCAACCGATGGTCGGTCATGTTAACAGTATATTTCGTTCTTTGTAAAAGTTAATTCCTTCAGGCTAACTAAAATGGGTCAGTTAGAACTTCTTTTTCAGTTCTGATAAACAATAAAAAGAGGTTGTCGTAAAGTTTAATTAAAATGTATACAGGACCGAATAATTCGGTAGGGCAATTGATTCGGTTGTCGCAAACGTTTAGTTCTCTGGGTGGTATAAGAACCACATCTGTCTATTCTTATCTGTGGTTTTTACTTTAAAATTAAATTTTAAATGAAAAATTCGAATTCTTGTATACGCAGGTACGTCAAATGATCGTCGCAGAACTCGTTCAAAATTAAAATCGATCCCGCACTGTAACAACTCATTAACCGTTCTTGTGAAGTAAATAACTATAACGTGACAGTGTCGATACCAACCAATTACAACTCAAAAGCAATTCCATGTTAGCTCAATTTTACTAAAATGATAAGCTATCTTTTTATTACGTACAACACGTGGCAGCAAAAAGCCAAATTTCGTTCAATCGATAGATACAAATATTAAATGAATTGGGTTGTTGTTGTACACATTTCATTTGACACTTTTATCTATTAATTCAGCGGAGTTTATGTTGTTTATTGATATCTTGAAAACGAATTTTCTCTCATTTTATCTTAGTTAATATTAAAGTAAGTTAGTTAATATGGAAAAAATTGTAAAATCAAGTGATATTATAACCAGAGCCTTATACTGCAATCAGTTCTCTTGTAAGATTTTATTTCAGTTTATTTCGCGAAATATTTTATTTATAAGTGTTAATTTGACTTAAACAGGGGAGATTCCGCATTCATATTTGGTTCACACATCTATAATAAACAAAGTGAAAAATGCCTTGCATCAGACAGTTACAAAGACTGATTGGGAAATGTACGATTATTTACTACAAATTGGAACTAAACGTTTTGAAATGCATGTTTTTACTGCCCTAAATCAAGATCAAGCAAGCTTTATAGATACATTAGTTATCAATTCGCAATTTTCATTTCCATGGGAGGAAAATCCTACTTTATTTATAGCCACAGAAGAGTTTCATATTATGGAGGTAAAATAATCAAAACTGAGAAAATTAAAACGAAAATTTCGTTATAATTTAATCTCTATTTTCAGGAATTCAATAAATACTTCAACATAGAAGCGTATATTTTAAAAGTTGAAGAAAAGCTCGCACATTCTGTTAACGGTGACCACCCCATTAAAGTGGTTTCGTTTAATCAAAGTGTTACTGAAAAATTTGATATAATTAAAGAATTTAAAAAATATCGGAATGGTAACAAAAAAGGTTATCTCTTCGTGACAAATGGATTTCCGTGGCAGCAAGTGAATCTGCTGCAGAGAATCCGTTTAAATGATAACATCTATTCGGTATTACCTATAATCCTTAGGCATATCGGAACGCTTAATTATGCCAATGATCTAAATATTATGGATCTACTTTCGTTAAGATTAGCAATTAGTGATGTGCGTGATGACACGTCCAATTCAAATGTTCTAAGTTATGAAATTGATTTTATGATAAAACGAATACTCGCCAAACTCATAATCACCTAAACATAACAAAATATTTGATTGCCAAAAATATTAAACCGTCTATGCTTAGTATTATGTATTTGGTATATGAATTTCAACATTTGTTTCAAACTATAGATACCGATGTTTGGTATTATCAATATTCTCAAAATGAATCAATTCAGCTAGATGATACTATTAAACTAAAAGAAGAGATCGACGTTCTTAATAAATTAAAAGAAAGATTTAATGTTAATTATTGCATTGATGGAATAGGTTTCGACAACATGAGTTTATCGTTATTTGTAGATTTAATTGAATCGCAGAACGTTAACAAAATCGTGTTAGACACAAATTACAGATGGTGTAACGATGTGTTCATATCCCAGCACAATAGAATTATACAAAGTTATAGACAAGGCTCAGTGAAAATTTATTTGAGAGGGGAAAATACTTACAATTTCATCGAAAGTTTCACGGCGGAATTAAAAACAATCACATTGGCTAGCGATAGAATTATTTTAGAGATATACTGTGATTTGAAGGATTACAGAATTTTCGATAATTTAAAAGTTCGTGAGCTTATATTTAAAGACATTAAAATTGATTTAAATATGCTACAGAATTTGCAACAATGTTCCATAAAACCGTCGATATCATTAGAAAAATGTTCTTTAGAAAATACCAGTTGTAACTGGCAACTAATCAATAATTTAGGGAAAATAAACGTAAGTATAAAACTATTTTCAAGCCCAATACGCATTTATTATTAAACATTTTCAATTTTATATTCTAGCGGCTAACCATATATGAAGACGAAGGCACGTGGTTATCCATGTTTGAATTTATTTTGAAAGAGATGCATAAATCAAATACAAATCAATTTGAATTTAATAGAACATGTCACTTTGCAATAATGGAAACAAAACCTAATCGCGGTTTTATAAGATTAAATTCATTCAAATTTGAAGTCGACGAACAAAACTCGAAATTGGAAATTCATCGTATAGATACTAATAAAGTTGTAGATTTATATTGCAGTAAATGTGAAATTCAACAAGAGGAAAAATCTGATTACGAATTTTATCAATAAAATGTTATTTTTTATAAATCGGAATGAAACAATAAAATTTTTTATTTTAATATTCGAGTTTTTCTTCAGTCAAGTCAAGAGACATTTACAGGCAATCAGTGTTCCTAAGTGCCTGTTACGCCGCCGCTTGCCTGCGTAGCTCCGATCGCATTTGCTTTCGGACTGTTGCGTGTGTGCTTTTGTCCAGCGCTGCAACATTTTTTTTTTTTCCTCGCTGGCACTACATCCCATAGAGGGATTTGGCCACTTCATTTTGAAGTTTCGTAATCATTTTATTAACAGATAATGAGTGATTAATTCATTGACCCTACATTAAACCAGCCGTGATTTTTTCATCACCCGCCAGGAATCGAACGCGGGACCTCCGGAGCGTAAAGCAAGTATGCTAACTACTGTGCCACCGGGGCGGCGCTGCATCATGTATTATTACTTTTTTGTTTCTCCTCATTGACGAGTGCCGATTATTTAATTCATTAGTCTTTTTTGCTGTATTGGTTGGCGTGCGTCATTTGTTGCCATCGGATGAGATTGACGAATACCAGTGGTTTATCAGTGATTGGTTGTTCGAGCGATTAGATTAGTGCGCTGAGATGCGGCGATATTGGCCATGTGCTTGTTAGGGAGAGCATTTGTCTCTTTTGGTGTGTGATTAACGTGATTGCAGGAGCGTTGATGGTGTGGTGGTTGCGAACAATTTTTGGTTTGGAATCGGATGAGAGAAACAAAAATCGTTCAATTTTTGTAAAATTGTAAATCAGTCAAGTCTGGACTTTGATAGCGATTAGCGAGCGGTCGAGAATGTTTTTGGTTCTGGACCGCGGACTATAGAAACATTAATTGTTGTGTTTTTCTAATTAAATTTTTTTTATAAATAAATAAATTATGTAACAGTGAAACCTCATTTCAACGGACTCTAATTTTAAGGGACACCTCACTAAAACGGACACACATTTAAGTCTCTTGCAAAACTGAAGTTTTCCATGAAAACCGCCCCCTTATTTAAGCATACACTTTATTAGAGATGTTTTCGATGATAGGAGCATATGTTATGATAGTTGTGGAATATTGGCTATTAGGAAGGAACTTGGCCATTTCTTATCCGATTTTGATGATATTCAGCATGCACGATAGAAATGGGATTTTAAAATGATTTATTGATGAAGTTCTGGAATATGGCATAGTATGACGGAGTTTGCCTATTTCTCAACCGTTTGAGATGAAATTCGACGTTTGGGTTGGAAATAGGATTCTAAAGTGATTTTTGGATGAAGCCCTGAAATATGGCGAGGTATGATGGAACTAGCCTATTTCTCAACCAATTATGATTAAATTCGACATGTGCGTTCGAAATTGGATATTAATATGCTTATTTGATGTGTTTAATGGCTTGCTCTATAAATGATTTTAGAATCCAACTTCCGTCGTTTATGCTGAATTTCATGAAAATCGGAAAAGAAATGGCCAGGTTCTTTCCTAATCGGCCATATTCCAGAATTTTATCTAAAAATCATTTTAGAATTCCATTTCCATGAATTCTTTGTTACTAATATACCTGTCCTTCCCCTCGATTTTGTTATTTGTAAAAGGATTTACGGTGGACTCGAAGTATTCAGGAAACTTGCCTTGGTCGGACACAAGAAATCATTAAAATTAAATCCTATTAATGAAGTTACAAATATTTAGTGATAATGGATTAATTTAGATTTGTTTCAGAGATTCCCGGGAAATTTGAATCAGCTTCCAGAAATCTCAATTATCCAAAGAATATTTAGTTTGAAATTGAGTTGGTTTGATATTGTCTTGGATATTTTATATCGGTGAGGTCGGGCCAGCTCCGGGATTTCTTGCTTAAAACTTGCTCGAACATTCCAATCAATCAATCAATCAAGAACTGTCCGCAGTTAAAGGAATGCGTGGTGCGAGTGAATGCGAGTTTCAAACCGAGAAGGGATAAAACTGAACATGATGAGTTTTGTCGCTCGTTCTCGCGTGAGTTTATACAGATTTTGAATAATTGTATAGATTAATATTTAATAGATAATTAAATAAAAAATTAATAAATATTTGAAGTTAATATTTTAATAAATCAAATCAAATCTTTCTATATTAATGTTTACAATCTACTTATTAAACATCGACATAGAAAGATATGAAATAATTAAAATACAAAAGGCACAGAAATTTAAAATAGTTTCATACTAAATAAACTTTATTCAACTTTAAAAATCGTTTCTATCACATCCACTTTGGACCGTACTCGCTCGCGCCGCGCTTATCGCGCGCACTTTGGCCGCAGCCTAATGCTTAAGTTCATCATGAGAATGAAATTTCAGTAAAGCTGAATTACTCGGAAACTGATTTTTTTATCCAAACTGATGCTTAACCAGATAAACACCGACAAAGAAATTAACAAATCTCCATCATAGAACCGATCCTGGTAAAGGCGTACAATACAGTTAGTGTTGAAATTTTGGTTTTTTATTTTGCTACCCAAACTAATTATCAGCCTATATTTGGATAAAAAAGGCAAAAATTAACGAAAAGACGATTAACGATTAAATTAAAAGTCATGATCATAAATGATTTACCATCATTCTAAAATAAAACACAGGTAGCACCGATCGACAAATGGATTTTGAAATATTTATTTCTGTTAGGCCTTTAAACAGGGAAAATAAAATCTTTTGTCAATGTGGTTTGAATAAATGGCGTCCGTCGTCAAATAACTTGAGCCTTCCATTTTCCTCATTGATGAGCACAACCTTAATCGTCTCATTATTAATATGTTGTTTATAATGTCACACAATGCTTGAATCTAATGCGAACCATTATCATCAGCGTCCGAATCTTCCTCCCCATCATTCGAAAATGATTCATAAATATCCACATCGATTGGTACTTCAATTTGGTTGCCGCCACTCGATTCAATCAATGCTTTTGCTTTGCCCATTCAAATAAATTACTCACCACAAAAATACCTTGCATTTCTTGACTGTTGTAAAATGGTTCGACCCGTTCCAAATGTGTTCGTGCTTGGTTTATATATGGCACATTAAACGTAATTATGTAACCATCGTTTTATTCGTCGAATGTGCAAAAATCTGATGTTTGCTTAACTATAACATTCGCTTTCAGGTCAAATCTTTTCTGAGTAATCCGTCATGATTATGGCGATTCGTTTTTCTGGATTATCAATATTCTCGTAAAAATCACCGTCCAAAATACTAAAATAAAAAAATATTTAGTTTTAGCGCTAATTAGCTGGCAAATTTTATTTATTTTATGATTTACCTCATTACAGCAAAAAATTTATATATACTTTAACGGGTATAACAGTTTGTTCACTTTTGACACAAATTTTGTTTGCATGTTTTCAAATAATTTCGTTATCTTATCTTGCAGCGTTATCACCTGCGGATTTATAAACATTTTACTAAGAACTGATCAATTTATATTTGATTTTTCAAATGGATTGATAACATTATGTCTATAAGAATGCGTGTTCATTAGGCATTGGCAATTTCTTCATTGGCGCACTAAATATGAAATAAATTTGATTGGCAAATGCAGAGTGTTTCTAAAAAATTCGAGATACGTCTACAGTAGTTTATTTTGGACGGAAAATTTCAAAGGTCAGAAGGTCAAAAGAACAAAGGTCAAAAGTCAAAGGTAAAAAAAAAGCAAAAAAAACAGCGACAAATTTCGCGTCATCGTGAATGACATCAAAATATTTGTATTGCACAGATTGAATTTAAACGATTAATTTGTCTAACACGAAATATGTTAAAAACGTTAAAAGTTAGAAAGGTAAAATGTTCGGATTTTAGATGACTCATTCAGACTGTGTCCGAAACCTATGATAAATAATTTTTAGTACTAATTTTTGACATTTATTTGTTAAAACTGCATACACCCAAATTATCATAGTCAATTCCTATGTTAATTTGTGACAGATAGAGAATAAACTCATTATTTCATTTAGGTACTAGCTGTGATTGACATATTGTACTGATATAAGGTAATTTGCGTAATTATGCCCTAATAAATATACCATCCATGACATTTTTTGTCCAAACCACTATCCATTTCTCGAAAATTATAGAAATTAAAATGAAACAACAAAAATGTGAGGCGGGAAAATATACCAACAAATTATTCGGACACTATTCGGACAATATAATAAAAAATTGTGAATGTAGTTAGGGGAATATTTTTCAAATAAATTTCAAACATTTGTACTAAAAAATATTTATCATGGGTTTCGGACATAGTCTCAGTATAAAAGTAATTTTATTGTAATTTATTTGTAGCTACATGATAAAAGAACAATTCTGTATCACATCTTATAACAAATGGTTTCTTAAAGTCGAGGTTATGTAGAAATGGAGCATTGCGTCTAGTTCCAAAGATAAGGTGAATCTGCCGAGACGACCTGTTTTGGGACTTTGTTTAGTTGTTTTGGCCGAAGTTTATTAACATCGTCTCCGTAGATCACGTGTCCTAAGATAACGGTATAAGTTAGCGAGCTAAACTAAACTAAACTTTTTTTACCTTGGTATTGATGATAGCAACGCATGACAACAGTTGTTTTACAATATTCAGCCCATTAGCGATTTTACCATTTTCTTTTATCGTTCCTACATACATATGAGTTTTGGTTTTTGCTTTTATTTGGAGTAATCCTTGAAATTATACCAATTTAGTCGGTATAACTTCCACTTATAAGTTAACGAAACGATGTTTCGGAGAGTTAAAAAATGAAATTTCTTCTTCAATTTTAACATTAATACACTTTTACGTACAATTTTACTCTAACTTAAAACTAACAATTTGTCTTTTAGGCACCTCAACTCAAGCGAAGCGCTAGAGCGAGAAAGATGCCTTATATCCCCGCATTTGGTATGTTAACAAGTATTAAGTCAAAAAGTACTTATCCGATTTTCATGAAAAAAGACGGACTTATAGACCTTGATCAGATAAGAAAAACGTGGTATGGCTATTATCTTTAGATGGTCGGATTCCAAAGTTATAGACCCGTAAAGATTTCCATTGCAATACATTCACGTAAAAACAAAATCAATAAAAGTGTCTAATAGAATGCTACGTTCAAAAAAATTTTTTTGCCTTTGTTAGAATGAAAATGATTTTTATGTACTTAATGACAAACAGTGTCATTTCTTGGCTGAAAACAGTAAAGAAAACAGCTACTTTTCTCCTTAGCAACACATTTCTTCACTATAAACACCCCTAAATAGTGTTTTGTGCAATTTTGGGGGTGGTTCGACCCTTAATGCAAGTTTTCACCCTCATTTTCGTAATCAGCGCCCCAAAAAACATATAAGATGGCTTAATTTGCAAAACAACCCTTTTAGTCGAAAAACACCCCTATTTAGGGGTGTTTTTGCATTTTTAAGGGTGGTCCAACCACTGGCGGTAGCTTTAACCCTCATTTTCGTAATCAGCGGCCCAAAATACGTAGGGGACAAGTGGTCTCATCGAGTTCGGTGTTTCCCGACCTTTTACCGTTGTTTTAAATGGACTTCTTTGCTAAATATTCAAAATAGGTTTTCTTATACGTGTAACTAACTGGTGGTATCTTATTTTTCCTATGCGTTGTTTGTGTGCGGTTCAGGTTTCCCAACGACTTTTATTTTATGATGATGTATGCTTTAAAGTGTGAGAGCAGTATGAACATGATATTGGAATGTTGTTTGGTCTGTATGATACGGTGACTACATGATAATGTAACTCCTCCCAGGGGTGAAGAAAGGGCGTCTTCGGTCTTTGGTTTGATCCCATATTTCTTCAATATCACTGAACATCTTGTAGTTAGTTCTGGATTTGGTTTTGTTACTGGTTAGTTCTGTATTGTTATTTTTGTCTCTTTTTTCCGAATGCTGATAAAGATTATCAACAATATGATTACAATTGATGATGCGGATATCTGTTCAGATCCAGGTTTGGTGATTTGCTTGCCTCATATATACGTGCTCTATTTTCCTCTTATTCTCTATGTTTTCCTGTTGGATCACATCGATGTTTAATTCGGGGATTAGTTTACGAGTTGCTTCCACATTGTGTAGTGCACCTTGGATAACTTGTATTTCGCTTCTTATTTCGTAGGAGTGAAATTTTTTGTTGTTAAAGGTTATTGTACAATTTCAAAAATTGATTATGAAGTTGCCTGTTATTGTTCGGTTGGCGTTGTTAATCAGGATTTTGTATTCGGCAATGTATTGTATTGTTGTTTCCGTTTCTGTTGTCACATTACAGAGGCTCTGGTTTCCCAGCATTAGCGGTTTTATACATTTGAAATTCTTTTATATTTGAATGTTTTTGAACGAAACTATTACGGTCCGAAGTTATGAATAGTTTCTGATTTGATTTTACGAGGTGTTGTGGGTAGTTTCCGATGACCGTATTATTTAATTTATTTACTTATTTACAATAATTTTATGTTAAACCAAACTTAAACCATCTATTTTGAGCAAGAAGCTCATTCACACCAGATTGGTTAAATTAGGTAATCTATATATATAAAAAGAAGTGTACATTTTGATTGCCACTCCATAACTCGAGAACGGCTCAACCGATTGTCATAACATTTTTAGGGAAGGTGAAGGGAGTTATGATTTTTTTCCTGAAATGAACTCGCTCTTTGTAAAACAACAACAACAAATACCCGTAAAATCGAAAAATTGCAAACATCTCGAAAACGGTGCATCTGAGCGAAAAATAAGGTCACTTCCCCCCCCCCCCCCACCCCCGCCCCACGCCCTATGCACACACTTAATGATCGATTGGGTATGGTCCTAGCCCCTCCTCTTGAAAAAATTTTAATTCAACATTTGAAAAAAAAAAAAAGTTTAAATTTCGGACCGACCTAACCAAAAAAATCGATCCAAACTAATACACTAACTCATAAATACACACATCATTTGATTGACAGCATACAAATGACAAACAGATGAACCTGTCAAAATGCACATGTTTGCTAATCACTTTCTTTCACTCTTGGATTCTGATACAGCCGGTCATACATTCGCTCCTTTCCAATTGGAATTTTATTACAAGTGATTTTTTTTAGTTTCATAAATATTGGTAAGTATTAACAAAATAAAAAGTGATTTTAAGTGTGTTCAGTGCAAAATATTTTCCAAATAAACAAAACAAATTTGTTTTACTTTAATGATTTTTTGGGAAAGTTTAATTGGATGCAACGCATAACAGCACTCACACAACAACAATACTTTTTTGAATTATTCTTAAATAAACAATCCTTAATTCATATTGAATTAATTTCATTGATTTAGAAAAAAATGCCACCAACAAGACGATCAACTATAGGTCGACGTACTCGTAATTCTACCTATAGATATAATCAAAGGAGAGCGCAAAGTGTAGAGGAACACTCACAACAAAATCAAGTACAACAATTACGAAACGCATGTCGCCATAGATCGGCAGATCCAAATCCATTAAATCCAGCATCGAGGCGATCGACACGACTTTCACGTCGTGCTGTGCAAGAGATGGAATATGCTGCTTTCGCTTATAATAATTATTAAAATGATTATAGTGAACATGCCAATATTGGTGGAATGACGGTGAGATGTCCACATTATGATGCAGCCAAATTTCAAGGTGAAACGCCTGGCATGTGTTGTGCTAATGGCAAAGTGAGACTGCCAGCATTTGAATCTCCCCCCGATCCACTTCATTCATTCATTTTTGGAACGTCGCAAATGTCTAAGCATTTTTTGTCTCACATTCAAGAATACAATGCGGCATTTCAAATAACTTCTTTTGGTGCGACCAAAATTGTAAGAGACAATTTCATGCCGACGTTTAAGGTGATTACTTCATGCAGAATATCATATGAAAAATGCGATCTGAGCGGCAATTTTTTTGATGTGCTCAAGAATTCTGATCCAGCATCTAATTACATTTCACAAATATTACATAGTCAAGGTCAGATTTATCATCGAACTGGTTCCTTATTGCCATATCCTGATGCTGATCATCAATTTTTGCAAATCTATTTTGTCGGAGATGCAAATCGTGAATTGGATCGGCGTTGTACAATTGCTGCGCGTGCAAGGCGACAAATTTTTCTGAACTTCAAACATTCTTACATCAGCACAATGAATTAATTCGAATGTTTAAAACCGCTCTCGATCGTATGCCATCTTATGATCACAGAATCATTATCAGGGCTGACAAAACGCCCTTTGGAGAGCATGCGAGACGATTTAATGCATCAACAATTGATGAAGTGGCCATCAGCGTTTTTCAGAGCTTCACCGCAGCTATGATGCATTACAATATCCATTATTGCACTGGAAAGGTGACGACGGCTATCATATCAATATACGAATGATAGATCCACGAACCGGTAAAATATATATGAATTCAATTTATTTATTTCAAAACAAGAAGACATGATTTTAATTTTTTGATAATGTATTCATCATAGGTCGTGAGGTAGGAAAAAAAGTTAGTGGGATGAATTATTATTCGTATAGATTCGAGATTCGCCCACAAGAAGACAACTTTATTATGCGATGTGGCAAACTTTTCCACCAATACGCTGTTGACAGGTATGCGAAAATTGAAGCAGAACGCATTAATTACCTTCGATTCTATCAAGCCAAATTGCGATCGAAAGAATACATGCACTTGCGAGATACAATAGTGAATGATGGTAATGTTAATGATATCGGACGTTTAACAATAATACCATCAATGCAATGTCATACGTTCGCAAATATGGTCGTCCCGACCTATTCATAACATTCACATGCAATCCACAAGTGGGCTGACATAAAAAACAATTTATTTGATGGTCAGAATCCAACAGATCGACACGATATAAGAGCACGTGTATTTCGACAGAAAGTAAAAGCACTGATGGATTTGATTATCAAATTGCGAATTTTTGGAGAGGTGCGTTGCTGGATGTATTCGATTGAATGGAAAAAGAGAGGGCTGTAATTCACCATGTGTAAATATGATTTCACCATGCATGATCGATGGAAAATGTACAAAACGGTATCCAAGAGCATTAACTTCGGATACAATTACAGGTGACGACGGATACCCGTTGTACCGACGTCGGTCACCGGAGGATAAAGGCCATACAACAACAATTAAAATACGCAATCAATACATTGAAGTTGATAATCGTTGGATTGTGCCTTATTCTCCACTATTGTCAAAAGTATTTCAGGCTCACAAAATGTTGAGTACTGTAATTCTATGAAGTCGATTAAATGCATTTGCAAATATGTGAATAAAGGCAGTGATATGGCTGTTTTTGGAGTAACTGGTGACAATAGCAATGATGAAATCGCCCAATATCAAATGGGGCGCTACAATAGCACTAATGAAGCTCTTTGGAGAATTTATTCCTTTCCCATCCGGGTGTTTTTTTTGCAGATACCATGGGAAGATTATACACTGTTCATCCAAATAATGCAGAATGTTATTATTAGCGGTTGTTGTTAGTAAGTTGGACCACGTTCATTTCAACATTTGCGAAGAGTAAATGGTCATTTATGTGTGACGTATCGTGAAGCATGTGAGCAATTAGGTTTACTTGAAAATGATGCGCATTGGGATTTAACGCTTCATGATGCATCGATTGCTTCTTCTCCACATCAAATACGTATGTTATATGCCATAATCATATCAACATGTTTTCCATCAAATCCACTTGAATTGTGGAATAAATACAAAGATTTTATGGCAGAAGACTATTTGATTGGAATGCGTCATCACACAAGAAACGCTGATTTGCTGATTTCATTGGAAATGCATAATGAGACATTGATAGCGATTGAAGATATGTGCCTAACGATTGCAAATAAAGCATTAGGGCAATTAGGTTTGTCACCACCCAATCGTCCAATGCATGATTTATTTGATCGAGAATTGCAACGTGAACAACAGTATGATCCCAATGAATTGCAAACATTTGTGAATTTGAATGTTTCCAAATTAAATGACCAGCAAAAACATGTCTATGATACCATCATGCAAGCTGTACAAAATGAAGTCGGTGGACTTAGGGCCAGCAAGGCGGACCGGGCTCAGCTAGTTTAATATAACAATAAATTTACAAACCCGCAGCCCAGCCATTAAAACTCATTACATTTTCAAAATCCATCAATATAGATATTGCCGCTTGGATTGCATATTTTGTGCACTTTTTTGTCACTTGTTTTATGAGGGAAAACTGAATAAAACAATATTTTATTTTTTCTTATAGTGACAATTTTTTTAATTTTATTTAAAAAGACTAGTTTCGAGCCAACTTGCTATTTGTCAATTTTTTAAAAATATTTAATAGAAAATTGACAAAGAGCAAGTTGGCTCGAAACTAGTCTTTTTAAATAAAATTAAAAAAATTGTCACTATAAGAAAAAATAAAATATTGTTTTATTCACTTTTCCCTCATAATTCATTAGCGCTTCAAATATCACGACAATCTCCAGCCCAAGTTAAAGCATTTTCGATTTTTCAAATAAATGTTCAACCCGGAATGGTATGATTGTCATCATTGTTGATTCTTCCTCTTCTAGCTTATATGTATATTTGCAGTATGTACACGGAAAAAAATAATTCGGTTAAAATCATTATGCCACTTTTGTGAGTCATTTTTTATTATATTCAATAAAATTTTAATGATTCAAATGATTTTTTATGTGATATGCACAAAACTGAATTTACTGATTTTTCTGTGAATGTAAATATCATTAAAGCGTGTTTTTTGAAAATAACAGTAGAATTATCACCAGATTTGTTGTAAATCACCAAAAATGTATATGAATTAAACCAAAAACGATCTTTTTGATATTAAATCTATAAACAAATTGTTTATGGGAAATTGAAAGAGGAACATTAGTTAATATAATTTTCACTAAAAAATTACAAATTTTAATGAAAATTATTCAACTTAGACTTCATTTTTCAGTTAATTTTAATAAGTTTGGTTTCTGTTTCAAGTTTTTTTTAATTAAATAAATTATGTACAAGTGTAGATGGATCAATCTATGTCTTTCGGATTTTCTCTGAATGTAAATTAAAAATTAAACAAAAGTTTCTGTTCATATACAGTTGGTGTCATTTAGTGCAATGAAAAATATTTCCAAAAATAAATTTAAAATAAATTTCAATATTGGATAATAATTTTTTTCGTTTGTTATTTTGATTTTACACTAAAAGAGCAAAAGGTGTCATAATACCAAAAACACTCATTTAAATGCCAAATAAACTAAAATAAAAATTTTCACAAACAACAACGCAATTTAAAGACAGAATCCGTGAGTTTCACAAAACAGAAAATGAAATTCACCAAACAATTGTGATATTCACAAAATAATAGTGATCACCATTAATAAATATTTGGTTTATCACACATATTTCAGTGAACTACATTATCTGTCTCGTGAACTTCACAAATTCTTTCCATAATTTGCCGCTAATTGTAAGAATTGTATTCCATTTCGTTTTGACCATTGTGTTTTCATTCTATCAGGCGTGTTCGCAAACAGCGGGCGTTATTAAATTGTAATTTGTAGGTCAAGTTTTTAAAAAATAGTGTTTGATTAATTAGGTTTTAATTCTCAAGTGTTTTTCTTTAATTTTTAAGTAGAATCGATAATACAAGACTAAAATGAACAACCGTGTAAGTACAAGATAAATACATCTAGTAAAATCTATCAAAATTGGCAAAACCAGCCAAAAACTATAAACTCAACTTAACTATACTAAAAAGACATAAATTGACCGAAAGTTATTTTCATATTTTCAGGAGTTAAGTGTATACGCAACAGTTTTCACGTTGCTACATGTAATTTAAAAAAACAATCCGTTCAGGAAATTACAAAGGAGGATTCTAAACAAACAAAATTGTTTTATATAATAATGCTGTGCAGAAAAACAGTTGAAGATTTACAACAACATTTGAACAAGCTGTTGAATGGAAATTATCGGTAAAAGTGTAATTTATCCCGAACATGTATTATTGTACAAGGACAGAATCAAATATAAACCTAAAACGCACAATTAGATGATATGTAACGGGAGCTAATTAACAAAGGCAACCCACATTTGTAAGTTTTTGGAAATTCGCAAACAAATATTATTTTCATTAATCCAGTTATAATTATTTGTAGAAAGTTACCTGTGACGTGATGTATTGTGTTTCAAGCTAAAGCAATTACCACAGAAATTTATGCAATAATGTTGGGTTCTGCATTTTAGCATAAATGTCTTTTTGCAAACGTATGTTTTAGACTCGATATTAATTAAGATATTGATATTTAATTTAAGTTATTCGATTATTATTAGTTGATTTTAATGCTAAGCTTTGTAGTTTGGTACATATATTGAGTTAAACAAATTGAATATTTTGTTGAAATTTAATTTACAAAAATTGGTGTAACTAAAAATATAAGTATGTATAAAAAAAATTGAAATAAATTATATAAAAAAATAAAATGATTTTGTTGTAATTCATTTAATATCTTCTGAACATCGTTATGGGGTTTAATCATATTCATGCAATATTCTCTAATTAACAGTGTACTACATTGTGATTTTCATTAGTTTCTGTAATGATTATCATTTACTATTTAATACATTTCAGAAATCCTTTTACTCTAAACACTAAAAATTTATTAAAATGCACAAAACAAAATACTGAATTTCATTACTAATTCTATGTATTCCACTAATTCTTTAATGATCTACATACGTATGGTTGATGTATATCACAAAACATTTATTGATTTTCATAATAAATCAGATGTGACGTCATCATTTGTTCACCAATATATTTTGTAAATTTCATTGATTATTTTGTGGTATTCAAAAAACAAATAAATTACTAAAGAAATTCTGTGTGAATCATTGTCAATTCGAGTTGAGCCGATTTTAGTGATTATTATCCACATTTTTTGTGATATACAATACGTTATTTTTTTCCGTGTAGAGAAGTGTATCTTTGTTTGTAGCAATCTTTGGAATTACGTATTGGAGTGCTTCATCTGGCAAAGTGATATTGATGCCTTGGTTGATTAGAATATCTTTGATCATAATGATTTCTTTGAGTGTTGGGATTTTATTGCTCGGGAGTTCCTATTTTGTTTTGATAATTGCATCTTGAATATCTTCTAGTATCGTATTAATCATGTCCAAGTTTATTATTGTTGCCATCGTCTCGATTTCTGTTAGGATGACTTTGTTGGCTACACTGGTGTTAATTAATGCTCTGTTCACGGTATCTGTTCTAAGCGGAATTCGTGTGTTGATCTGCTCGTTTATCTTGAGTTGTTGGTTATTTTCGTTTATTAAATCGTTCTTTGTTTTATTAATTATACGAAGATCTTGAGTATGTGGTTGTTAACTAATTTTTTGTATTTATGTTCTATTGTATTATGCAATTCTAACTTATCATTTAGTTTATTCTTAACAATTTTATTAAGTGATTCTATAGTTAATTCTCAGTTACTTATGTTAATAGGGTGGGTGTGCAATCTTTATGTTTCCTATTTGGATTTTACATGGTTTTAATTTAACTAATAGGATAGAATCTTCATGTAGATTCTTGATTTCTAGTTTTTGTGCGTATTTTCATAA
Source organism: Tipula helvola (assembly GCA_963556165.1). Lineage (NCBI taxonomy): Eukaryota > Metazoa > Arthropoda > Insecta > Diptera > Tipulidae > Tipula > Tipula helvola. Next base: position 199,467,540 of record OY744482.1, on the reverse strand, counting down.
CCGAGATGAGTTAAACTGATTATTAGTAATAATTTTAGAAGTTTCCTGAACATTTTCATAAATTCCTGAACATAATCGTAGTTTCCTAATTCTAATCTCCATATTAAGATTTTTGAGTTGTTTTTGGATGATTTTAGGAACGGTTTGTGATCAGTTATCAATGTAAATCTGTTACTGCACAGGTATGGCTGGTATTTCTTTACAGCCCAGATTATAGCGAGTGCTTCTTTTTCGTACGTCACATATTTCATTTCTGTTTTGTTCTTGATGCGAACGCTATTGGTCTTTCAATACCAGTTTGGATTTGTGACAAAACCGCTCCCAGTGCGTAATCCGTCGCGTCGGTAGTTAGAGTAAAAGGTTTCGCGATTTCTGGGTATGTTAGTATTTGGTCTGTCGCGATTAATTGTTTTTGGTTATTTTCGAATAGTCCTTGATAAATCGTCTATAATATCCAGACAGTCCGAGAAATTGTTTAATTTGTTTTGGCGTTTTGGATAGCGGCCATTCTATTATTTTTTGGACTTTGTCCTTATTAGGCTTTAGAACATTTTGTGTAACAGTGTGTCCTAAAAACTCCGCTTCTTTTTTTAAAAATTCACACTTATCCAGTTGAATTTTTAGGTTAAACTGTGAAAAACGAATACAGTATCGAGGTTCTTTGTGTGGGTGTTTAAGTTTCCCCCACTATAATGATGTCGTCTTAATAGACATGACATATTCTACCAATTAAACCACACTGTTCATGGTTCGTTGGAATGTCGCAGGTGTTTTTTTCAGCCCGAACGGCATCCTACAAAATTCGAAATGCCCCTTGTCGGACGAGAATGCTGTTTTCTCTTACGACTGAGTATCCATTAGTATCTGGTGGAATCCAGATTTTAGGTCAAGGGTGGTGAAATATACTGATTTTCCCAAGTTGTCCAGTATCTCCTCAATTTGCGGAATAGGGAACTTGTCATTTATCGTTTTCTCATTGAGTTTTCTGTAGTCGATAACGACTCTTATTTTGCGAATTCCAGATGCGTCCTCCTTCTTCGAGACAACCCAGATGGGTGAGGAATACGGGCTACTTGAATATTTTATTATTCCGCTGTCGAGCATTTCTTGTATTTGATTTTCGACGCCGGTTTTAAATTTGTGTGAATATCTATAGGTTTTGGTATAAATGTTGAATTTTATGTTTAACAATTAACGTTGCTGACAGTTTTTCGTCTAAGCGTAACAAAACTGCTTGATTTTTATAAATAAGGTCGATGAGAGTTGTTGTCTTTGAGTTGCTCAGGTGATTTGTTCTTATTAAGCTTTTGATTTCCTCTTTGCTGAGGCGGGAATTTCCAGAAACAGGTATTGGGTTTAGTGTTTGGAAATTATTGCATTTTGATTTTAGTTTTGGGAGTTTTTCTGGTGGATTCGGACTATCCGTCAACACTTTCAGAGTTGTTTTACAATTATCTGTTTTATAAAGACCAGGTTGAATGGCCATATTATTGTTTAATTTAGTGAACTCCGGTACTAGCCATTCGCCGTTTTCTGATGTATGTACTATAACTGTATGGTTGTAGAAATTTTAAAATTTTCTTTCAAATAATACCGATCAAATTTAAAAATTTGGTTATTCAACAATATTGAGTTTGACCTATAATCAATCTTGGCATTCAATAGAGCCATTTATTTTGATCCCACACTGAAAAAAAAGTCGTAGTCATATTGATAAATTTACGATTTATTTACTAAATTTGTATTTAATATACAACCGATAACATACTATTATTAATAAAACTGCACATGTTATCAATAAAACAATTCTGTCCTTTTGAAAATTGCTTGTTACCAATGAACACATATTTGATTAAAATGAAAAATGGTATATCTGCTATTTGAAAACATGTTTTAGCGATATGATTGTGAAAATGATCGTTTTATTTCAATACCAGTACATATTATTCAATATGAAAATGAAATATATAAACAAATCATTCAATATGATGGAAGAAATTTCATGGGTATTGATGATGTTAGTATGTTGATAAATAAGAATTATCATACTAATAATGAATAAACTATCATATTGAAAGCTGAATTTGGTCAATATACATAACTCGTACCATCAAATATTTAAGCATGTGTGTAAATTAAAAAAACCGCTCAATTGCCTTTTTATAAACTAATTCAAAATTTATTGAAAAATATAATAAAATAATAAAATATGTAAGTATAAAGGAGCCTTTAATTTGAGTTTTATTTGAATTTTTTCTTCGATTTGCATCACTGGATCACCTATCAAAAAAATTGAATTTTGGGAATCCTTAATTCAAAATTTAACACACGCCTGCTTGGAAGTGCTTCGTGCAGCTCTTATCTCTTTAGTCATAGGTGTTATAAATGGACGAAGAAGATACAGCACAGTAGTGTTTGTGGCATCTGTAGAATACAAAAAATAAAAATTAACAATGATTTAATTAAATAATTATGAAATATTAAGTTCACACATCTTGGCTCGAGAATCTTACCTTGCGATAAACTATGGTTGAATAGCAGTTTGTCCAAAAGATGTTTGTTGGTTGCGTCCTTAATTTTGTCTAACTCTAACACTGCACAAGTCGAAGTAAACACGAAGAATAAGGCTTATTTTAAAATAAATGAAGAATTCTTCGATTTTGTCTTCATATTGAGAACATTCTTTCAATTTCAAATTATGTGTTTTCAATATGACGTGGTTCAATTATATTGAAAAAAACAGAGTGTTTAATGTGAATGTAGCTTTTGATTTCTTTCAAATTGAAAGTTGTGTTGGTGATGAAATATGAAGTGTTCAATATGAAGTGGCGTTATATTTTAGTCCTTCATATAGAAACAATCTGTTTTCAATATGAATAAGTTTGACAAATTCTCATTATTGATAACAATACCATTACATTGAATACGAAATATTTTCGTAGTGCAATTTTTCTCTTCAATTTGAAAATATTTTGTTTTCTATTCCATTACAAACTTTTCGATGCTTTCAATTACGGTTTAAAATGTTGTTTACAGTAAAACTTATTGAATGACTGCTTACTATTCGTAATGAATATATATTTTTCAAAATGATGAACCATTAGTTTCAAAATAATAACTTTAACATTTAATGGGAAAATTTGTTCAATTTCTCAATCAATATGATCACATGTGGCTCAATTGCGCTATATTTTAATCTTATTGAAAACTATCTATTGATATAATAGTAACAAAGTTATACCAACAATTTAGTATTACAATTTTTCAATAAGAAAGTCGATTTTTTTTTCAGTGCAATATTACATCGAAAAATTTATGAAAATTTAATTCATAATATGTTTGTACGGGTATGTCTTTACCTAGCAAATTGATTTTGAATTTTTTATCAATACTTTGTGTGCCTAGAATATTTGTGACTATTGTATTTCGTTGAGTATTTTTAAGGAACTCATTTGATATGAATCCTGGCCTAATTATGTTTTTATTGGCACCAGTATCGATTAACAGTGTTACTGTGCATTTCAGTTGATCGCTGTAACACCGTAGATATGGAAGAAAGTTTACTTTTAATCTTCCGTGTCGGAGTTCAGATCTATCTGAAAATTCTCCGTCTTTGACTCAGGATTCTCTTGTGAGTAATCTTGCGAGTCCAGTGGCACTGGCGAAGGATCTCGTGGCTCCCATGTGACCTGATGGTTATTGATAATATTTTTGTTGAACATAATTGTTGATCTCATATTTGTCACGATTTGTAGTTTTTTCACTAAAGTTTCGTTAACACTATTAAACAATTTTTTTTTTTAGATAAGTGTCACGGATTCTCTAAAAATAAGCTTTTATTCACTTATTACTGCACTTTTAACTTTTACACACTAAACTTCACTTTAACACTGCGGTTGCGCCAATTATGGGTTGTGTGGTTATAGGTTTGTCTGTGGAGCTGATGTGAATGATTTCATTTTTTGCAAAGAATCGCAAGCATACCGAGACCATGTTCATTTAGGAAGTTGAAACGCTCTCATTCCTAAATTCTTAAAAGGCGCGGATCATCGGCGGTAATATGGCCAATTAGGAAGGAACTTGGCCATTTTTTATCCGATTTTGATGAAATTCAGCATGTACGATTCTTATTTATTCTTATTCTTATTGAAGGACCATATGTGGGCGTTAACATTGGTGGGACGATGGCATTGGTACCCAAGGACTTCGAGAGGACAGTCCCACTCCCATATATTCCTAACCCTGCCCAGTCTGCCGTTTTGATTTTACACTTACGAGTTGCTAGGAATAGTAAATCGCTTGTAGGTTACGGTCACCCAGCTTTACTATAGAAAGGATTGTAGCGACTCACTCACTTATTCATTTCAATGAAATGATTCACATAAATATTCATCACTCCTTCATCGCCACAATATACCAATCAAGTATATTGGTGCGCGCATCCGCACTCTGCAACAGATTTACATAAATCCAGCAGTCATTCACACTAACGCAACGCACTTCATGTTGCTCGAAAGATATTGCTGTCAAAATTCTACACGCATTATCTTACACAATACAGTTTTCGCTTTTCCTATAGTACAACACAAAATTATCGTATTAATTAATTTAATAAATAAAAATTTGTGCGGGAATTCATTTTTTCGGTAATCAAAATTTCAAGTACGCGTTTTAATAAAAAGTTCGCAATATATATCGTTCATATCGGTGGTGGAAATTATTTAATTAACGTGCGTGTAAGAAAAGAAAAATCAATTTGTAAATATAAATTTACGGTCGCATAGCGAATTGTTATTTTGCGACCGCCATTACAATTGGGCATATAATTATTTTATGTAGTGCAACGAAAAGGGCCACCTGGTTATTGGTAGCCCCACAACTTCAGGCTATATACAACTGGAGGGTGCCTGGTATCCACAGTCTGCATACTTGTCCGGACTGATTAACCTATCAGCCATTCATCCATCGGCGTATGCTGTTCTACCTTAGATTAGGGTTTTTTGTCAAGGATTTCTCCTTTAGCGCCGTACTTTAGCATGTGGCAAATGGCCAAAAATGTGCCAAATGGTCTCAGTTACCACAAGGAGGCAGCACGTACACTTGCGAATTGGGGCCAGGTTACCCCTTACATGACAAGAACAGCTCACGTGTTGCTGCGATCATTACTGGAAGATGTAACAGTTGGCTGTTACACATTAGATGTTGTTTAGAAAATCGTTTTCACGCACGATTTTTCAGCCGCGCGTATCTCTGATAATAATTAATTTGGTCTGCGATCAACTTATTTGATGTGCAAGATGTAGTATATTATTTAATCAAAGTTTGTTAAATTCGGAAAACAAATTTACAATTTCCCCTTAAATAACAAAATATAAAACCAAAGAGAAAATAATAAATAATCTTCCTCGTCAGTACCTCTATTGCCGCGGTCAACGCACAACAGCTTAATTTTGTGTACATTTTGTTAATGCAAAAATAATAATTTAATTAATTTTTTAAAAAAATGTTGACTAAAATTAGTGCGGCAAACTGTTCTGTCGAGCAAACACATCAAATAAACATTCTAATATCCAATTTCCAACCCACATGTCGAATTTAATCATAAACGGTATAGAAATAGGAAAATTCCGTCATACTTAGCCGGATAAGAAATGGCCAAGTTCCTTCCTAATAGACCATATTCCACAACTAACTAAAGCTTATATCATCGTAGTAATGTCTGTCCGTGTCCGCTCTAATGAAGTGGCTGCTTAACTAAGAGAGGTTTTCATGGAAAACTTCAGTTTTGCAAGAGACTTAAATCTGTGTTCGTTGTACTGAGGTGTCCCTTAAAGTTAGAGTCCGTTGATATGAGGTTTCGCTGTGTTATATAATTTATTTATTTATAAAAAAAATTTAACTAGAAAAACACAATAATTAATGTTTCTATAGTCCGCGGTCGAGAACCAAACATATTCTCGTCGCTTGCTATCAAAGTCCAGATTTGACTGATTTACAATTTCAAAACAATTGAACGATTTTTGTTTCTCTCATCCGATTCCAAAACAAAAATTATTCGAGACCACCAAGCTCTCAACACTCCTGCAATCATGTTACCCACACACCAAAAGAGACAAATGCTCTCCCTAACAAGCACATGGCCAATATCGCCGCATCTCAGCGCACTAATCTAATCGCTCGAACAACCAATCACTGATAAACCACTGGTATTCGTCAATCTCATACGATGGCAACAAATGACGCACGCCAACCAATACAGCAAAAAAGACTAATGAATTAAATAATCGGCACTCGTCAATGAGGAGAAACAAAAAAGTAATAATACATGATGCAGCGCCGCCCCGGTGGCACAGTAGTTAGCATACTTGCTTTACGCTCCGGAGGTCCCGCGTTCGATTCCTGGCGGGTGATGAAAAAATCACGGCTGGTTTAATGTAGGGTCAATGAATTAATCACTCATTATCTGTTAATAAAATGATTACGAAACTTCAAAATGAAGTGGCCAAATCCCTCTATGGGATGTAGCGCCAGCGAGGAAAAAACAAAAAAATGTTGCAGCGCTGGACAAAAGCACACACGCAACAGTCCGAAAGCAAATGCGATCGGTGCTACGCAGACAAGCGGCAGCGTAACATGCACTTAGGAACACTGATTGCCTGTAAATGTCTCTTCACTTGACTGAAGAAAAACTTGAATTTTAAAATAAAAAATTTTATTGTTTCATTCCGATTTATAAAAAATAACATTTTATTGATAAAATTCGTAATCAGATTTTTCCTCTTGTTGAATTTCACATTTTCTGCAATATAAATCTACAACGTCATTGGTATCTATACGATGAATCTCCAATTTCGATTTTTGTTCGTCGACTGCAAATTTGATTGAATATAAGGATATTGACCTGGGATTAGTTTCTGGTTCTATTATAAAAATACCACATTTTCTATTAAATTGAAATTGATTTATGTTTGATTTATGAATCTCTTTCAAAATAAATTCAAACATGGATAACCACGTGCCTTCGTCTTCATATATGGTTACCCTCTAAAATATAAAATTGAAAATGTTTAATAATAAATGCGTATTGGGCTTTAAAATAGTTTTATACTTACGTTTATTTTCTCTAAATTATTGATTAGTTGCCAGTTACAACTGGTATTTTCTAAAGAACATTTTTCTAATGATATCGACGGTTTTATGGAACATTGTTGCAAATTCTGTAGCATATTTAAATCAATTTTAATGTCCTTAAATATAAGCTCACGAACTTTTAAATTATCGAAAATTCTGTAATCCTTCAAATCACAGTATATCTCTAAAATAATTCTATCGCTAGCCAATGTGATTGTTTTTAATTCCGCCGTGAAACCTTCGATGAAATTGTAAGTATTTTCCCCTCTCAAATAAATTTTCACTGAGCCTTGTCTATAACTTTGTATAATTCTATTGTGCTGGGATATGAACACATCGTTACACCATCTGTAATTTGTGTCTAACACGATTTTGTTAACGTTCTGCGATTCAATTAAATCTACAAATAACGATAAACTCATGTTGTCGAAACCTCTTCCATCAATGCAATAATCAACATTAAATCTTTCTTTTAATTTATTAAGAACGTCGATCTCTTCTTTTAGTTTAATAGTATCATATAGCGGGTTTGATCCATATGGTACATATTGATACGAAACACCGACATCTAGAGTTTGAAACAAATGTTGAAATTCATATACCAAATAAGCGATAAGAAATGGTAATGGTTTAATATTTTTGGCAATCAAATATTTTTTTATGCTTAAATGATTATTTTCAATGAGTTTGGCAAATATTCGTTTTATCATAAAATCAATTTCATAAATTAGAACATTTGAATTGGACGGGTCATCACGAACATCACTAATTGCTAATCTTAACGAAAGTAGATCCATAATATTTAGATCATTGGCATAATTAAGTGTTCCAAGATGCCTGAGGAATATTGGTAATACCGAATTGATGTTATCATTTAAATGGATTCTCCGCAGCAGATTAATTTGTTGCCACGGTAAACCATTTGTCACGAAGAGATAACCTTGGTTGTTAGCATTCCGTTTTTTTTTAAATTCATTAATTATATCAAATTCTTCATCACGTTGGATATTCAATTCTTCAACACTTTGGTTAAACGAAACCACTTTAATGGGGTGGTCACCGTTAACAGAATGTCCGAGCTTTTCTTCAATTTTTAAAATATACGCTTCTAAGTTGTAGCGATAAATGAATGCCTGAAAATAAAGGTTAAATTTTAAAGATATGTTCGCTGTTATTTTTTCAGTTTTGATTATTTTACCTCCATAATATGAAACTCTGCTGCGGCTATAAATAAAGTAGGATTTTCCTCCCATGGAAATGAAAATTGCGAATTGATAACTAATTTATCTATAAAACTTGCTTGATCTTGATTTAGGGCAGTAAAAACATGCATTTCAAAACGTTCAGTTCCAATTTGTAGTATATAATCGTACATTTCCCAATCAGTCATTGTAAATTTCTGATGCAAGGCATTTTTCACTTTGTTTATTATCGATGTGTGAACCAAATATGCACGCGGAAAATACCCTGTTTAAGTCAAATTAACACTTATAAAATGAAATATTTCGCGAAATAAATTGAAATAAAAACTTACGAGGGAACACATCACGGTATAAGAATGTGGATATAATATCACTTGATTTTACAATTTCATCCATATTAACTCACTCACTTTAATACTAACTAAAATAAAATGGGAGAACACTTGTATTTAATTAATAGATAAAAATGTCAAATGAAATGTGTACAACAACAACACAATTTATTTAATATTTTTATCTATCGATTGAACGAAATTTGGCTTTTTGCTGCCAAGTATTGTACGTAATAAAAAGATAGCTTATCATTTTAGTAAAATTGAGATAACATAGAATTGCTTTTGAGTTGTAATTGGTTGGTATCGACACTGTCACGCTATAGTTATTTACTTCACATGGACGGTTAATGAGTTGTTACAGTGCGGGTTCGATTTTTATTTTGAACGAGTTCTGCGACGATCATTTAACGTACGTACAACGTTTTATTTCATACTACATGCGACATTAATTCGATTTTTTCATTTAAAATTAAATTTTAAAGTAAAAACCTCAGATAAGAATAGACAGATGTGGATCTTATACGGGCCAAATTTACATTCGAAACTTCAATACAATAATTTTAAAAACGACATATGGTACACTAAGGCATAAGGTACACTACGGCATATTTCAAAACGGCATATTTCAAACCGGCATATGGTACGCTACGGCATATGGTACACTATGGCATTATTATTATTATTACTTGAGGGCCATGTGGGCGTTAAGCCACCTCGCTCTGCGACCTAAAAGATCTTTTGTGCATCAAGCCCTACTTAATAATCCATCCAGCCAATATTCAGGCTCTTAATGAACCTGATGATACTGCCGACTGGTACGTGATACGTACTATCTGGGCTCATTGCTCTCCCTCCTAGATGTCTACTGTAGCAAATACTTCTACACGCGTTACATACTCTATGGGCTCATGGTTCTCCCTCCTAGATGTAATAACATTTACCTCTGCTAGAAAAGCGGTTGCACTGGGACTCAATGACTTCGAGAGGGCAGGCCCACTCCCGTGTATTCCTTCCCGTGCCTCGTCTACCGTTTTGATTTAACTCTTGCGAGTTGCTGGGAATAAAAAAGTCGCCTGTAGGTATCCCAGGTTTACTACAGGAAGGCTAAATAAAACTGGAGGGTGCCTGGTATCCAGAGTCCGCATATATGAACTGATTAATCCATCAGCCATTCATCCTTCGGCATATGCTGTTCCACCTTAGATTAGGGTTTTTTGTCAAGGTCTTCTCCTTTAGCGCCGTACTTTAGCCTGTACCAAAAGGCCAGATTCTGCCTAATGGATCCAGTTTCCAGTGGTGCCGCGAGAAGACAGTACGTAAACTTGCGCCTACTGGAAGGTTACGGAGTCCTCTTCCAATAGACGCCAAACCACCTACACTATGGCATATTTAAAAACGGCATATTTAAAAACGGCATATGGTACACTATGGCATATGGTACAATATGGCATATTTCAAAACGGCATATTTTAAAACGGCATATGGTACACTATGGCATAAGGTACACAACGGCATCTTTCCATATGGCATATGGTATAATATGGCATTTTATAAAACTTGGCTATTTCTTAGCCGAGTATGATGAAATTTGGCAAGTGCATTGAAAATGGAATACTAAACCGGATGTTAGACGAAGTTCTGTAATATGGCCGATTAGGGTGGAACTTACCTATTAATTAACCGGATATGATGAAATTCAACATACATATACGTTAGAAATGGTCTTCTAAACAGAATTTTAGATGAATTTCTAGAACATGGCTAATCATGATGGAATTTGGGTATTTCTTAAGCGATTATGATGAAATTCGACAAGTATGATGGAAATGGGATCCTAAAATGATTTATAATAGAAGTTCTGGAAAATGGTTAATTTTGATAGAATTTGTCTATTTATTGGCCGATTAAGACGCAATTCGGAAGGAGTGATGGAAATGGGATTGTTAAATGGCTTCTAGATAAAGTTCTGAGATATGGCAAATTTTATGCAACTTGGCTATTTCATAACTGATTATGATGAAATTCGACAAATATGATGGAAATAGGATTCTAAAATGAGTTTTAGATAAAGTTCTGAAATATGGCCAATTCGAATGAAAATCGATATTGAAAAATGATATTGGCGATATTGAAAAATGTGCTTGTTAGGGAGAGCATTTGTCTCTTTTGGTGTGTGGTTAACATGATTGCAGGAGCGTTGAGAACGTAGTGGTTGCGAATAAGTTTTGTTTTGCAATCGGATGAGAGAAAAAAAAAATCGTTAAATTTTTTTCAAATTGTAAATCAGTCAAGTCTGGACTTAATTAATTATTGTGTTTTTCTAATTAAATTTTTTATGTAAATAAATAAATTATGTAACATAGTGAAGCCTCATTTCAACGGACTCTAACTTTAAGGGACACCTCACTAAACCGGACACACATTTAAGTCTCTTGCACAACTGAAGTTTTCCATGAAAACCGCCCCCTTAGTTAAGCAGACACTTTATTAGATATATTTGCGATGATAGGAGCATATGTTAGTTGTGGAATATGGGCTATTAGGAAGGAACTTGGCCATTTCTTATCCGATTTTGATGATATTCAGCATGCACGATAGAAATGGGATTTTAAAATGATTTTTTGATGAAGTTCTGGAATATGAGTTTTGTCGCTCGTTCTCGCGCGAGTTTATATATAGATTTTTAATAGTGTTCTATAATTATGTGGATTAATATTTAATAGATAATTAAATAAAAAATTAATAAATATTTGAAGTTAATATTTTATAAAATCAAATCAAATCTTTCTATATTAATGTTTACAATCTACTTATTAAACATCGGCATAGAAAGATTTGAAATAAAATACAAATATAAGGCACAGAAATTTAAAATAGTTTCATACTAAATAAACTTTATTTAACTTTAAAAATCGTTCCACATCCACTTAGTTAATGCTTAACTTCATAATGAGAATCAAATTTCAGTAAAGCTGAAGTATTCGGAAACTGATTTTTTTATCCAAACTGATGTGTTGGATTTCCTAAAAAGAGAAAAATCAATTAATTGAAACATAACATAATTAAAAATCGTTTTGTTTACCTTTTAAATTTCTTTAAACAAATTTGACATTCGATGATCAATTTAATCTAGCCTGAATGTCGAATTTGTTTACATGGGCGAATTGTATTAAGGTAGAATTGCGTTCGCCAATAAGTTATAGATTTGTATTGTATAATTTTTATTACCATCTACTTTAACGGCGAATTGCGTCTATTGTGTATCATCCATCTGATTGACAAAACTCAAACCAAATAATTTATTGTACCATTTTGTAATGACAAAAAAAAAATTCTTTCTTTTGGATTTGAGACTTTGTCAGGTGAGGATAAACGATTATAATTTATAATAATATTTCTTTATATAAGCAAATAAAACATAAGCAAATACATAATATATAATTAATCTAAATAACTTAAATAAATTTCTAATAAATAATTAAAATTTTATAACGATTTAAAAGGAAAATTTGTGAGATCTTTTATTTTTAATATTCACGGTGATTCACCTGGCCCACGCCAATCCATGGTCCTTCGAGCCGGATTTACTAGCCGGATTTACTAGTATATGGTGTTTTTGTGATAGTGATATTGATAAAGTGTTATCTTATAAACAATTAAAATCTTTCTTAGACATTTTTTATTGAGCTAGTCACACTAATTTTACCTCGATTGCACGTGTTCCGGCCATTTGATTCTTGCGTTATTGTTATAGTGATATGTGATACAGTATTATAGATAACTAAAATCTTTCATAGACATTTTTACAAGCCAATCACATTAATTTTGCCTTGATTGCACGTGTTTCGGCCATAAGATTCTAACTCACTAAAATTTTTTGCAAAATGGCTGAACTAGCTGGGTTAAACCAAAAACGTGGTAATTTAAAGGGTATCCTCACTAACATGAGAAAATGGATTGACAAAATAGACCAAAAGGTTTTTGTTGAGCAAATGGAAGCCCGTCTTGAAAAGATAGACAATTTGTGGGATGATTTCAATCAAGTTAATGACGAAATAGTAATAAAAGGAGGAGAGTCGGATAGTGAGTCATTTCATGATAAATTTTTTGAAACAAAAGCATTGCTGTGCCGATCTATCAGATCTCGAAATCAGCCTGCTGGAACCGGAGCCGAAGATGATCAAACGCTCAAGTTAAACTCAAGTATCGACCAATTAGTTCAACAGCAACGATCGTTTTTTGATGGATTTACAGATTTTTCGAGAACCCAAACCGTCGATTTGCGGCCACCACGTATTACTATCGAATCCTTTGATGGTAATTATGAATCTTGGATGACCTTCCGTGATCTTTATTTAAGCTCGATCCACAATAACGACAAACTGTCAAACGCCCAAAAATTTAAATGTCTGATGAGTTTTCTAAAGGGTCCAGCTCATAACCTTCTGATGAATATACCCGTAACCGACGCAAACTACACTAGTGCTTGGGAGAAGTTAAGCGAGAGGTACAATAAACCCAAGATGTTAACGCAAGCTTTAATTAAAAAATTCATGGATCAAGGTTCTGTTTGTAAAGGGGGTAACACGATTAGGGAGTTAAGTGAAAGAGCGGACGAGGTAATTCGAGGTTTATCGGCAATTGGAAAGAAGGCTGAGACTAGAGATGTCTGGCTAATTTATTTATTACTACAAAAATTGGACAATGAAACTCGGATGCATTGGGCTGAGGAGACAGACGACGAAGATTACCCAACATTTGAGAATTTTGTGAAATTCCTAACGAAAAGATGTAATATTCTTGAAGCTTGCCAACCGATACCATCCCCTTCACAAGGAGCATTTAAGCCATTTCAACCCAATGCTAAACGTTATGCCACATCATCGCATGCTGCATCGATAGTTATTTCTTGTCCAATGTGCAAATCCAGACATTTACTTCATAGATGCTATCGGTTTCAGGCTTTAGATCAAAAAGCAAGGAGCGAATTCATCAACAACAACAATCTTTGCATAAACTGCTTACGCGGTGATCATAACGTTGCAAGTTGTTCCTCTAGCTATAAATGTATTATCTGTGCTCAACCACATCACACCATGCTCCATAGCAACACAGTACCATCTAATTTTGCAAATACTGAAATCGATAATTCTACAAACAAAGAATCAAATATGTCAACACAAGGCCATCACGCGCTAGTTTCTCATGTGACTGAGCCCAGTTCTTATTCTCACCTGACAGACAAAGCTAAACAAATATCTCAAATTCCATCTCACAACTATCCAAATCATTTACAAACGTTGTTACCAACCGCATTAGTTCATGTCAAGGATATTTACGGAAAATCAATAATCGCTAGGGCCTTGTTGGATTCTGGATCGCAAACTACATTTGTCAGTGAAAACTGCGTTCAACGTCTCCGATTAAAAAGAACGCATTCCTGTATTTCTGTTAATGGCCTGGCGATGTCACAAGCCGGTACCACCAAGGGGGCTGTACAGTTGCAACTTGCCTCCCTATATAATGCAGACAACGCCATATCGGTTTCTGCATTAATTTTAAACAGACTAACGTCTAATCTACCAAGCACCAAAATCGACAGTACACAGTGGAGTTACATTAAGGGTCTGGAACTTGCTGATCCTCAATTCAATAATCCCGCGCCAATCGAAATTTTAATTGGTGCAGATATATTTTTCAATATATTGTGCAGCGACCGCATTATTTCGGATAATCATCCAATCGCACAGCTCACAATATTTGGCTGGATGCTCGGTGGACAATTTCACAAAACGCCATTAAATAACGAGGTAGAAATAAGGAGTAATCATTTACTGTGCCATCATTCTGATATTCATAATACCCTTGAAAAATTCTGGCAATTGGAGGAAATTTCCACTTTACCAGAATTAACTCCGGAGGATAAATTGTGCGAGGATCTTTTTTCTGTGCATCACAGTCGTGACATTAATGGTAGATATATTGTACGCTTGCCGTTTAAGACTACCAACCCAGATTTGGGCAATTCACTAAATGCAGCAACTTCCCGATTACTTTCTATGGAGAAGAAATTTGAAAAGCACAAGTCTTTAAAGAAAGCATATGCAGATTTCATGACCGAATACCTCGAATTGGGACATATGGAACGAATCCCAGAAGCCAACATTAATGCTGCATGGAATAAGAAGTGCTACCTACCACACCATGCTGTCCAGAAAATGGCTAGTACTACAACTAAGCTAAGGGTTGTGTTTGATGATTCAGCCAGAACCAGTTCTGGTAACTCCCTTAATGACACCTTGGTATCCGGTCCAAGGCTTCAACAAAATCTAATAAACATTTTACTCAGATTTCGAAAAAACGCCATCGCAATGTCTGCTGATATGGAGAAAATGTTCCGGCAGGTACTAATACACGACGCGGACAGGGACTTTCAGAGAATTGTTTGGAGACAAAATTCTTCAGAACCTATTTCTCATTATCGCCTAAACACTGTCACTTACGGGACCAAGCCAGCTTCCTATCTTGCCGTTCGAGCTATTCAACAAACTGTTATTGATCATGGAAGTGATTACCAATTAGCAGCACCTGTCCTAAATAATGATCTTTACATGGATGATTTATTGTCTGGAACTGAGAATATCGACGAAGCCATCAAAATATACTGGCAAACTGTATCCTTGTGTAAAAAGGGTGGTTTTAATCTCAGAAAATGGATGTCAAATTCACAAGAGCTCCTGAGGATAATACCAATAGACAATCAAGAGACAAAACCATTGGAATTTGATGACCAGTCTACAGGTATTAAAACTCTTGGATTAAACTGGAACCCAAAGGAAGACACGTTCCAATTCAAGGTTCACCTGAACGATAACCGAAAGGCTACCAAACGTACTATTCTGTCAGAAGCTGCAAGGTTATTTGACCCTTTGGGATGGCTATCACCAACTACAATCCAAGTTAAAATTTTGTTCCAACGCCTTTGGTTGCAGAAACTGGACTGGGATGACGATCTTCCGTTAAAAATTGAAGAAAATTGGTGGGATATTAGGAACGCTTTACCTGAGCTTGAAAAAATTCGCATTCCTAGATTCTTGGCTATCTCAAGTCAAGCTAAAACAATAGAGCTTCACGCGTTCTGTGATGCTTCAGAACTAGCGTACGCAAGCTGTGTTTATGTTCGTGTCGAAAAATTGTCCGGAGAAGTTGTCATTACCCTAATAGCGGCCAAAACAAGGGTAGCTCCCCTGAAGCAGATATCTCTACCAAGGCTTGAATTGTGCGGAGCACACCTTCTCTGCAGGTTAGTAAGACTGGTAAAGGAATCATTGGCCATTCAATTTAATAATATTTACGCATGGACCGATTCAAAAATCTTATTAACATGGCTCTCGGATCATCCCAGAAAGTGGCATACATTCATAGCAAATCGAACATCTCAAATTTTAGAAGAGATACCACGGCAATACTGGAATCATGTTCTATCAAAGGACAACCCAGCAGATGTTGCTTTCAGAGGAATTACACCAGAAAAACTATTAGTACATAATTTGTGGTGGCATGGACCACAGTGGCTACAACTTCAACAGTGCTGCTGGCCCTCCATATCAACCCATGAGCTCCAGTTAAATGAAAGTGAAGTGATTTGTGATGTGCGAAAACGAACTTTAGACAATTTTCATGGAAATTTAAATATTTATTTCCTTAACGAACTATTCTTAAAAATCTCCTCTTTTGAGAAAATAAAACGTATTGTAAGCTATATTTTCAGATATTACTCGAAGCTAAAGGAAGCAGTGAAATCTAAAACTTTAAACTTTGGATCAGCTAATGCGCCGCTTGTACCTCCCACACTAGACGAAATGCAGACAGCAGAAGAGTTATGCATTAAATGGGCTCAAACTTCTGAATTCCAAGAAGAAATTAGGTCAGTTCAATCAGCAACCCAAATAAAAAATCGTGCAATCCGGTCACTTAACCCAATATTAGACGAACAAGGTTTACTTCGTGTCGGTGGACGTCTAGAGGAGTCGTCATGTACATTTGATACAAAGCACCCCATAATTTTGCCAAAAAATCATGTCTTAAGCTCTCATTATATCGCAGAATATCATAAAAAACATCTTCATCCGGGGCCGTCCTTATTATCAAGTTTGCTTCGACAAAGATTTTGGATCTTGGGTGCTCGACACATGATTAGAAAGCAGATTAGCAAATGTATGGTTTGTTTTCGCCAAAAGGCAGCTACCTCAAAACAACTCATGGGAAGCCTACCAAAGTCGAGAGTTTCTTCTGGAAGACCATTTCTGTCAACGGGCGTAGACCTTGCGGGTCCCATTTATCTCAAGGAAAATCACAGCCGTGGACGCAAGAAAGTAGTGAAGGGATATATAGTACTCTTCATATGCTTCGCAGTGAAAGCAGTACATATCGAGCTTGTTAGCGATATGACAACCGAGGCATATATCTCAGCACTAAGGAGATTTATCTCTAGGAGGGGAGCTCCTATTGAAATTACAAGCGACAATGGTACCAATCTGGTTGGCAGTAGACGACATCTGGACGAGCTCTATCAATTATACCAAAATCAGAATCACATTAATTCGATTTCTCTCTTTCTTACACAGAATAAAATAAGGTTAAATTTCATCCCCGCCAGCGCTCCACATTTCGGTGGCCTCTGGGAGGCAAACATTAAATCGGTAAAGCACCACCTTAAGAGAGTGACCAGTTCTACCATCCTCACATTTGAAGAGATGAACACTCTGCTAACACAAATCGAGGCTGTCTTGAACTCAAGACCGCTTTGTCCATTAAGTGAAGATGTCACTGTGTACGACCCCCTAACACCGGGGCATTTTTTGATAGGAGAAGAAGCCCTAACAGCGATACCAGAGCCAGACCTCAGCCATCTAAGCGAATCTCGATTAAGTAGGTGGCAAAACATCCAACAACGCGTGCAAGGTTTTTGGAAGACATGGTCATTGGAATATCTCACCTCTTTACAACAACGTCAGAAATGGTTTGACGTTCAAAGTGGTCCTCATATAAACCAACTCGTCGTGATCAAAGAAGACAACCTACCACCAGCCAAATGGGCCATGGGACGGATCACACAATTACATCCAGGTAACGATGGCCTAGTTCGTGTGGTTACCATCAAGACGGTTAAGGGGGAACTCCGAAGACCCATCGTTAAAATTTGTCCACTTCCAGTGGAATAATTAATCAATTAAACATTTTTTTTTTTTTTGAAATTTTATAATATGATTTCATTTAATTGATTTTTGGGGGCAGTATGTTGGATTTCCTAAAAAGAGAAAAATCAATTAATTGAAACATAACATAATTAAAAATCGTTTTGTTTACCTTTTAAATTTCTTTAAACAAATTTGACATTCGATGATCAATTTAATCTAGCCTGAATGTCGAATTTGTTTACATGGGCGAATTGTATTAAGGTAGAATTGCGTTCGCCAATAAGTTATAGATTTGTATTGTATAATTTTTATTACCATCTACTTTAACGGCCCGGGGCGTGCTGCAGCTATCGGGGGGGTCACAGGTGGTGGATAGTGAACGACCTATCGATAGATAGGTTAGCGGTGAATATTAAATAAGCCGCCCCCAACCGCAGCCCTGCTGGGAGGAGAGTCTCAGGAAACTGGGGAGTGGTTAACCTCAGTTTAATAAATTCTGAGTGCCTATGATACCCGGTATGGAATGGCGAAATGATGGCGCCATAAAACCATCAACTAATAACCACAGGCAAACTGAGCGTCACATTTCCGGGGTCTCCAGGTAGTGAGTGAGGGGCCCCTTTAAACGGGTTACCCCCTTGAATGATGAAATGGGTCCTATTGGTTTGGGATATCCATATGGATGGGTGAATGGTTGGGTGAAAGATGAAAAGGGCGGGGGTGCTGGGATGTGATACTTGGTGAGCCAATGGGCTGGATTAAGGTGTTATGCGACCCGTGCTGATGATCAGCTAGGCTGGGGGCCCATTTAACAAAGCCCAGTCGTTAACGGAGCCCTCTGGATTCCTGGCTACCTCCAGTTGTATTTAGCCTTACCTGCGTATACGGATCTCTGCGCAGGTGGACCAGTATTTCTCCGACACTCGTGGGAGTTTTATGGATCATTTAAATAATAAAAATGAGGGAGCCGGTACCCTTGAAAAACCGGAAACAATGAAGGAAGAAAGTGGCTCTTACCTTAAAGGTGGAGCTACCTCATCAGTGGCAGGGGTAAGTGGCACCATGGCATCAAAGCCAGGAGTCAGCGATACCAATGCCAGGCAAGAGAGCGGGGGATCGGGAAGGATCCCTCCTGCAAAGCGACGATACAGGGAGAAACGGTCGGCGCATAAAATTCTGGATAAACTGGCTGCAACCCCTGAGGGGCAGCTTACAGTAGAACAGAAGCAATCTGTGGCTTGGGCGAGGGAGATTGTCGGCCGCGACAGCTCGGATAGGGTCCTTGTGCCTAAAAGGCCGAGGTCTCAGGATGAGCTCGAAGGGGGCGACAGCAAACGAGCCAAGACCGTCACTGGAGCGATATCGGGAGATCCAAAGGAAAAACCGAAATTGTTCAGTGAAATAGTAAAGGAGAACGTACTGGTGCTAGCGGTAATTGACAGAAGTCAAGAAGATGGGAGCATCACGGCAGGAAAGTGGAGGGAAGTGTATAATGCACTAAACTCCATTTTCATCAAGGTCCTGAGAGAAAATCCAGGACCCCCTCCGTTCTGTAGAGATGCGGGATGGCATCAAGGGCGCGTAAAGTTAACTGCGTGCTCGGATCAAAGATCGGTGGATCTTTATAAAAAGGCAATAGCCGAAGTAGGTGAGGTATGGGAAGGCGCGAGGCTTGAGGCAGTTCGAAAGGAAGAAATTCCGAGTAGACCAAGGGCCCGCGTCTGGTTACCAACCAAACCAGAAAAGCCAGAAGAGATCCTTGAGATTATTCAGGCAAGTAATCCAAATCTTCCAACGAAAGATTGGAAGATTGTCAAACAGGAGGAGGCTAAAGGGGGCTTCAGAATGGCAATCATGCTGCTCAATAAGGAGTCCCTTACTCCCCTGGCAGAGACAAAGGGGGTGATCAGCTTCGGTTTCGGGTCGATCACTCTCAACGTTTTTAAAAAAGATGAGGTAGGCATGCGCTCGGAGGACGGGCCGGAGGTGGACGTCGGACGGACCCAGCGGCAGACAGTCGAGCAAGCGCATGGGGTTATAACAGACGATGACGTGGAGCTGCTATTGGAGAGAGGCGGCCTTCTCTCACTTGGATCCGATGGGGACACCCTGTCGGAATCTGAACGAAGAAAGGCTGGGGACTCTCAAGGCAGCGAAGCATCAATTATGGGGGGTGACACGGCGGATACTAGCGGCCCCCCGGAGGAAGGTAGCATTAGCCTGAAACAGGGAATGCATGAAGAGGTAAGTGAGATAATGCATGGTGATTAATATTGTGCAGATTAATCTTCACCATACGAAGGCTGCTTCGGCGGCTCTCGTTCTCAGACTGACTAGATCAGGAGAGGAGCTAGTGTTAATCCAGGAACCTTGGATTAACAAAAACAGGATCTGTGGCCTTAAGGTGAAAGGGTATACAACTTTGTACTCAAGTAACTCTGAGAAGATAAGATCTTGCATTTTAGTGAAAAATACTTTAAAAATTTTTCTACTTTCTCAATACAGTAGTGGTGACGTTACTGCGATCAGTATGGAGGTTGGCAGAGACAAGTTTTGGCTGGTCTCTGCGTATATGGATCGGGAGAAGGAGATCCCGCCGGATAACCTGGGGGACCTGATCCGAGAAGCAAGGAAAAATAGGATTGGTGTGATACTCGGATGTGATGCAAACGCGCATCACACAATTTGGGGGAGCACTGATATTAATGAGAGGGGTGAGTTATTTTTTGATTACTTATTAAATACTAACCTTTCAGTCTGCAATGTTGGGCAGGAACCGACATTTATCATTAGCAATCGGCAGGAGGTTCTAGATGTGACCCTCGCCTCGGATACTATTTTTCAGTTGATTAGGGGATGGAGAGTGGCGAAGGAGCACTCATTCTCTGATCATCAATATATAACTTATAACCTTAACATTCACCCTGTTACCCAGAAGCCTTTCAGGAATCCTAGAAGGACAAACTGGGAGAAATATGGGGAGGTGTTGGAGGAACTATTGCCGGAGGTCCCCGGACCTCCGGAGACAGTGGAAGAATTGAATTGCATTGTGGATGTTGTCACAAGAGCATGCAATCTTTCCTTTAATGCTTCTTGCCCCCTGATAAAGCCAAGGGGCAGGCAGAAACCGGCATGGTGGTCCATGGAGTTGGAGACCTTTCGGAAGGCGTGTAGGACAGCCTTTAATAAGGCAAAGAGCACGAGGCATGTACGGGACTGGGACTCCTATAAGGAGGACCTAAGAAAGTACAAAAAAGAATTGAGGAAGGCACAGAGGGGATCTTGGAGACTCTTTTGTGGTAGAATGGAAGAAGTCTCTGAGACTTCCCGCCTTAGGAAGATTCTATCTACTAACCCAACTAGTCCTAGTTACTTAATTAGACCAGACGGGTCATGGACAGCTTCAAGTGCGGAATCGTTGGAGCTTCTCATCGATACCCACTTTCCGGGAAGCTTTGATGACTCGATGGAGCCTGGAGCTCATCGAGGAACACCTCCAATAGATATGGAGGGCATATTGGATAGAGAGCGGATCAGGTGGGCGCTGCAGGGTTTTAAGCCTTATAAGTCGGCGGGCCCGGATCGGATTATACCAGCAGAGATCCAAAAGAACTCTGCGGCCATCCTCCCCTGGCTAGAGGTTATCTTCAGGGGATGTCTGAAACTAGTCTATATTCCTAGGAATTGGACAGAGGTCAAAGTAGTCTTTATCCCGAAATCGGGAAAGAGCTCACATGCTCATCCAAAGGACCTGAGGCCTATAACTCTATCATCCTTTCTGCTGAAAACCCTGGAAAGGTTGATAGATGTATTTATTCGATCAAGAATTGAACCCAGGAATTGGGCAATGTCGCAGCATGCGTACTGTAAGGGAAAGTCGGTGGACACAGCTCTGCACGATCTAGTACGCACAATTGAGAAATCAATTTACTTGCAAGAGTTTTGCATGGTAGCATTTCTCGATATTGAGGGTGCTTTTAATAATGTAAAAACGGAGGCGATCATGGAAGGATTGTCTTTTTTGAAAGTGGACTGCTCTATAAGTAGGTTAATAAATCAGATGCTGGTAAGCAGGACTATTACCTCGGAGCTGGGAGAGTCCAAGATTAGAAGACGGGTGGTTAGAGGAACCCCACAAGGAGGTGTAATGTCCCCCATTCTCTGGAGTGCAGTGATTAATGGATTGCTGCTGGAACTAGAGAGAGAGGGGATAGGGGTTGTAGCATATGCTGATGATGTAGCGATAGCTGTCTCAGGCAAATATCTAGATACGATTAGGGATGTTATGCAGAATGCACTCCTGATCGTTACGAAATGGGCCAGCAAGTGTGGATTGGGGATTAACCCGTCCAAAACAGAGCTGGTACTATTTACTAGGAAATATAAAATTCCGGTGGTTAGCCCTCCTATCATAAACGGCAGCGGACTAGTTTTTGCTGACCGAGCGAGATTTCTGGGCATAATCTTTGATAGTAAGCTCAGCTGGAAGCCTAACACTTTGGAAAGAGTGAATAAGGCTATTGTAGCCTTATACTCGTGTAGAAACGCTATAGGTAAGAGATGGGGCTTGAAACCGGAGCTGGTATACTGGCTCTATACCGCCGTGGTAAGACCTGTGCTAATGTACGGGGTGGGCGTTTGGTGGCCAGCTCTAGATAAGGTAACTTATAGAGGTATGATGGAGAAGGTGCAAAGAACGGCCTGTATGCTTATAAGCGGGGCGCTTAGGACAACACCTACACGCGCTTTAGAGGTTATGTTCCACCTTATTCCAATCGACCTTTATGGTAAACAGATGGCAGCCAACGTGGCTACGAGACTCTTGGCTGTCTCTCAATGGAAGTGTCTTCAGGTGGGACACTCGACGATAGGTAGATTCGCTGGCGAAGAACTGGCGAATCTGGATTATATCACACCAACGTTGTGCTTCGATAAGGGTTTCCGTACCATCTTTCCCTCAAGGGAATCCTGGAGAAACGGATCAATCTTGGAAAACGAGGCAGTGCAATTTTTCACGGACGGCTCGAGGCTAGACGATCAGGTAGGAGCCGGAGTCTTCTGTGATAAACTTAATGTTAATATTTCTGTTCGTCTCCCTGACTACTGCAGCGTGTACCAGGCTGAAGTGGTGGCGATCGGGCAAGTCATGACATGGTTGAAGCATAATGTGGTATCCGGGAGGGATATCGCAATTTATGTGGACAGTCAGGCAGCGATCAAGTCACTTGGGGCAGTTTGTCTGAAGTCGCGGGTGGCGCTGGATTGCCGATCATCTCTTAACGAGATGAGCGAGTATTTCAGCATCCAGATAATCTGGGTCCCGGGTCACTCGGACGTCACGGGGAACTGCAGGGCGGACGAACTAGCTAGGTACGGTACGACTCTCCAGATGCAGCCGGAAATGGTAGGTCTGGGGAGGCCTATGGCAGTGCTAAAATGGGCGCTCAGTAAAAGGGCAATCGCCTTGACAAATGAGAGGTGGATCAACACTCTCACGTGCAGGGTAGCAAAGCAAGTTTGGCCAAAACTGGACTTGCGGCGCTCCAAGGTACTAATATCCCTGGGAAGACAAGAAATAGGATTGGTCGTAGGGATAATGACAGGTCACTGCCTTTTTGGGGAGCATGCGAGAAGGCTGGGGATACAGACGAATGACTTTTGTAGAAGTTGCATGGACGAAGAGGAGGAGGAGACTTTGGAACACTTCCTATGCTCATGTCCGGCGCTATCATACAGAAGGCATAAGTATTTGGGTGTGTACGGTATGGACAGCCTTTCGGAACTCGCGGACTGTGGAGTGCGAGATTTATTACGCTATATAAATAGCTCTGGTTGGTTTCAACGGGAGTAATGGGGAGATGGGATCCTGTGGTATCACAACGGGCCATTGCTGGCCTAAGTGTGCGATAGCAGCCACTTCAACCTAACCTAACCTATCCTACTTTAACGGCGAATTGCGTCTATTGTGTATCATCCATCTGATTGACAAAACTCAAACCAAATAATTTATTGTACCATTTTGTAATGACAAAAAAAAAATTCTTTCTTTTGGATTTGAGACTTTGTCAGGTGAGGATAAACGATTATAATTTATAATAATATTTCTTTATATAAGCAAATAAAACATAAGCAAATACATAATATATAATTAATCTAAATAACTTAAATAAATTTCTAATAAATAATTAAAATTTTATAACGATTTAAAAGGAAAATTTGTGAGATCTTTTATTTTTAATATTCACGGTGATTCACCTGGCCCACGCCAATCCAGATGCTTAACCAGATAAACACCGACAAAGAAATTAACAAATCTCCATCAAAGAACCGATCCTGGGGAAGGCGTACAATACAGTTAGGGTTTAAATTTTTGTTTTTTATTTTGATACCCGAACTAATTATCAGGCTATATTTGGATAAAAAAGGCAAACATTAACAGAAAAAGTCATGACCATAAATGATTTAGTATCGTTCTAAAATAAAACACAGGTAGCACCGATCGACAAATGGATTTTGAAATATTTATTTTTGTTTGTTTAATAAATGGCGTCTGGCACACAACTTGAGCCTTCCCTATTCCTCATACATGATATTATTGATGCGCATAACCTTAATCGTCTCATTATTAATATGTTGTTTATGTCACAAAATGCTTGCATGTTATACGAACAATTATCATCAGCGTCCGAATCTTCCTCCCCATCAGTCGAAAATGATTCAAAAATATCCACATCGATTGGTACTTCAATTTGGTTGCCGCCACTGAATTCAATCAATGCTTTTGCTTTGCCCATTCAAATAAATTACTCAACACAAAAATACCTTGCATTTCTTCACTATTGTAAAATGGTTCGACCCGTTCCAAATGTGTTCGTGCCTGGTTTATATATGGCACATTAAACATAATTATGTAATCATCGTCTTATTTGTCGAATGTGCAAAAATCTAATGCTTGCTTAACTATAACATTCGCTTTCACGTCAAATCTTTTCTGAGTAATCCGTCATGATTATGGCGATTCGTTTTTCTGGATTATCAATATTCTCGTAACAATCACCGTCCAAAATACTAAAATAAAAAAATATTTAGTTTTAGCGCTAATTAACTGGCAAATTTTATTTATTTTATGATTTACCTCATTACAGCACAAAATGTATACTTTATCGGCTATAACAGTTAGTTCACTTTTGACACAAATTTTGTTTGCATGTTTTCAAAATAATTTCGTTATCTTATCTTGCAGCGTTATCACCTGCGCGTTTATAAACATTTTACTAAGAACTGATCAATTTATATTCGATTTTTCAAATGAATTGATAAAATTATGTCTATAAGAATGTATTCATTAGGCATTGGCAATTTCTTCATTGGCGCTCTAAATATAAAATAAATTAATTGGCAAATGCAGAGTGTTCCTAAAAAATTCGAAATACGTCAACAGTAGCGTATTTTGGCCGGAAAATTTCAAAAGTCAAAGGTCAAAAGGACAAAGGTTAATAGTCAAAAAAAGTCAAAGGAAAAAAAACAGCGACAAATTTCGCGTCATCGTGAATGACATTAAAATATTTGTATTGCACAGATTGAATTTAAACAATTAATTTGTCTAACACGTAAAATGTTAAAAACGTTAAAAGTTAGAAAGTTAAAATGTTCGGATTTTAGATGACTCATTCAGACTGTGTACGTATCCTATAATAAATAATTTTTAGTACTAATTTTTGACATTTATTTGTTAAAACTGCATACACCCAAATTATCATAGTCAATTCCTATGTTAATTTGTGACAGCTACAGAATAAACTAATTATTTGATTTAGGACACTAGCTGTGATTGACGTACTGTACTGATATAAGGTAATTTGCGCAATTATGCCCTAATAAATCGCTCACATCATTTAATAAATAGTTTCTTGAAGTCGGGGTTATGTAGAACTGGAGCATTGTGTCCAGTGTTACCACTTGGAAACTTGAAATTAGTAGCAAATTTGATACATTTTTTTGAAAATAAAGTACCAAAAATAAAATCATAAGAAAGCAAAAATATAAAATCATTTCAAGGTTTTTATTTGCAAAAATCACCATTATTTTCGTAGTACATATCACAAATATAATCAGTTTTGATTCAACAGTTGAAACATGCAACAAATGAAACTTAATATGGCTCAAAAGCAGCGTCTTTAAATTTAAATTTCGCAGCAAATTTTCCCAAATCTTCTTCCGGTATATATCTGTATCCATATTTACTTTAACTAATGTTCTAGTAAACATCACATTACTAATAGTAAATATTATTATCAAGATGATCTGTTTTCTTATTTTTTATTAAATTTAATGTGAAGGCCTTTTCCGCTGCTGCACTGCTGTGCGGCAACGACAGCAGTGTTAGGATGTAGTCGGCTAATTCTGTACAAATAGGAAATTCTAAATTATTTTTTAAATTTTTAGCTTTGATCCAATTTTGAACAGCGTCATCAGAATTCATGTGTGTCAACAAATTTTTATTTCCAATTAAGCTTCGCCACTTTCATTTAGTGTTTCAATTGAGGCATTCGTTCTTTTAAAAGGATAATTGTTTAACAAAGGTCGAATTGTTAGCATAGTTCCGGCTACAATTTCAGCTACATTTCAAAATTTTAGAATGCCCAATTTGCTGTCATTAAGTTGAAAATGTTTTTTTATTTGGCAGCAAAGATCGCGATTTTAAATTTGTTTTCTGCTAAAAATGTTTCCTCAAATGAAAAAAAACATTTAGGTAATTGGGAGATGTTTGTTAGTATCTCTAACATCAACTTTTAAATTAATGTTGTCCAAAACGATGAAATTTTTTAAAATTTCCAAATAAACGCGTTTGATTGTTTAATAAACGTTTTGCATTTCGGCTTTTTCAGACTGAAAAATTTTGTTAACATCGTTCACAATTTATAAAATAAATGATAAAAATAGCAAATATAATTTAAATTCGCCGTTCGTAAGGAATTCGAGGATATCGTGGGCAGAATCAGTTTTATCCTTTACTTTGAAGCAATACAAAATAAAATAAGGCCTCCCATTGCTCTAAAATTCTTAAAATCTCAAGTGAAAGCCAACGAGTTTTGCAAAATTTTAAAATTTTGTGATTTTGAATATTGAAATCCGCTTGAAACGCAGAATATTTGTTTAGTCGTTTGCGACTGTGTGAAAAGTGATTATAAACGTTTCTAATGTTTCTTTCGATAGCCTCGGGAAAATGTTTTAAGACGGCGTTTACGCAAAGAGAAATGGAGTGGCATGTACAGCCAAAAAGAAAACATTTTTTGTACTTCTTTAATTTTTGCATAACCACCGTTAAAATTACCTGCCATAACTGACACGTTATCACTGGCGACGCCTATTAAATTTTCAAAATTTATATTAAATTTATGAAAATGTACTTTCAATAAATCAAAAATTTCTGTCGCGGTAGACTTTTTTAATTTTATCAAGCCGAAAAAATTATCAATAATTTTTTGAGATGTTGGATCGAAATATCTGCAAATTATTGCCAGGCATTTTTCTGTCGTTAGATCGGTAGTTTCATCTATAATAAGTGAAAATTTTTGTTGAAGAATTTTGCTGATATTTTCTGCGGTATACGGCCAAATTATTGTGTTTACGTATTCTGTGGATTTAGTGCGACCACATTTTATTTGTTGCGCTTTTATTGAACTAGGCGAAACAGTTTGGATCAATTTTGGTAGTGAATGCATAAGTTTATATGGTAAACCGTGTTAAAAAAACGAGCTTCTTGTATATGTAATTAAATAACACAAATTAAGTAGAAGTATTCAAAGAAATGTACCAAAGTTAAAAGGTACGTACCGAAATTCTTGGGGCGGAAAAATGTACCAAATTTGATACAATTGTATCAAAGTGGTAACACTGATTGTGTCTAGTTCGAAAGATATGGTGAATCTGCCGAGACGACCCGTTTTGGGACTTTGGGGCGATTTTACCTTTTTCGCTTATCGTTCCTACGCAGTAAAAATATTTACTTACATATAGGGGTAAACAAAATGCCTAGTATATATGTAATTATTACATAGTTTATGTAATTTTCATTTTATTGTTTACGTAAAATTCTAGATTATATTATGAAACTTTAAGTAAAAGAAATATAGAATATTTCATAAATATTTGGGGTAAATTAACATAGAAATATGTATAATTACATCTGCGAATATTTAATTTTAAGAAGATGCGGTATTGAAGTTTGCATACATTTTGTAATTTTAAGTACCTATTATTAGTATTATAGTCAAACTACACGACGTATTTTCCTTCTTTCTCTTCGTCATCAATCGGCATCAAAACAACAACGTGTGCATCAAAACAGTGGCCATTTTAATCGAATAAAAATATAATCGATAATAATCTGGTATAATAATAATCGTTTTGAAAAAATAATAACAATTAATAATAATCATCAAGTGAAATAAAAGTAATCTGCGTTTCGTTTTAATTAAAGTATTTCATTTATTCGTTTAAATCAAAGTGCCCCCTTTAATCGTGAATACTCTCTTCCATTCAACAATCGCAAATCTGCTAAGCCATCGTGGTTAACAGACGATATTCAATTTTTTTCGATTTCTCCTACTGAGAACCTACGCAAACGATTCTGCAATACGTCTGCAATAAAATACCATGGTTTTCTTGTAAATGCACGAAGATAGTCTTAAACAATTTATTCATTGTGCAAATTTCGAATAACTTAAAAAAGGTTGCTTGATTTATGTCTCCTCGCCTCATCATCTTTCAATTAAATTAAGTGCTCAAAATGATGGCCTTCGACTTCAATGCACTTATTAATCCGAATTTCAAATGACTGAATACAACTGAGAAGTGTGTCTGCTTGAATATCAGCACAAGCATTTCTGATTCGTTCAATCATATTGTCACGTGTTGTTAGTTTTTGTTTGTAAACTTGGTCTTCGAGATAGCCCCACAAAAAGAAATCTGGCGAAGTAAGATCTGGTGATCTGGCAGGGCAATTTACCGGACCAGCTCTCCAGATCCAGCGACCATTGAAATCACGATCAAGTAATACACGTGCTCCCAACGAATGGTGGGCGGGACGGGACAACCATCACGTTGAAATTACATGTTCCGTCGCACTTCTAAGCTCAAGTCTTCAAATAATGTTGGCAGTTCATTTTCCAAAATATCTCGGTACATTTGATCATTTAAGTTGACTTCAATAATGTGGGGACCGATGAGATTGTTACCAATTATTCCACACCACACATTGACAGTCCAAGGACGCTTATGTTCAACTTGGCGAAGCCAGTGCGGATTTTCAACACTCCAGTAATGCATGTTGTGGCGATTAACCGTTCCATGGTTTGTAAAAGACGACTCGTCGGAGAACAATACGTAACGAACAAAATTTGGGTTTTGCTGTATTTGTTCACGTGCCTACTGACAAAAGTTACCCGATTTTGGAAATCAACGCCATGAAGATCTTGGTGCAAAGACACATGATACGGATGATACTTATACCATTTTAAAATCCAAACACTGGTCTGGGGTTATCCGGAATCGCTAATACATTATTTTCATTATTTTCTTCGATGACTATTGCTGGACGAGTCGTTTCTTTCGGTTAATCACTTCCATCAGTAGTAAATTGTTTGACAGGACGCTGAAATGATGCACGTGGCCGAATCCTATCCGGAAAACGAGAAGCGTATAGAGAGTGGCAGCATTATCAAGACTCCGGCCAGCTTCTCCATAAACCAGAATCATTTCAATTTACTCTTGTACAGTTAAATACGTCATTCTGAAGTAGTATTGATAGCTTTACATATATATCGTTGTTTTCTAAATAATCTTCGAACTGAATCGGTATTTTTAAAACAAAATACAAACAATTTCATTAATTTGAAAGCCGATTTAACCGCATGTTCCTGGGTTACGATAATAACAAGCCATTTTTCAGTAATTGAAAATTTAAGAAATGCAAATTGCTTAAGACAAACAAATACAAATTGCTTAAGAAATCGAAAAAAATTGAATATTACGCCATCTATCATAAATCGAATAAAATGTTTCAGTCAAATCCTAAGTATTTTTAGCCGTAGAATCCGAATCTGCAATAAAAAATAGGGGTTCCTATTTTAGTTCCAAAGTTATCCCCCGCCACACCAACAAGGGGGTGCTACTAATTTTAACACTAATTTATTTCCCCCGCGGAATAATTAAATTTTGATCCCCACCATTTTTTTCGTAGAGTGCTTATTTTCCGAGATATTTGAGTGTATCAGGTTAAAGAAATCACCCTGAATAATAAAGATTCAGAATACAAACAAAATTAAGTACGCCCAACGAAAGAGCACGCGAACATGCAAACAAGCGCATTTCTTGCGTTATTCAATGTCTGTTAACATATTTTACAATATAAAAAGTTAAAGAAACTTAAACCTAACAAAACTAAATTTTGCATATTTATTGATGAAATATATGCCAACACAACGTACGTGTACATCAACAATTCAATTGTTGTTGCGTTAGGAATCGTTTTGTATGGCTAAAGTCAAAATGCTATTTTAACTAAGTGCACCCATAAGTTAGTAACCATAATCACAAGTGATGTGATTGCATTTAAATTGAATTTATGTAAACATTTTATTTAGCTTAGGTTATACCGTACAACGTTACAAGGCGAATGTAATACGAGTATAATATAAATTTAATTAAAATCGTTTTTTCTATTTTTTTTTTTTTTTTTTGAATGTTATGCTCTATGTAACAACGTTATTGTAAAGATAACATAAAAATTATTTGAAAAATATAAACACAAAATACTATTAAATTTATGGACGGTAAGGAAAATACACAAAAGGATTATTTGGTTCATGGTATCCCCATGTTATGACTACGAGCGAGTACGTGTATACATATACAGCAAATATTATATATTAGTGAACAAAATATTTTGTTGCTCTGCTTCATAACAAAATATTGTTTGAAAAATTTCATTATTCCGCTAAGTAGTTTTGTCAATTAGATTTAAGGTATTTTGGTTTGAGAGCTTATTGATTTGCTAATAGAAATGTAGAAAGTTTTATATTAAATAAGTATGTACTATATTATGTCGCCCATTGAAATGGTATTAACAAAGCTATAACAATGTACATATTTTATGATTGGTTTTCGAAACACATAAAACCATTCAAAACGATGATTAACTCATGGTTCTGAAATTTATATTATCAAATTGTCCAAACTAGTATTTTGTTGTTGAATTGACGGTTAAATGTATTATTTCATTTTTTTATAAATATTTTGACGTTTTAATATGGCCAACTAAGGTGAAATTTGTATACTTTTTAACCGATTTTAGTAAAATTTGGCAACTGCGATGGAAATGAGATTCTTAAATGATTTTTGGATAAAGTTCTGGAATATGGCCTAGTAGGATGGAACTAGGCTATTCTTTAACTGATTATGATAAAACTCGACATGTGCGTTGGAAATGAGATTTAAAATGATTTCTAAACGAAGTTCTGGAATATAGCCCATTTGGATGGCAATTGGCTATTTCCAAACCGATTTACGATTTGCCTCACAGTAGATTAACCTCAATAGCTACCTGGTTGCAGAAACATCAACAGACTACAACTTTTGGTGTATTGTTTGTTGAGGTTTTTGTGAATCTGGCAGCTGTTGAGGTTTCTCATATTGAGATAT
This sequence comes from Tipula helvola, assembly GCA_963556165.1. Taxonomy (NCBI): domain Eukaryota; kingdom Metazoa; phylum Arthropoda; class Insecta; order Diptera; family Tipulidae; genus Tipula; species Tipula helvola. Next base: position 199,435,968 of record OY744482.1, on the reverse strand, counting down.
TTATTATACATGTGAAAAGCGATTTTGGTCGCAAAATGGGGATTGATTTGAGGATTACGGGAAGGCAATAGTTGATTAATACCCGTGGCAGTGGACTGTGCAGTTTTGTATTCCTTACTTGGAAATTTTTCAACCTGATTAATGTGTACAACGCACCTTGTATTTATAATATTTTATAATTTTATCAATTTTTATTAAGCGCCTTTATCATTACATAAGTGTTTAATCTAAGGTTATCAACAACGTACGCATGAATTACAAATTTTTACCAAAAAACTAAACTATATTAAAAAAAGAAACAATTTGACAGCACTTTTCTAATAAAAAACTTAAAATGCAACAATTATGGTAGCATAATTATGGCACAACAATTATAGCACATTAACTATGGTAAAGTTATCCACTCACAGATGGCAGTGTTATCAGTATTAATTGTTTTATATCATGGAAGTCATGGAAGAGACCCAGAGTAAACGGGCCGCTACAAATTGCTCGAGTATCAATATTTTGACGTTTTAAAATATAAACAATGACATGGTAAGAAACAATTAAAAATTACAATGAATATAAAACTATTAATACTGGTTTACAATTTAATTTAAGGAAACCGAATTCAACAACTTATACGAGGTTTGGCTAGTTAGATGAGTACCCAAAATCACATACTAAATAATATTATTACTAAAAACTATTAATGGAATATTTTCTTCTAGGTTAGGGCTGCTGCAATGAGAATATTGAACAATAGTATTGGTAAATTGTATTGGTGTCGAATGTTCATTTTTTAGTTTTTCATTTGCAACTTGCAAGTAAGAGATAAAATAACAAGAATAAAAGGGATAACATTATACAAATAAGATAAATAAGCTCAGAAGAGAACGATCGAGAGCATGTATACTTCCATCTCCCACACATAACTTGAAAAGGAACAAAAATATTAAACAAAAATTAAAAATATTTCGAATGGGGCCGACGAAGAATGCATAAATAAAAAATCATTTATTTATATTGCGTTTTGTTTTTTTGAAGTGAAACTTCTTTAGTACCGGGGTGATTTATAAAATCGATGAAACAAAACAAAAATTAGAAGCAAAAAGTGAAAAAAGCGATATGAAACGAAAAAATCGACAGTATTTCTTTTATTTTTGAAGTGAAATTTTTTTAGGCAGGGACGCAGGGTATGATTCGAAAAAAACAAAATAATTTGAAACGAAATTTAATGAATTTGTAAAGCCTGATTTCCATGACGAAAGTATTTTTATCAGTAAAAATGAAGCGAGATAAAAATATAGATTTACTTGAGGTGTGAGAGGGAATTTTTTTTTTCAGTACTGAAAAAAATGGCTTTTACTGAAATATGTAACCATAATTTACTGATGTATAACCATAATTTACTGAAAAAATATATGAATCGAAGTATATTTTTTCAGTATTTTACAATACATCTACAAACAGATTGTGTAATGATAGAAAAATTGTCTCGCACACTGAAGCAAATACTATAAAAAAATGAAATTAACCCCACTTCGATATTTTTATGGTATAAAGTGACGTTTGGATAAAAAAACTTCAAATAAGTTTAACGTACAGAAAGTTTTGTGATTTAGGATATATACATATTATTATTAATTATATTAAATTCTAATAATAATTCTAATATTTCTAAAAAGAAAATTATAAAAAGTTTTAGAAATACATTACATATATTGTAATTGAAGTAAATTTACTAAAATGGATTCAAAAAAGAATTGGGGTAAGTTTGTGTGCAGCAAATAATAAGAAATGCGGATATTTTTGTCAATTATAGAATCCGTAAATCAATCGCGGATCGCATGGTGAATAAAAAAATAGGAAAAAGTTGCTGTAAATCTAAGTATCCTGGATTGACTTCTATGCAATTTAGATTTTTTATTCCCCGTACAAACGCAATACCTACATAGTTTTGTTGAGTTTCTAAAACAATTCCTTTTTGACGAATTGTAAAAAATCTAAAGGAATTTTAACTATATCGTTTCCTATTTTTATAATTCCTAATAATTTATCGAAAATACAAAGAAAATGAAACACACTCAATGAATTACGAAAAATTAAGAATTTTATTCGTTATGTTAACAAAAATCTGTCAAAATACAACTATTTAGTTTTGCTATAAAAAAAATTACTATCTTTGTCACTCTAATGGAATTTTTGATTGTCTGTACTCCTCTGTCTTTTTCAGTAAAATATATTATTCAGTAAGATTTTCTCATGGAAATCAGGCTTAAGTAATACAAAAACAACATCTACGAAAAGTCGAATGCCTCCTAGATTTATAGTATATTGAGGTATTGATTGCAATTTACAAGTATATTATATAAAACAAGTATAAAAATTGTGTTTGTAAATAATTTGCTTGTAAACAAATATCTCAAACTTAAGGTTTTTGTGCTATTTAGATGTAGGCGGTTATTATGATAAATAACTTATTGTAAATTTACAATAAATAGCGAAGTGAAGTTTATAAAACTTAAATTTGTATAGATATTTAAAGGATCATACAATGAGAGTTGGCAAATTAAGATTAAATTTAATAGTTTTAAACTAAATACAAAATGTATTTCTTTTTCTCGGGCAATTCAAAAATGAAACAATTGGTTTATGCTATAGTTCCAAATGACATGAGAAAACTGCACCTATGCATCAATCGCTGGTTGCACTACTTTAGGTAAATTATTTAGTATTCTGAATTTCTCTTGAAGAAAATGTTTGTCTTAAGCAAAATTCGCTTTAAAATATAAACCGTACAATACACCATCACAATTTCGCTTGTGTTCTCAAGCTAAAATTTCGCTTTAATATCAATATTAGTAAATAATATTGCTTTTATTCCGTTTATCGTGCCTCTATAGGTAGGTTTTGTATCGAGTTGTGATAATCCTGTCTGGTAAAGATCATGGAGTAACAGAGATTGAGAAAAATAACTAGATAATGTAGAATGTGCAATTATCTAATTTGGATGTATCTACTCTGATTTTGTATAATGCTCCTATAACACTATAAGGATCAATTGGCTATTTGATCAATTCTTGCTGTGGAAAAGCTCCACATTTTACTGTATATGCCAGCCGGACCATTGAATGATAAATTGTAGTACAAATTTACAGCTTAAAAAGTTTCACTTCTGTCGCGCGTAGAGGCTACACACATTGTTTTTTTATTGACGAGACACTTTTTTGTTTACGTCTATGTATTTAATTTTGGTTTTTTATTAACGAAACCAAATTAATGTCGTCGATTACATCAGCGATAGAGACAAAAAAATAATTTCCTCATGTTAGAAGAAAGGAAAAAATGACTCAAGGCGAGCGTAAGCACCAAAAATTTTCCAAGATGTCGACGAGCACACTTTCGTCCCTCAATTTTGTGTACAGGGTCCATACCGGAATATGAAAAACAGCCCTACACCATATTATTTTTGAGCCACCGTGTTGAACTGATTTCTCAGGATACTTTGGTTGACAGGCAGTACCGCGCGGACGCTGAACATTCTGTCGGGAGGAAATGCCACCAAATAAAATATAATGCAAAATTATAAATAAAACGGCATGGAAATAATTTACACTCCTACTGCTATTTTCACGTTCACAGCTGTACATGCATATTGTTACATTTTAAGTAGCAGTACAAACATGATTCAAAAGCAAGATATTACGTATATACATTGCAAACTGGTTTTGATTTATTTTATTTATTATTGCGTTGGTGTTGAGGTACTCGTTATGCGTAGACTCATTGATGTACTAAATTATAAGATTGCGGCGCAACCACGAACCATTTCCATATATTAAAGAACATACAATTACAAAGGCTGCGGTCGAATTCTCGAGTAAATCCGCAAAATTCGGTAAATGCATTTAACGTTTTATTGATGGACGGTAAACGAAACAAAAAAAAACGTAACTGTTTCACGTTTGGATAATTTATTCTTCATTGTTATAAGAACTGAACGAGTAAAAATAGGAAAAAATGCGTAATTTAACAGAAAACGAACATTAAAAATCTACATTTACCGTAGCAAATGATTTACCCGAGAATTCGACCGCAGCCAAAATTCAAAATTGTATATATTTTTTGCACCAGATTAGACCAGTTAAATTGATGCAGCTATGCGTCTTGTGGCAAAACCCACATTAAAAAAAACATTTTTGTATAATATTGTTTGTACATATTTCAATGGGTTAATAACATTTGTAGAAAAATGCCACGATTGTGTGATAACCTTGTATGTGTGTGTACCATGCCCTGGGTTAGCGACAAAGGGTCAATTTACTTCGAGTAACACAATTTAAAAAAATTATAATACATCCACAACATATAAACACCCACTGCTTTGGAAGACCAATAGTTTTGTTTGTAAATTGAATAAATTTTTTTGTGACTTCCCATTTAAATTGAATGCTTACCACCGTTAGAAGAATTTCTGTTAATATACGAAAAACACAATGGTACCAAAAATAAAACTTTGTTTACGTTTTTCATGCGATTACTTTCAATTCAATGTACATACATATGTATGAATATATACGAGTAAACAAAGTTTTTCAATTAGATAATTTTTTGTTGTTGATGTTGAAATTCTAATTTTTTTTTTTTTTTGTTTTGCTTTTAGATGAAATACATAACTACGAGAAGTAAATGCTCTACAATGAAAACTTTTTGGTAATTTTCAGGTTTTATATTATAAAATATTTTTATGAAAAACAAGACTGGTGTAGCATCTGTTAAGTGTAGAGTAATGGTGATTTAAATATCATTCATATGGAATTACTGAGAAACTTTCAACAAATTAATCATATTTGAAATGTACTAAACTAAAGATTATCCATTATACCGTACAAGACCACAACAATAGCTTACTTAATCCTACGTGATGTTGCAGATTATGGAACGGTATAGGTTTGTATGTATGTATATAATAAATACAATGAATTAGCGTGGTACAAAAGTTTTGCGATGGCACTTGGTTTAATTTGTTAACTTATCGCACACGTTTCTTCTTGCTTGTATTTAAACCCGGGCCCTCGCAGTCTACGGTGCGAGAAAGTACAATCTAGGCGCTAAGCTTTCAGGGGTGATCTTTTAAAGTCTGCAAAACTTAAATAAAAAGAAGTTGGTAAGAAAATTAAATTAGGATTTAACAGTTTTTTATTAAATATAAAATTTTCTTTTGTTTTCTGGCTTTTCGCAATTCAATTGGTGAATGAGGTACGAAAATTCTAAACTGCTCGCGATTCACTAAATGAATTATTCATCGTAAAAGTGAATTTCTCTTGAAGAAAATATGAGGCATTCAGTGCGATACTGGTAACGGACTAAGCCACACCTTTTCAAATTTGAGTTAATGGCTTTAATAGTAATCACAAACTATAAAGTTCAATGCAAAAACGGTCTGAGCCACTTTTGCTTTTTAACATAAAGTAAAGGTTGCTTTGACGATTTTTGCATTGACTGTTATGGTTTATAATTGCTATTACAGCAGGTATGAAAAACGTGTAGCACAGAAAAAAATAACATAATATGTTATTTTTTTCTGTGCGTGTAGTCTAGTCCGTTATTCCACTGAAGGCCTTATAATGTCATTGGATCTGCTTCGTCTAACACAATTCACATTAACATCTCTTAAAATTTATTGTTCTGGTGACGCTGCACCTTGGACTGTTTATATAAGCCTAAAACAACGGATTATAAATGATAATAACTAACAATAAAAAAGTTGTATATTTGTTTGTATTACATAGGTAACGGTCGTAATCGGAAATATAAATAAAAGATTGAGGCTATTGTCTATGTCGAAAAAAAAACAGGGGTGAAAGAAACTAATTCTTTAAAGGTATTTTATTGTTTCATATGTTCGATGGTACCCGAACAATTATAAATCCACAAAGTGCTATTAAACTTAGGCTTGGACTTTTGAGAACTGAGTAAATTTAAGTAAATTTGGACACCTTATAATTTTCTAACTATAACTCAAAAACTATGCATTTTTAGTAGGTACACGTCATACGATTTTTTGTAGAGAATCAAATTTCCTACCGAAATGGCACTTTAAAAAAATCAAAAAACTTTTGTTTTAAACAAAAAAAGTCAAAAAAACTAAAACAAAAAAAGTGGAAAAAACCGAAAAATTTCAATTTTTTGTGTTTTTTTTAAGTTTTTGTGTACGTACAACTAATAGAGAGAAAGGGAGAGAGAGAATTAGGTAGGACTAACTTAAATTTTTTTTTTGTTTTTATTGTACACTCTCTATAAATTTTGGTATGTATATGTATATGTAGGTCTTATCTCGCTATAATAGTTGTGCATATGTGAGTAGGTATAATACATGATACAAAGAATTAATAAGGTATGCTCAATAGATGTAATTACGCCATCCGGTGACAGAAATTTGTTTTTTATTTTTTATTTTTTGTACAAATTTCTCTATTTTGTTTTGTTTTTTAGCACGTCATTCGATGCTGCACCACGATACTACCGAATGACGTGCTAAAAACAAAATAAAATAGAGAAATAACAAAAAATAAAAACCAAATTTCTGTCACCGGATGGCGTAATTACATCTATTGAGCATACCTTATTAAATCCTTGTATCATGGGTATAATATAAGTACTAAATATGCCGTATTCATGAAAAGAAAGGAAAAACGATTCAAAATTAAGTTTTCTTTTAAATTTATTTATTATAATAGTTAAACATCAACTTTGTTAGAGACATACGCACAATCTGCATTCGCTGGCAATTAACTCTTTAATATTTTTAATTTCCGATTTGGCTTGGTGTTCCTGCAGGTTGTTTGTTGCTGCTTTTCATTGCTCAATTTGTTTTGTTTAGAACCCTGAAAGTTTTGACGTGATAACGTTTTACACATCACAACGATTTCGACCAATTTAAATGCTTAAACCAGTGTAGTGAGAGAATGGGTCATCCAATCGGAGATCCGATGGTGTAAATTTTTGCGTAAAAACCCGGTAGTAGATAATTTATGTTAAATTAAATTAATTAATGTCCACATACATTTTAATTAAAAATTCAAACTACAAAATAGCGATTTACAGAGATTGAGGGCACTATAGCGAGAGAATGCCTCATCAGATCGAATCAATTCGAATATTAATTTGTGCTTAATAATATTGTGGCAGATAATTTATTTTAAATTAAAATAATTAATCTCCACATGAATTTTAATTAAAATTACAAAGTACAAAACGGAGCAATTCTTGTGATAATTTGTGCATACAGAAACTGTGGTTAAAATAATTAATCTCCACATAAACTTTAATTAAATTTACAATCTACAAAATAGCGATTAAAATGCTTGAAAGCACTGTAGCGAGAAAACCCCTCATCTGATCGGAGCAATTCAGGTGTCAATTTATGCGTAAAGAATCTGTGGTAGATAATTTATTGTAAATTAAAATAATTAATTTTCGCATAAATTCTAATTAAAATTTAGATCTACAAAGTGACGATTTAAAATGCGAGAGCACTGTAAAGGGAGAATGCCTCATCTGATAGGAACAGATGAAGCATTCTCCCGGAGCCTGTTCGGACCTCAATATATCAGTCTGGACTCCGATATACTTCTTGCGCTCTGCGGCGATTTCAACATCGATGTCATCGCTAAAGCCGTGTTCATGCGCTTCATCATGGACACCTTCGACCTAGACTGCATCTGCACCACAATAGCCTCGACGACTTTGGGAGGAACTTGTCTGGATCACACATTCGTCAGGCACATCACCGTTGAGACCCTGCGCTTCATATAGCACTTCTCGTACCATCGCCCAGTACTCAATCGTTTGCAAACAACCTCTGTACTCTCATTTCATGTTGCTAATAATAAATAAATTTAATTTAACAAACCCATACATCGTGCCATTTCTCGCACCGCTTATAAACGTTATCACGAAAAACACCTACGGCCGTGTAGAAGACACAGCCTACCCCGAATTTTTTTGTGCTCCATTTTGCATGCTTTCGAATTAGTATCAATAAAATAGAGCCCAGCAATTCCAAATTGTGCTGGTGGCAGGGATTATCCTCACTGTACCAATGAGCGAATTCTTCGTCGCTGTTTGCATGTGTCACACAAACATTTCGAATGTTACTTTTGATATTCGTCATATGAGGCTGTGTTTTAAAAGTTTTCGCAAAAATGTCAATTTGGAACTTTGAAATCTTAAAAAATATTGCACTTGGTGCATGAAGCGAGCCAAAATTAGTATTGTTTGTGTAGTTTATGTATTTTCAGGCCCGGCTCGAGGGGTGATCGACGTGTGCGGCCGTACAGGGCGCAAAATTTTTAGGGGCGCAAAATTGTATTTTACACTTTAATGGAACTTGCTAAATGTTGAAAATAAAATAAGAACATTTTTTATCATCATGTAATGCATTCTAATGTCACCATGTCACTACTATATACACATAATATGTATTTCGGTAAAACAAATTTTTTAATGTGTTGAGGTTTATGAAATTCATAATTCGAATATGTCAGAAGTTCCTTAGATCGAATATTCTAAAGAACGCCCTTCAATAGCAGATCAGTTGATTTCCCCATCTGTATCCGACCAATTAAACGTTGACGATTCTGCAAACTTAAACTTAAGACATTTTCAGATCCAGTTTTTTGGCCTAAAATTCTTAACAATAAAATTACTGATTATTTGATCGTTCAAGGTCCCAGCCAAGCTCAACTTACACGATATCCTAAAGATGCAACCAACTGTCATTTCTCCAATAATCATTACTTCCGTGTATTTTCTAATAACGAACGTGTACCGCGACGATATATATTCTGAAACTGCTGTCCGTGCATTGTGTTTCTGTTGTTTATGTTTTAATCGAGGTGGTATGAATTCGAAATCAAGTTTAGCAAATGTAGGTTACAATAATTGGATTCACATATGTATGTATATATAAAGCGATTAAGTTACTTGAAACTAGCCCAAATCATATGATTTATGAAACGTGGGTATAGAAACGGAATCAAGACTGAAATCAGGATCAACAATCGATCGGGCGGAACTACTTATAATTCAAAGGAAAACAGAGCGCGGGAAAAATGTTTTTAATAGATTGATGAGTATTACTCTAAATCTTGCGCAAAATAATATGTCATTCCGCGGTTCTTTTGTATAGTTATATACCAAGAATAACGGAAAATATTTAGGCCTAATTGAATTACTTGCCAAATTTGACTCCGTCATGTAGGAACACGTTTGTCGAACCCTAAAAAACGAGTTATCTGTTCATTATTGTGGAAAAAATATTTTAAACGAAATAATTGAATTGATGGCTGAAAAAGTCACTCAAAAAATAATTTCATGTATTCAAAATGCAAAGTATTTATCGATCATTGCTGACTGTACTCCGGATATCAATCATACAGAGCAATTATATCTAAGTATAAGATTTGTTGATTTATCAAATAATAAAGTCGAGATATGTGAGAGATTTTTAGGTTTTACTGCGTCATCTGATGCCAGCGGTGAAAGTTTATCCAATACGATTTTAAATTTGTTGTAAAAAAATAAAATCGAATTGAAGTAGTGCCGAGGTCAAGGATACGACAATGGCGCAAGTATGAAAGACAAACACAGTAGAGTTTAAAATAGAATTTTGAATCAAAATCCATTGGCATTTTTCATGACCTGTGGCTGCCACAACTTAAATCTGGTGTTCTGCGATGCAAGTAAATCGTCTTTAAAGTCCTTGTCATTATTTGGAATATTGGGAAGGCTTTATTCATTGTTCGCCGCGTCTGCTAATCGTTGGCAAATATTTACCGATCATGTCAAATCATTGATCAAGACTTAGCGACGCACGTTGGGAAGCAAAAATTTCTAGTGTTAAGGCTGTTCGTTACCAAATTGGAGATGTTCACGATACACTAAGTCAAACTTGGTGAGAAGGAAGTGAAGCTCGATACAGAAATAGCACACGAAGCGTTCAGTTTAGCTCGTCAATTAAACGACTTTAATTTTCTTGTATCGTTGATCATTTGTTATGACGTTTTGTTGCAAATAAATATTGTCAGTAAATCTATGCAGGGTCAAAATATCGATGTCAACAAAACCGCGGATTTAATCAAAGGAGTATTAATTTTTGCAAAGATTACAAACAAACCGGTTTGGAGAAAGCTATTTTAGTCGCCAAAGAACTTGCCGGACTCCTCGATGCTGACACTGACTTTCAATCAACAAAACGAATAAGGTGTAAAACGGCAATTTCATATGAGGGTATAGATAAGCCCATTTTAACGCCTAAAAAATAATTTTAAATAGAGTTTTTTAACATATAGCTTGATACCCTAATGATGTTGGTTCAAGAAAGATTTGAACTAATTAATCAGCATGCTGAAATCTGAGGATTCCTCTACGACCTAAAAAATCTGCCAAAACGAGAAGAACTTGAAAAGCACTGAAACGATCTTCAGTTGGTCTTAACAGTTGGTGAGACTTCCGATATTGAATGGGTTATTTTATGTGATGAACTCATCAGTATTAAAAAATTTGTTGAGCATCTTGATGATTCGTCCCCAATCAATATGAAAAAATGAAGATTTATATCCTAATGTATGGGTTAGTTTAAGAATGTTATTAACTACACCTGTTTCGGTGGCCAGTGGTGAAAGAAGGTTTTCAAAATTAAAATTAATTAAATTATATTTGAGGTCAAGTATGTCGAAAATGATGTAGCCCAAAGTATCGATTTCTACGAAGTACTAAAATCTTTCGCAAGCAAGAAAGCGCAAAATTATTAATTTAATATTTTCATAATATATTCTTGATGCAAAAACCTGCACCTATAAATACAATAAAATATATATGTACATATATGAATAAATACAATTAATTCCTTACAAATATTTTGATTAAATAAAATATTTATGAAATACTATAATACATATTTGATTCTTATTGCCCTTACATATTATTATTGACTAAAAACAACGAAATAAAATTATAGTGTTTTCTATTAATCTCATATTTATCAAACTTTCTTCTAACCAATTCCCTACTTTAACATCCTTACAATTGATACTTCTTCTTTCGAGCCTATGCAGTTTTAAAACTACATATTTCCAATAAAAAATCGGATTGCAACTTGCTCTAAATTTGATTTCTTATTTTCTTACTAAACTCCCAATTTCATTATTCATTTTTTTATCAATTAAAAAAAAAATAACAGGGGCGCTCCAACAATTCTCGCACAGGGCGCTCAAATGTCTGGAGCCGGCGCTGTATATATTAAAAAGCGTTCACTTTTAGCTTCTAAAATATCTTCAGATTTAATTAACAATTGCATGCAATTGGAACATTTATTGTTTTTTAAAAACTTGAATACAACGTACCCGATGAAATACCTTATTGATGAATCATCAAAACTGTCTTCGTATGAATGTCTTCCTCTACAATTAACTAAATCCATGTCCTCGCCTTCACATTTATCGAGACATTCAGGTGTGCCATCCACAGAGGGTTGTAAACTATTATCGGTACATTCATTAGAAAAATTTGCCAAAAGATCTGTTACCAACATTTCGTCTATATCCATTTTACAATTAGTCAAAGTCGAGTTTTTTAATAATTTGATTGCCATTATTTTTGCCACTGTATGGTAAAATTAATAAATCGATGGATTGGTACTGAAACCACCTCGTTGTCTAATAATGCCGAACAAGTTTTCCCAAGATCTTGATTTAATCGAGCGGTTAAAATAAAATTTATTTCAAAATTAGATTGTTGTATATTATCAATTAGAGATAAAATTCCATTTATAGATTGTATTGTACCATTTAAGAGTTTTTTTGTTTGTGGTGTAATTTCAGAAAAATAATTTACCATGGGTTTTAGATTTTCATAAACTTGGTTGTCAATTTTTAAATAATAAAATAATTTTCTTTGGATTTTAAATAAATATTTTATTTTTTATTAATTATTTAATAAAAACCCGACGTTTCGACGGTACATTCCATCATTCTCAGGGGCACAATTTTTACTACACACAATTTGAAAAAAAAAAAAATAGAAAAAAAAAAAAATAAAAATTTTCTTTCAAATTGTGTAGTAAAAATTGGGCCCCTGAGAATGACGGAATGTACCGTCGAAACGTCGGGTTTTTATTAAATAATTAATAAAAAATAAAATATTAAGTTAAAATCCAAAGAAAATTATTTGATTATAACAAAAAAAGCTTAAAAAGTGAATTAAATCAATTTTTAAACCGCATTTGTGAGGGTTTCGGCTGAATAAAATTTTACTGTTAAGATTGTCAAAAAGTCTATCTACTTTTTCAATAAAATTAGCAGTTGCTGACGCGAATGGGTTAGTTTCTGTTGCAAAATTGTTAAAATCGGACATAGTTCTTACACCTGCTGCCACTGTTCGGCTAACTATTTGTGGCGCAAATTTCACTCGCATTTTTTCAAAAGAATTTGGATAAATATGACGATTGGTTAACTTTGTACACAACTTTGTGATTCTCCATTTCTCCGCTTCGAATAGTTCTTGCACGACCTTCCATGATACAATTCCATCAGGTGTTTTTAATTTACTACTAATAAATATATTTCTGACGGATTTAATCAATGCGGCACATCATAATAACGCCAACATTTTTAATTCATTTAAATAAAAAAATAAAAAGGACGTTCTTTACACACATTAAGCATGCTGTAGCATTTCCTATTATTTGGCCCCTGATCGCAAACTAAACTACTGCAACCGTGGTGAGACCAATTCTTTGCAACACCGCTAAGGTATCCAACAAAATTTATTTTAAATTTGCACTATCAATATTATTTTCAGTTGCATGATAAGAAATTACGTATTTAAACTGTTTTATAAGTAAGCGAATTAGGAAAACTGTTACATATTTGGCAATATTTTGTGTTCTTGATTTATTTATTTGCGAAAGCCCATCAATTTCGTCATTTACCCTATCGAACTCCAAATCTTGTCTAATAGATATTTCGTCAAACATTAGAATTACTCCAATACCTTTTCACTATTGCTTAATTGATTTACTTTCTCCTTAAGTCCTATCAAAATACAATTATTGAAACCGGGTTTTAAGTTTTTGATAGGGGCCCAACGACACAACGAAGATTTTGAAGGCATATTTAATTGTAAATTATCTCTCAGAAAATTGTAGCAGGTCGGGGATTTAAAATACATTTTTTGTGCAATATTTCTCTGTTCTTGTGGCCACTGCTTCTTTGCATCGATCAACATTTTCACAAATTCCTTAGTATTTGCACTTATTTTTGCCATCACCACTTATTTTTACGTATTTGCACTTATTTTTCAATTGCTCTACAAATTGAAATATCTTTCCTTGATGCTATAACATTTAATTTCTTTTTACGCAAATTAAATTGTTTTTTGATGTTTAATAATCGCCTATTTCAAACTCTAATTGTATTGCGTAATAAATCAATACGCTTAACTGCTTGATTAAATTTATGTTGGTAATGGAATGAATTTTTAAATTGAGTCATACAATTTTTACAAGAAGGTCCAGTATGTTCCGCGGATGAATCTATATTTTCTGAGGTAAGATCGACTGAGAAATCTAGCGAATTATTTGACTCATTCTGTAAAACTTCTCACATTTTTTTTTGAGTTTTCATAAGTGGTAATGCCTTGATATCGAAACAGGACATCATTATCGACCTTTAAATCAGGATAAGTGAGGTAAAATTCCGGCACAGCGTTTTTCTTCAATCTTCTTTTTCTGACGACTTTGGGATCGAAATGTTTTTCACATACATATAATTAACCGTTTGGGTAAATTCCAATGTTGTAAACTGCACCTTTGAACCCATACATCAAACATATTTTTGTCAGAAGGAAATAAAGAAAGCTTTCTTTTCGGGTTTACTCTACGTGATGCTGTGCATGACTTAACAGCATATAATATGCCAGAATTTTGATTGTCCATCTTCAAAATCAATTACAGCAATAAATATCATAAAACCATTAAAAAACTAAACACCAATTTTATAACAGGAAAACACCAACATTAATGTCAAAAGTCAAAAATTAACACTTTATCTAAGAAGGGAAAGTACCGATTTTTAATAAGGTTGTACTTGTACTATAATTATTGATAATTATTATAATCACTAAACACGTGGAATGATTGCAGCAATACACACAGATAATTTGTACACATTAAATTACAAAACGTAAAAAGCACTTGTACTCGGAGCATAATTGTTTATATTGGTTACAAACAAATAACAGCTATTTTTGAAATAAAAGTCGAAACATTTAAAAATATATGAAAAGTAATTTTTTGCGTCGTCCTCTTTCTTCTGATGAATTATTACGAATACTATGTCCTATCTTTGCCCAATAAAAAATAAAAAAATCCCGCAAAACAAAAAATGCGAATCATAAAAACCGATACGTTATAGTGAAAATATTTCTGCTTTTTTATAGACAATATATTAATTGTAAATGACATTCACTGTATTTTCGATTTGGTAAATCAGAAAAATACCAGAGGCCAATCACTTATAATATATCCACCAATCAAAGTAGAAATATTATCCCCTTCTACTTTGATTGGTGGATATAATATTATAAGTGATTGACCTCTGGTATTTTTCTGATTTACCAAATCGAAAATACAGTGAATGTCATTTACAATTAATATAGTGTCTATAAAAAAGCCGAAACATTTTCATAATATTCAGACAATTCGTTAAATTTCGTAATGATACGTTATAGATACGTAAACGATACTGTAATGTAATACACAAAGGGTACGTCACAATTCAACTACATACATACACTTACACATAAATATATATTATAAAGAAGTAAAAAATCACCATATTCGCTTTATTTTGCTTTTATGTTTCGAAGGTGGATTTGATTAAAATATAATAATTAATTAATTAACGATAATTTTGTGATAATTTGTGAAAATAAAAATAATTTTCTGTGTATCGAAAAGACAAAAACATTTTACAAGTAAGTGAAACAGTTATTCAGTTAACAGAAACAATTATATTTTACAAGTAACATTTCCATTTGCAGAATGTGCAACAAAGAAATTTCCCACCTCCAAGAAACTAGAAATAATCCATCCCATAAAAAATGGTTTCTTTATTCAAAAGACGTTTTAAAAAAATCTCAAAAACTGAAAAATTAGTTAAGTTTATCCTAATAAAATTTTAGAATATTATGTAATACAAACATTGAACTTAAATTGTTTTAAAATATAATTTTTAAATTTTTTTTATTTATTTAATTACACTTAATTCAGAATATTACTCAATTAATAAAACTATCAAACAATTTAATAAACAAAATTTTATTGCTGAGCATTTCGCAAAATTTGTGGGTTTTTATTACGAAAAAACGATTCGTATAGTATCGCAAAATTCGTACTGCCCAGTTGTACAAAGACTGAGAGCAGAATGAAACAGCAAAAATACATACTATGAGCGAAAGTGAGAAAAAACATATTTTAATTCGGTTTTCATTTTATATTAAGCGCACCAATTGGGGAATAGCGTAACTACATGCATTTTGTCAAATTGCATTCCAATTAGATTTTGTTTATTGTATTATTTCATTCATCACAGAAGAATTTATTTTGAAATTCCCTTTAAATTTTAAATACTTTAGTTTGGTAATACATATACGATTTTATATAAATATAATATGATTATAATTACATATATATTTTTAATAATTAAATAGAATTTGTGAAGGAGAGTTATTTGATTTCTTGCAATTTTGGTGTTTGTACTTCAACTCTATGATAATTAAGTGTGTAATACACACAAGGTCAAAAGTGTTATAAATTATGTGCGAGTTTTTAACTGAATTTATTTTTATACTTACAGCTCGTGATTTTTGAATTATTTACATTTTATAGCTGTTGATTAAAGTGTAAATCTTTATTTATAATTTTTGTTTTACAGTTTCTCAAAAATTAAAATACTTATAATAAAATTTGTGTTTCAGATGACTTGAAAACAACAATCGAATAATGTTTTCCACATGGTCAATTATCAAAATAAAAAATAAAAAATTAAGAAAATAAATTAATTATTAATTATAAAATGCAAACATTATTTTTATTTATTATTGGTGTCATCTACAATCAAACATCTAAACAATATTAAATGATTAAATGAACACCTATCGGTCAATAGCATAGAAATTGATCGTTGTGTCGTTTAAACCCGAATAATAAGTCCGATTAAAGTGGCATTAGGTGCATCAATTTGAATGCAAAATTGAGCGCTCAAATTGATTGGTGTTTATGCGCTCATTGAGCGCTACATTGTACAACTGGGTGTTTCCGTTTAAAAAAAAAAACGATACGTAATCGTATCGCAACATTCGAACCATTTTCGATATGAACTAATGCATAGACAAAACATCGTAAAAAATTATAATTATCATAAGACGGCCGATTCGTAAACGCATCATTTTCGATTCGAAAAGGCGATTCGTTTACGATGTTTTCTTTGACCCAGTTGTACAATATAGCGCAATGAGCGCATAAACACCAATCAATTTGAGCGCTGAATTTTGCATTCAAATTGATGCACCTAAATGCCATTTTAATCGGACTTATATTCGGATTTAAAACGAGGTATTCAACGCGCATAAGCAAATTTCAATTTCTTCTATTCACCTATAGGTATTCATTATTCGAATAATGAATACCTATCGGTGAATAGAAGAAATTGAAAATTGCTTATATGCACGCATGATATAATAATACAAGATAAAGTAAACACGAGAGAGCCAAAACACGCTGGTGCGCCAATATTTTTTTGTTTTCTCTGTATCTCTATTTTTGTTTATTGCTTTGCTTCATTTTTTATGTTTTTATACGATTACTAGAGCCGATCAGCCGATGCGCGACCGACAATCATTACAATAATGAAGATCAAACAGGACGTGTTTTTTATGGATAGATTTTTTTTTATTACAAAATATTTTTTAGTTATTAATTTGATATTGATTAATAAGTAATTCTGTCCAGGGTATTAGTCGATTTTTAAAATATTCGATCATGCATTTTTTAAAACAAAAATAACACAAAAATGTATAGAAATGATGTACACTTCCTCTTCCTTTGGATTGCAAAAGCAATCTGACGATTGAAATATTTTTCTCATTTTTGCTTTATTTCAGTACTTTTTCTATTATGAAAAAAATGTTGGCGCACCAGAAAAAAAGTACTTTTACTTTATCTTGTATTATTGTATCATGATATGCACGTTGAATAGCTCGTTTTAAATCCGATTAAAATGGCATTAGGTGCGTCAATTTGAATGCAAAATTAAGCACTCAGATTGATTGGTGTTTATGCGCTCATTGAGCGCTACATTGTACAACTTAGTCATGTTAAGATGTTTAATATAGATGACACTATTAATAAATAAAAATAATTTTTAAATTTTATTTTATAATATATTATTTTGTTTCATTTTTCGTTATAATATATTATAAAAATAATTATATTTAATTTTATTTTGATTTTTTTTATATTTTGATAATAAACATTGAAAAAAATATTAATGTTGCATATAATTATATGATAATAAACTTATTGATAAAAATATTAATGTAATTTTTTTAAATGATGAAGCCTATAGTGTGCTTTGTGGATTTCATGTTTTATTTTTTGTTGAAAATTTTCAATTGAATCAATTGGTGTTTTCCAGGCATCTGAAATACAATTTTTTTTATTATAAGAGTATTAAGTATTATATATTATGTATATATGTGTGTCTATGGGTTTATGTAACATAATTTACCGTATATAGGGTTTTAATTGTTAACTAGAAATTCTTTAAACCCAGTTATATTTAAAAATGACGTCAGGCCATTGCCTAAGTTGACCCACTGAAGTAATAATGCTTACTGAAAATATAAAGTTGTAGAGCTAATCAATTAAATAGGAAACTTATGTAATTTATCAACCATTTGTTCTTTAAATTGCGGATTTTGAAGCCTATTTTCCAACTCTTTTAGTTTTGAGGTCTTTAGTGGAAAGAATTTTTCTATTTCCTCCGATATGTTTGTTGTAATTGATGTTGCAACATTTAAATGTTTAGGCATTTCTTTAACCAAATAAAGAATGGTCAATTTTTTTTTCTAAAATTTTTTGTTTTAATTCCATTGTATTTTGTTTTTGAAGCACTTGGTTTATTTTTAATTCACAATCACGGCACATTGTCTATCCCTTGTCCAATTGTCAATTCTGATGGTGTTTCCGAGTATAATAAGGATGCTGAGGGTATTATAACCTTATTTATGTTATTGGCTACAATTTGTTTTCCAGTATTGTATAACAGCAACCCAGTGGTAATAGTTTTGATTTTTTTGATGGTCCTGTTATTAAGGAAAGTAAAACAACAAAAAAAGCAGTCGTTCTGACTGCTTAATTTTTGGCATTCCACTATGCCCAGCACCGCCTTGGAGACTATTGGTGTCTTAAAATAACGTTGAGGATCGACAAATCTTCTTCCAATTATTGCTGTCTTTCCTTCTTGTCTGATGAACTCTGATATTAATATTGGGGTATCCCCATTGATGGAACAGCATTTATCAGCTTCGTTGAGTCTTAATACAAAATTATCGAATTTATACGAACGAGATGATCCGGCACATAGTAAATTCTCATTTTTGTCTATATTATTTTTATTTAGAACTTCATTTTCAGAACATCGATTTGCAAGTTGTTGTAATAATTGACTAGGCTTTCTGATCATTTTTTAAATTTTTTGCATGTGATTTTCGAACCTATATGCGGAAAAAGAATCTACTGTCCCAAATTGAGATACACATTGAGCTATATGTAACAGTCCATGTAGATAGGCTTACATTATGTTTGGCATCTTTATGGCTTAGCAAACGATAAGCTGAATGAAGTAATAGGAAATGACTATACACTTCAATGTTAACCAAATCTTTCAATACAACAATTCCTGTATACAATATGAACTGTCTAAATTCGGTAGCTTTCCACATGCCTAATTCTTCTATTGGTCGAGGTTTTATTACGAACTCTACGGGTATACCACTAATACAGTTCAATAATTTGGAATTGAATAAATCAATATCAGCAACTGATAATTTATATCCAATCGTTTCTCCTTTAATAATGGAATTTAGCATTTTGCGTACTACTCCTAGGTCAATTAAATGCGTAGGATCTAAAGGGAATTGTGATATCATTCCAACTCCATTTAATTCTAAAGCAGAATGATTAGTTTTAAATAATTTGGAATGGATATTACCAAATGTTCGATTTTCAAAAGTGTCATCTGTGTGTAGCGTTGAAGTTTCGACATTGTAGGCAACTCTGTTGTTAATGTAACTTCCAATTTGACAACATTTGAGGCAATCGCGGCAGCTTGTGTGACCTACTGCTCCTACAATAAACGATTTAGCCGGTGCATCACAAATGAGTGCTCTTATTTAATTTTTTTTTAATTTTTGTGGAGTAACTAAAATTCCATTATTTAACAAATGTTGCACTTCATTTACAAAATCGACGAGGAAGTTGTTTACACATTCTGGTTTGGATTTTCCAGAATAGATACCAACTGAGAACGGGGAAATATTTTTTTGGTCCACGAAACATGCAATAATTCGTCATAAATGTGTGTGTGATGATTTAAGGAACGGGAGACCATCAATACCGATATCTAAAATATGTACTTCATCAATTTTTTTTAGAAACTTATAATTTAAATTAATAACTTGGTTTTGATACCAAAATGGTAATATTCACCAGGAGGAACGACACGTGTTAATATTTTTCGCGATGGGATTTTAATTAAAGTCCTTGGAACTTTTTGGTACCGAAATGTTGTGCCTAATTAAGATGTTCAACAGTGAGTTTAATTTTTATGCAATCCCAATTTTTTTTTTTTTTTTTTTCCAGCTTCTCAGTCACATATAAATACAAGAAAACTACTGTCAATCAGTTTTCATATTAATTTTTATTTTACCCAACGTTTCGACAAATAATTTTTTTTTTGTCATCTTCAGGGGCTATAATAGAAATATAACATTACATGAAATATACTTTTTTACAACAATGTTTATACAAAAAAACTAAAAACTACTTACAACCGTTACAAAACCCGGTTACAGCAATGATACATTTTATTTAAAACTATGAACAAAATTTTATTAATTTTAAAAAAGAAACTAAGCGCAATAATATTAATAAATAAATTATAATATAAATTTATAATAAAATCCATACGATTTTAAAAACAAAATATCTGCGATCACGCTTGATGAGGTTGACCGAATGGTCAGTTTTGATGTAGTGTCTCTGTTCACCAATATCCCTGTGGATCTTGCTATAGATATCATTACTGATAAATGGGATTTACTGAGCCAACACACAGTAATTACCAGGGAGATGTTTTTCAAGTTATTGAAATTCTGTCTAGTGGATGCCAATTATTTTGTGTATAACTCGGTTTACTATAGACAAATTTTTGGTATGCCAATGGGTAACCCACTATCCAGTGTGATTGCTGATATAGTAACTCAAAATTTATTAAACACATCAATGAATTTTTTGCCTGTAAGACCTAAATTTTTAGTCAAGTATGTTGATGACATTTTTTCGGTTTTACCGGTGCATATGGTTGATACAACGTTGAATGCTTTGAACTCATTTCATAACAGGTTGAAATTTACGGTCGAATATGAGGACAATAATGAGCTGCCTTTTTTGGATGTCTTGGTAAGGCGTGGTGTTAGTGGTGTCGTCACTACGGATTGGTACCAAAAAACCATTGCGTCAGGTCGGTTATTAAATTATTATTCTAATCACCCTATTAGTCATAAACAGAGCACTGCATACAATTTAACACACCGTGTACTAACGTTAAGTTCGGTTTGCTACCACAACAAGAATATAAATAAAATTTTCCATATTTTGAAAATGAATAATTACCCTGTTTGGTTTATTAAACGTGCGGTTAATTCTTTCTTACAAAAGTCGGCTCTACCTATGAATGTGTATAACACTGAAACAACACATTCGCATACACAGAATAAGACTTATAAGAGTTTGGTGTACGTAGAGGGACTTTCGGAAAAAATCAACAAAATCACACAAACATATACTGACGATATACGAATTGCACATAGGAGTAGTGGGTGCCTGCGCAACATGTTTACAAAATTAAAGGATAAAATTCCTTTGGAAAAGCGAACAAACGTTATCTACCAAATCCCTTGTCTCGGAAATGGAACTCCTGATGAAAGTTGTCAGCTAACATATGTTGGACAAACTAGTCAGTTCTTGAGTAAAAGAATTAACAATCATAAAAACGATATTAAAAAACCCTTCGTTGAAACGGAAAATAAAACTGCAGTCGTTCAACACTACCACCAACTCGGTCATTACCCCGATTTCCAAAACACAAAAATACTGGGTACACAGAGCCACTACGGAAAACGTCTAACAACCGAAGCTTTACACATCTTTACACAAAACACTTACAACAAAAGGCGTGATGTCGACGATATTTCCCCAGTTTTCTGTGCAATAGTAGATGATGATAGGAGTAAAAAGAGAAAGCACGATAGAACATACAACCACACACACCATGAGATGGATATTTTTACTAATCATCGTAAACGTAGACGTTTGTCGTAAATTTTAACACTTGATTTATATTTCATTTTCATTTATGTTTTTTGAGTTGACTATACTTGTTTTTAATTTTCGTAAAAAAAATGTGCGTCCATCTTGACATACAGTCAGAAACATTCAGATGTATACGGCAAATTAAAATCAACGAAACACTTTCTTTTTTTTTCTTACTTTTTTTATTTTAAAAATACATAAATATGAAGTAAATATGTATATGTGATAACATTATTAATAAAAAATAAAATTTTAAATATGATATCTTCTGTTTGGTTTTTAACTTTATCTTTAAATTTCCCTCTAAATATGAGCCGTATACATCTGAATGTTTCTGACTGTAGCAATATATTATTGCGCTTAGTTTCTTTTTTAAAATTAATAAAATTTTGTTCATAGTTTTAAATAAAATGTATCATTGCTGTAACCGGGTTTTGTAACGGTTGTAAGTAGTTTTTAGTTTTTTTGTATAAACATTGTTGTAAAAAAGTATATTTCATGTAATGTTATATTTCTATTATAGCCCCTGAAGATGACAAAAAAAAAATTATTTGTCGAAACGTTGGGTAAAATAAAAAATTAATATGAAAACTGATTGACAGTAGTTTTATTGTACTTATATGTGACTGAGAAGCCTGAAAATTTGGGATTGCATAAAACAAATTTACCAGTCAATTTTAATAATATAAAAAAAAAGTGAGTTTAATGTTTCACGACCTAAACCACTTGTGATAGCCCACTCCGCCAGATCATTTACAAGGGAGTTTCTCGGTACACTTGAATTGGTTTCAGACATTTCATCACCTTCATCTTCTGAAAATGATAACTCATCGTCTTCAAACCCTGTGCGTTGATCATTTTCGTCAGTTGGATCCTCCTCAGTGACCAGTGGAACCTGATCCGTTGGAGCTTCGTGAATCTCGTTCGTGAACCATGTTGATGGTTGTGATTCCTCGTGTCTCGGTGAACCAATATTATCATAAACTTCCTCTGTCCTCATCCGCTCGAAAACACTGATTTTCTGGATTCCATTTATTATCCTACAGTAAGTATTATTGTTAACGAAAATTAGCAAGTTTAATATTTGATAACACTTAAATTAAAATATAATTAATAAATAAAACAGAAATACAAATTGTTACAGAAATCAAAACTGTAAAAAATATTTAACGAAAATTTAAACTAAAGACAACTTATTTAAAATAGGTCGCGGCTAAAGTTTACTTTACGTATTCATCGAGAAAATCAGGTAAGGACTATACATTTTGAAAATGTTTGAATGTAGGATTGTGTATCTATAGTTTTTAGGAGGAGGAAGCCAAATTTCCCCGGAAAATTGTCTCATTTTCCGGGAAAATTTTCACTTTTCTTTTTTTTGAAAATTATGTATTTTATTCAAAAAACGTCAAAATGTGCAAGTTTTATAAAAAATTTGATATTAAGATTGTATCTCAACAGCTTTTCGACAGTGTAAGTAATTTTTCCGGGAGAATTTTGCAATTTTTTCAATTTTTTTTTTTACTTAGTTTAAAATTATAAATAAAATTTGAAACAAAAACGAATTAATACACAATTATAACGTCAAAAATAATCAAAAAATTTACATTTTACCTAATTTTGAAAAATATTAAAAGTGAAAATTTTCCCGGAAAATGAAGTAATTTTCCGGGGAAAATTGGCTTCTCCCTCCTAAAATCTATAGATACACAATCCTACATTTAAACATTTGCAAAATATATACTCCTTACTTGATTTTCTCGATGTATACGTAATGGTGTCTATACACATGAATCGCGTTTTTTCTCGTACGAGTAAAAATGATTCACCGATTTCTCTTCAATTACATGGTAAAACATTTACTAGCCACTAGAAAAATAGTAAGTAAACAATTCCGAATGTAATATGATTGACAATTTTTTTAGCAAACGCACATTTCCTAAAAAAGCTGCAAAAAATGTTTAAATCGCCGCCATATTGGAAAGTTCGCGCAAGAAAACATTTTTAGCAATTATTATTAGGAAATGTGCGTTTGCTAAACAAATTGTCAATGATATTACATTCGAAATCGTTTACTTACTATTTTTCTAGTGACTAGTAAATGTTTTACCATGTAATTGAAGAGAAAAAAGTACGAGAAAAATCGCGATTCATGTGAAAAGGCCTTAAAGTAAAATAACGCTCTGTTTGAAAAAAATAATAATAATAAAATCAATGTACATATAACGGCGCAAACTTGAATATCATAATTTATTATTTTAAATTTCTGGGAGGAAGTTGTAGTGTATTATTTATAAAATAAACAGAATCGGACAGTGATGAAACTTACTGTTCTGAATTGGAAAATGGTATGTAAACATGAATTTGTTAGAAAAATAAAAATATGTATAGTTAAAATTAAAAATTTTAATTTACAGATATTGAAGAAAATTCCTTTGATGGCAATATAACTTGCTGTTCTGAAGCTGACGAGAGTAAGGCACTATAATGCTGTCGTTTAACAACAGCATTTAAAGGTTATATTTAAATTTATTTGCAGTAAGCAGTGACGACGATAGTGATGTTATTTTCATTGAAAATGAAACAGAAATTATTGTGGTGAGCGACGATGACGACATTGAAGATATGTTTAATAAAATGTAGATTATAATTTAGATCATGATATTATACAAATTTAATAAATAAAATAAATGAATTAATATTATGTATGTTATGTGTATGTACATCACTTTTTGTTTCAACTTTGAGTAGTTTTGTGCATAAACCCTTAACTAGAACAGTATGTACTAAACAAATTATGTTTTTTTATGAATAAACTAAAAATCTTTATATAATTCGATTTATACAGTACCTACATATTTCAAATTTATTCAATAACATTAAATTCATAGAACTATATACATAATAACTAATTTTCATTTTTGAGAACGGTCAAACAAGTATTATGTATAAATGAAGATTTACACTGTAATCACCAGCTAATTTCAAAAATCACAGCTGTTAATTAAAAAAATTAATTCATTTTAGGAAACACGCACATAATTAAAACACGTTTGACCTTGTATTACACTAATTGAATAACACAGCGCGTTGAAGTACAAAAACCACCATAGTAAAAAAATCGAATTTATTAAAAAATATTATAATATTTCAGATATAAAATTAAATATTGATAATAAATCGGTTAGTTATTTAAAATTTAAATTGATATTTCACTAAATTTAAACTTATTGTATTACAAGGTATTTAAATTTTAAAGGGAATTATTCTAAACAAACCCATCCGTGATGAATGAAATAATATTTACAATAAACAAAAGTACTTTTAACACTTTCTGCCGTAGGCACTTGGCGAAACACACTTAATACACACATTTTTAAATTTTTTTAAAAGCACTTGTTAAATTTCGCAAAATTTTGCGAAATATTTAACAAGTGTTTTAAAAAAAATTTAAAAATGTGTGAATAAACAAAAGTCTAATTGGAATGCAATTTGGCAAAATGCATGTAGGTAGTTACGCTATTCCGAAATTGGTGCGCTTAATGCAAAATTAAAACCGAAGTAAAATATTTGTTTTCTCACTTTTCTCGTAGTATGTATTTTTGCTGTTTCATTCTGCTCTCAGTCTTTGTACCACTGGGGAGCAAGTGGGATCGTTTTCGTATCGTAAACTAATCGCTTTGTTTAGCGGGATATTGTGCATATTTGTTTTGTCAAGAGAATAATAGCAGAGAGAATATTAATATCGCAACGAGAATAGCGATACAATATTATCGAAGGTTTGGATTACAGTCTTCTTTATCGCGATCGTACCCAACGAGGAATTGATCATACCCCAATTTTTTTACTTGCATTTTCAATTGCATGCAATATCTTTGTCTCTCTATAATTTTTGCTATTAGCCTAACAACACGTAAATTTAGTAACAAAAACTATATCTTTAATACCAAATAATAGTATTAAGACAACCTAATTTTAATGCTTAGGAGAAAAAATATATTTTCAATTTATTTTAGCTACATAACTGACAACTCATTTGTCGACATTAATTTTAATAATAATTTATCTTTTAAATTTAACATTTTCTGCCGTTTCTTGCCGTAGAAGAAATCATTGAAGAAACAACAAAAAAATTAATCTTCCTTCAAGAATATTTATTTTTAAATGCTAATCGTTTTAGCCGAAAGCTAATTGTATTTACGAGAAAATAATATTTTAACTTTACTGCATCCCACTTACTTAAGTCGTTTAAAATGTTATTTAAGAATCGAGGATATGAAAGAATGATTCAATTAAACAAATATCATCATCAGAATCACAAGAGAATTGAACTTATTTGACTTTAGACGAAATACATGTAAATTCGGGTGTGATTTTTAATAATAGAAGGTTTGGCATATATCTAAACATTATTCCTCTGTGGCATTTTTCGTTTGAAAAATAAAATTTCGAGAAATACATATAATTTCCATTGAGCCACAATTTTATATAATTAAAAACTGTTTTAGATCCCAAAACCATTAAAAAAGTTTGTAGGTTTACGTTTGTTGTTGATATGGAAATTGCATTTTTTCGTTGGTCTGTGGTCCTTACTTTAAGTTCGAATTTGAGCTTTGCTGATCTTTTATGTAATGTATACATACTTTGGTTAACTTCAACGATTTGTGAAAAAGTTTCACTTTAAAAATAGACATTTTATCAAAATGAAATTAAGGTAAAAGATTCACCATACGATTAAAATACCGCGCCTTGTAATATGAAATGGATAAAACAAGAAAATAATAAAGTTTATAAAGATTAATAAAAATTTTCAAGCCTTTAAAATTGCTAGTGATTGATTAAAAATAATAACTCTCATTTCGCCATTTTTGCCCCAATAGCTTTTCTGTTTCGCAGAGAAATTTGATTGTCCGTTGAAGAAAATCAAAGTACACAATTAAGTAACAAGAACGAATGTAAAAAAAAAATATAAATGGCAAGAAAACTTTCTTTTAACTTATTTTGGTTTAGATGATTTTTATTTGAAAATCGATTTTTTCTATGTAACAAAAACTCAAACGCAAAAGTTGAAAAGTACTACGCAAATAAGCAAAAACTTTTTCAACAAAGTACTTATGTAATGGTTTCTTTATTTTGTTGGTTTGTAACAGATAGTTTAAATTAAAACTTTTGTTATATTTACCATAAAATAATACAAAATAAGTTTGGAAAAGTTCTAGTTACAGTAAAATTATTACGATTTCGTAAGTTGTAATTTTTGTATTTTATTGTGTTACCGTGATGATGCGTATCTAGAAATAAGATGATTTTAAACTTTTGTTGTTGTATTCTTTATAAAATTCTAAACAAAGAGATAGCCGACATACGAGTATGTATTAACGTACAGAAGTTAATGAAACCTTAAAAATATTGTTCAATATGTAATATCGGTTTCTCCACATGTCATTGTCTCATTTTTCTAAACCCCATTTATTTAAAATTAATATTTTTTTAATATTGTGTTTTAAAAGTAAAGTACATTGGTTCCGGTTAATAATGAAAAAGAATGTCGTTAAAGTGGCCCCATCTGCTAGCCCGGCAGCCTGTCAATCTTTTACCACAATTTCGAACACAGTTTCCGCATAATGATGGTTCAATTAGTGATATTTGCTCGATGCTGTTGTCTTTGAGGCGTTGAATAGTTTAAGGATTATCCCATAAACTTTACTTTTCAAGAATCCCTACAGGAATGAAAAAATCCAATGGCGTTAAATCGCATGATCTTGGTGGCCAATTTACGTCTGTTCTTCGAGACATGACTCGATTATTCAATTTCTCTTTCAAAAGATCGATTGATTCCGTTGCTGTGTGGTATGTTGCACCATCCTACACTGAAAAAAATATACTGCGTTTTATTTACGAATGGCGTTCGTTAACCACAATTCGTATTATTAATGTACAAATTGCTATATTTACGTAAAAAAATGAAACTTAGAAAAAAATCATAAGAATGTTTGCATTAATAGTAAGAATCATAATTCGTAAACTAAAAAATTGTTTAGTTTATTGTAGTATACGTATAATACAATCACATGTTGTTTACGTATTAGTGCAACTTGCATCATTTTATTAAAAAATCACATTTATGAACAATTCATAATATTTATGAATGAGACTATGTACGAAATTCGTCATATTAACGAATCTGATAATTATTCGTGTGGGCATCATACACACACAAATTAGATTTCTGCTTGGGTTTTTGATTTTGATTTAGTTGAATATAATTCACTAAGTCGATGCACTATAGTTTTATATATAATATATAAAGCGAGAGTTGAATTTTTGTAGTTCGGTCGTAGCTACGTGAAGAGTAGACCTTACTTTTTCTGTATACGAAACCAAATTATGTACCTACACAAGAACTCAAAGAGATTTCTAATTTTTGAGAGTTGATACACTTTGTATTGACTCTGCGGGAAAGAAAAGGGGAGGGGATAATATTTCTACTATGATTGGTAGATATATTATAAGTGATTGGCCTCTGTTATTTTTCTGATTTACCAAATCGAAAATACAGTGAATGTCATTTACAAGTAATATATGAGCCGTTCAGTGCACACATCGATTAACTCCACTTTTTGAAAAATCTTAAATTTAAGTGTCAAAGTACTTGGTATAGTCATAACTTTTTATATTTATAATAACTTTCCTGAATAATAAAGATTAACACCATTAAACGGAAAAAATTGTTGGCCATTGAATAACTTTATTTATTACTTTTTTCAGTTTCCAAATCGATTAACTCCACTAGACATATAAAAATTGTAACATTACTGACGATTATTTTTTGGCTATTCATTCTCATTAATTTGATATACCGTTATAATAGGTATATCTGTATTTATGCATTCTACAATATAATTTGAATTTACATTATACAGGGAATTTTAAAAAACACTACATTTTCTCATCGCATTTCTCAACTTTTTGTTTTATGGAGTTAATCAATTTGTGCACTGAACGGCTCATATTATCTATAAAAAAGCCGAAACATTTTCAGAAAATAGTCATCATATTTGTGAATTATTCATAACCACTAAGTATTCCATTCTTCCTAGATACGAATATTTTCGTATGCACAAATAATGAATTTCTAAACTTATATGTATGAATTTATTCGTTAATATGATGTAACATTTCGTTAATGTTACGAAAAATTTCATGATATGTTTAATTTCTTACGTTAACAATAAGAATTTGTTCATCCACAAATGCTTTTAACTGCATTAAAATTATAACATATTTCGTATCTTATATGAATCAATTCATAAATATTACAACGTAAGTAGTGAAGGTTAAAATATTTTTTTTTTTGTGTTTCACCATATTGACGTATGATTTTCGTACTATTAACGAAGGGTCGTATTGGCTCCTTTTTAACGAATTTTTCTTACTATTAATGCAGTTTTTGTCTGCATTGATCTAAGATTTTTTTCAGTGTATTGAAGTCACTTCTGCACATCAATTGACTCCACAGTAGTTTTTAATCATTTCTAATCACCTAACAGCTGCAATATTTTCACTTGAACAACCACTACGATAATAAATTCTGCTTCTCTGATCTTGAACTGAACCAGTTTCTCCAAATTTATCAATGATAAGTTTAATAGCACGGTTTGTCGGAACATTTTCTCTTCCGTATTTTGAACGAAATATTCTTCCAACTTCTGAATAACGTTCAATAATGAAAACACGTTGTTCACTCGTGTAGCGATCCATTTAAATTAACCGGAAATTTTGTACTTGTCATCTGTCAAATAACATATGGTACTCTAGAACTCTAGTATAAAAAATATAAATGGCGGAATTTTTAAAAAGATACCTCAAATTTGAGCATCCCTTATATTGTTGATTCATGTTTCCCAGAATTTGAAAATAATAATTGCATTCAGAAATATCAGTAAAAGTATTGGCCTTACAATCCAGAAGCACCGTTTAACTTGTATAGTCTTCTAGTGGTCTATGTTTCAATTAATCATAATTCAAAAAAATCCCCCTACAACTCCTCAGAGCCATGTTACTGCTTTGTTAAAGAAAGAAATTTCTGTGATATTGAGAAACATATTTCACAACGTAATAAATATAACAAAGAGGGTGGTGTGGTGAAATGATAGATCACAATTATTATATTAAGTATTACTAACCATATTATTTAGTCAGAGTGTTTTCGTATTTTCAACATAACGGTTATAATTGAATCGTTTATTCTTGAAAGGGCTCATGTCCACTTTTTGTCAAAATTAGTATTATGACGGTTTTGTATCATAGACACTTACATACGTTTTATGACAAGACGAAATTACCATATGGTTAATGGAACGGCACCTACCTTGCAAAAATAATCATTTATTCTAGAAAGGGCACATGTCCAGGCCATGTGCTCTTTTATACTAAACTAATATTCAAAAAGAAGAAACGTGCAAAAGAGAGAGTTAATCATTAGTTATGTAACGATTATCTTTCTTGTAACAATTAACCGTAATTTACATTAAATAATTAAAACAAACATCGACATCATTTTAATATATAAATTACTAATTAGATTAATTTGAAATTTATGATTTTTAATAAATAAACATTCTGTTTTTGATTTTAGAAATTATTCCCTCTGAGGCTATTTACAGAATGGTTAAAAATGAAATAAAGCTGAATTTTGGGGTTATTTTCAATTATTTCAAGAATAAACGATTCGTTTATTCTAGAAAGGGCTCATGTCCATGCTTTAAAAATGAGCATAAAAGCTGAAATAATTGACAAATAACCTCAAAATTCAGCTTAACACTTCATAGCGACTCACATTTTCATCAACAAACTCAAATTCCCTCCTAAACGTATTGGGTGGGATAGATGTAGAGTAATTGAGGATTTTATGTTAGTACAATGTTTCAAATGCTTAGGATACAACCATACTAGTAAGAAATGCACTGAAGCTAAAGCCATTTGTAGGCAATGTGGTAAAAGTGATCATGTGTCAAAGGAATGTGCGGAGCAAATTAAATCATGTGTCAATTGTAAAAAAGTTGTGGAAAATAATAAGTTGAACATCGATGTGAATCATGAAGCAACTGATAAGGCATGTCCTAGTTACCTAAGAACATTAAATTTAATGAAGAGGAGAATTTGTTACGAATAGCAATCAAAATCTCAAGATGTCCCATTTCGAATCATTTATTTGAATATCAGTAGTTTATTAGCCCATATAGATGAAATTAGAGATCTAGCAAACAGGAGGCAACCACATGTTATATGTGCTAGTGAAACATGTGTTACATGTGACATAAGCGATTTTGAAATTACATGTCAGGGCTACTCATGTATTCGATGTGATTCACATTCACGGTTTACTGGGGGTGTAGTGATTTATATATCCAAAAATTTAAATTTTGAAGTAAAAAATTGCTCGATTGAGAATAATTATTTATGGATTAGTAAAGTCTTGATAAGAAAATCAGATCAATTGAATAAAAATGTAGCATTATCGGTGTTGTATCGATCC
This sequence comes from Tipula helvola, assembly GCA_963556165.1. Taxonomy (NCBI): domain Eukaryota; kingdom Metazoa; phylum Arthropoda; class Insecta; order Diptera; family Tipulidae; genus Tipula; species Tipula helvola. The sequence goes on along the minus strand of OY744482.1, from coordinate 199,404,730 downwards.
CCAAGTTCAAGTATAATATCATTCATCAACTATTTCGATCAATGGAGTGAAGAAAATATTTCTACAGAGGAGTTAAATTTAATATGCGGTGATTTTAATATTGACTACCTACGTCAGACGACGAATAAACTGAAGTTGGATAGAATAATGACAAGATTGAATCTGAAACAACTAATGGAGAAATGTACCAGAATAACAGCAGACACGAATACCTTAATTGATTGGGTTTTTGGTAATACAACAACTGCAAATATACGTATCGACACATTAGAGCAAGAGAAAATTAGTGATCATGAGACGATTCAAGTAAATTTGATGGAAATTAGTAAAAGCAGCCGAACACCAAAAAATATATTGAGGGGATATTTAATTTTAATCAAGATATATTCAATAAGCTGTTACAAGATTCAAAGTGGGATACGACTGGTGATATTGATGAAGTATGCGAAAATATGTATGAAAATATTTATAAGGCCCTAAATGTATTTTACAAGAAAGCAGAGATAAAACCAAAGTCAAATGAATGGTTTCACAAAAATTATAATCTGCGCCTTTTAAAATCAAAAAAGATTGCAGCGAATAAATTAGCAAAGCAAACTGGAAATGAGGAATATTGGAATGAATATAGAGCAACACGAAATCGGTATCTTTCATCAATAAGAAAAAGTAAGAGAAACTATTTCATTAGAAAAATAGAAACTGCTTCGTATAATTCGCAACGAGTATGGAGCGTTTTAAAGGAAATAATGAAAGGAAAACGAGATAGTAGCATAGATCGCATCATAGTTGATAACCATGAATACTGTAACCACAAGGAAATTGCAAATGTTCTAAACAAATTTTATGTCGATAGTATCAAGATCTTAAATGGACAAATTCCAAGCGTACAAGATGATTTAGTCGAGATAAGGGCATCAGCGAAAAGGAAATTCGCTTTGAACCAGATTACATTAGTAGAATTAAAGGATATAATCACAAAAATGTGTGATAAGCGAGACGTACACGGACTGAAGCCAAGTATGATTTTGAAAGCTATGGATGTTATTGGCGAAAAATTGTTATCAATGTTCAATACTTCTTTAATGGCGGGTCAATTCCCTAAACGTATGAAAGAAGCGAATATTATTCCTATTCCAAAAATAAAAAACGCAAAATATCCAGAGGATTTTAGACCAATTAATATGCTGGACTGCTGTGAGAAAATCTTAGAAACTGTCGTAAAGATACAACTAATCGAATTTTTAAACGTGGAAGGGATATTAATAGAGCAACAATCGGGATATCGTAAGGGATATTCATGTGAATTTGCATTAAACTTAGTATTGAGTAAATGGAAGGAATCGAGAGACAGGGGTGAATATACAATTATAGTATTTTTGGATTTCCAAAGGGCATTCGAAACAATTGATCGAACAATATTGTTGAAAAAGTTAACAGAGATAGGAATTACAAATAACGAATGGAAATGGTTTAAAAGTTATTTGAGTCATAGGAGTCAAAGAACGAAAGTAGTGCATGAAACATCTGATAGATATTCTAATGAGCTTGGTGTTCCTCAAGGATCCGTTTTGGGTGCCATACTATTTATAGTTTATATCAATGATATAGTAAAAAGTCTTAAAAATTGTCACATAAATTTATTTGCGGATGACACCTTGATTTATTATAGTGGAAATAACATTGAAGAAGTTGTTGATAATATTAACGGTGATTTGAAACGAGTACAAAAATGGCTAAATGGAAACAAATTAAAGTTAAATGTTAACAAGACAAAGTGTATGGTTATTGGTAAAGCAGATCATAATTGTGACATCAGAATTAATCAGAGTAACATTGAGCAGGTAGACACTATCAAATATTTAGGGGTAATAATTGATAAGAGGTTGAAATTCAGTGATCATGTGTCTTATATAGGAAGCAAAATAAATCAGAAGATTGGTGTACTGAAGAGATGCCATAGAAATTTGAGCTATTTAAGCAAAAATAGTATATATAAGGCAATAATTGCTCCTCATTTTGAGTATTGTCCATCAGTGCTATTTACATGCAGTAGAGAAGATAAGGAGTACCTCCAAAAACTTCAGAATAAAGCGATGCGAGTCCTGCTAAACGTCCCAAAAACAACAAGTATTCGAAATATGTTGGAAACATTATGTTTTATGAGTGTAAATCAAAGAATAGTATACAATGTATTAATAATTATTTATAGAGTTAAAAATAATTTGGTTCCTAGTTATTTAACAAATTTTATTTCTTATGTGAAAGATAAAACTGATTATAATTTAAGAAATAGAGATCAATTTTTGTTACCATTTTTTAAGAGAACTGAAAATCAAAATTCTTTGTTTTATAAGGGAATTGACTTATTTAATAAAATTCCAAGTGATGTTAAAGTTTGCCCTAATATAAATGTATTTAAGAGGTTGTTAGTCAAATTTATAAAAGAAAATGTAGATTAAATTTTCTTAGTTAAATATTAATTGTTAAATTTATTATAATTATGTAAAGCAAATATTGAAAACTAAATAGCTTCAAAAGCTAAATAAATAAATAAATAAATAAAAAACTTATTTTTGTTGACAATATATAGTTTTTTTTATTTCCTGAATAATTTGAAAAAGTGGACATGAGCCCTTTCAAGAATAAACGATTCAATTAATCAAAATTGTAAATGAATTTGAATTCACACACGACTTCATAAAATTATATTGTCCTTTTTACACAAAATAACGGTTTTTTGTGCATGCAGAAAGTTGTAACAACATGTACCATATACACATAAAGTTTTAATTTTCTAACTGTTTATGTGTGTATACCAAATTCAAAAAAAAAAAAAAATTATTTTAAAAATGGTTAAATGTTTTCAGTTATAAATTTGACGTGAATTTGGAAGTGGTTCAGTTCGAAAGTATTAAGTGTTTTGCTACAAAATTCACTCGTGGACAAAATTAACGCTTTTTTTTTATAAAAAAAATCCCGCTGGTCAATTTTAATACTAATAGTGTCAAATGATAGCACATTTATATTTTTATCAGAAACCACCTTGAATAAAGTCTAATGCAAGCCAATCAATTAAATTTTTCAAAAATGCTTAAACAAGAGTGCATTGTGTTTGCAATCCAACGCAACGATCGGCTTTTATACCATTATTTGAGCCGTTAATTTTGAAAGTGGTGCAAGTCCATTTTTCCAAAAATTAAAATTAATGATAACAATAGACAAATAAAAGTATAATCTTTCTAACGGTGAACAATTTATAGTCAAAATTAAAAAAAATAATCCTTTATACTTGTTCAAAAAATAAGAAAATTCAAAATCCCGTATATTTTTACATTTATTGTTTCTCTATTCCTTCATTTTCTCGTTTCAACAAAATGTGAACTTGCCCCACTTTCAAAATAAACGGCTCATTTGTAAATGCAATATCACTAGATCTTGTAAATGTATTCTAAAGCAAACACCTAATATAAAATCCATTGTAATATGGTACTCTTTAATGAGCTGGAGGCGGTTAAAGTCGTCACATTGTATCAGGAAGAATGCTACAGTTTTCGGTTTCACGAATACTTAAGCGATATCATGAGATCTTAGAGTATAAAAGAAAACCTGGACAAGGACGTAAAAGGTACACAGCCGAGTATGACGACCGATTTTTAAAAATGAATTCGTTACGAGATCGAAAGTGTACTTCTACTCAACTCAAAAATGAGTTACTTAGTCGCCTAAGTAAATCTAACTCCAAAATGGCCCGTAAAAGTTTCACGGCTGCTTCCACGCCACAAATCCAACCATTTACAATTTGCTCATACTCATGCAAATTGGGGAACCGATCAATGTGCCACTGTTCTCTTTTCAGATGAGACCAGAATCCAATTATGGAAACCAGATGGACGTAATCTAGACAGAAGAGTTGGAGAACGCTACGCACCGTTTAACATGGTGCAAACTGTAAGCTTTGGTGGAGGTTCAATAATGTTTAGGGGTGGAATCAGTTGGGAGGGCCATACGGGCCTGATGGAGATTGGTTTGAGGATGAAAGCAGACTGGTATGTTCGGAACATTCTTGGCGATCACGTTTTGCCATACATGGACTTCATAGGTTATGACAGTTTTGTGTTAATGCATGATAACGCTCCAGTCTATGTAGCTGCAACGTGACGACATTATCTCCAAGATATCAGCATTCGTGCACTTAAGTGGCCACCAGATTTCGGATCTTAATCCGATCGAACACATATCGGACATTCGAAAACGCCGTATTAGAGCTATAAATCACGCACAAGATTCAATAGCAGAGCTAAGAGTAGCAGCGCAAGAAGAGTGGAATTTCATTCCGCAAGAAATAATACAAATCATTCTACGTAGTATGCCCAGAAGGATGGAAGCTGTAAAAAGGGTACGGGCGGAAATACTCATTACTAAATTAATCAAACTCAATTGTAATAAAGCCAGTTTTAATGTTTATAAACCGCTTTTGAAAATTACAAAAAAAATAATTCGAGACATTTTAACATTTTGCAATGAAAAATAGCCGCTATAAATCCATAACGCTACATTTGTGACTCTTGAGAAAAATATAAATTTGGGATCATTTGAGTTCCACAGAAACTATGATAACCAGCGGGATTTTTTTTTAACAAAAACAAAAAAATATGCGTTAATTTTGTCCAGGAGTCCAGAATTAATACCGTTTATCAATTACGCAATTTTATTTTTTGGATGATTTTCTATTACGGTATAAAAATACTCGCTATTATATACCCAATTGTTGCAATGTAAAAAATTGAGTCTATCCGACTCTCGGACGACACTTTTCCCAGAAAGCATCCATTAAAGATCACCAAACGAACCATTTATATTTTACAATCATTTTTCGCTATTTTTGGCAGGTACAATATGTCACGGCTCACGGCTTTTCTTAAATTTGGAGATTTCTTCCCCAATATCACAATTCTTCACGACAATATAAATTTTCTACTCTCATCCTGCCAAATCACGGACTCATAAATAACGTTAGATTATTTAGAACTGACACGTGTTGAGCAGCAATCAAAGTCGCATTCGCCATTTTTCATCATCGACCTTCAACAATAAGATCCAGTTATACATCTCTAGTATGCCGTTGAAAGTCCTTTGAATGTAATTTACTCCATTCAGATAGCATCCAAAATGTTCAAAAATTTATTTTCTGAAAATTTGTGCCGTTTGTTCAGATCACAATATTATGTGAGCAACGTTTACTCAGCAATTATTTACTCAGTACTTCAGTCTGAATCGCTGTGGACCATTCGAAAATACAAAATCAGAATTAATGTTAATTATCATTTGTTAACGAATCCCACCTCCTTGTCATATAGCATTTCATTTTATATAACTCCCAGCTCTCCTAAAGCTGTGCCATCCTAATGGCGTGGAATTATTTTAAAGTCTCCCATACTAATTTGGTATTAAGATTTATATACGACTTTAAACACCAAAAAAATGTATTACGGCCAATCCATAAGAAAGTGAAAATCAAAATTTCAAATTTGCAAAACTTACGTTTCATCTACAATAAACCGATTGATCATCAATAACAAATGGGTCTCGGTCATCGTATTCACATGGGGTTAATTTTATTTGATAACCCTTATCATAAGCTAACTAGCCATATATCTCACATTCCTGAGACATCTCTGTATTTCGGCCAATCCATAAGAAAGTGAAACTCAAAATTTCAAATTTGCAAAACTTACGTTTCATCTACAATAAACCGATTGATCATCAATAACAAATGGGTCTCGGTCATCGTATTCACATGGGGTTAATTTTATTTGATAACCCTTATCATAAACTAACTAGCCATATATCTCACATTCCTAAGACATCTCTGTATTTCGGCCAATCCATAAGAAAGTGAAACTCAAAATTTCAAATTTGCAAAACTTACGTTTCATTTACAATAAACCGATTGATCATCAATAACAAATGAGTCTCGGTCATCGTATTCACATGGGGTTAATTTTATTTGATAACCCTTATCATAAGCTAACTAGCCATATATCTCACATTCCTGAAACATCTCTGTATTTCGGCCAATCCATAAGAAAGTGAAACTCAAAATTTCAAATTTGCAAAACTTACGTTTCATCTACAATAAACCGATTGATCATCAATAACAAATGGGTCTCGGTCATCGTATTCACATGGGGTTAATTTTATTTGATAACCCTTATCATAAGCTAACTAGCCATATATCTCACATTCCTGAGACATCTCTGTATTTCGGCCAATCCATAAGAAAGTGAAACTCAAAATTTGAAATTTGCAAAACTTACTTTTCATCTACAATAAACCGATTGATCATCAATAACAAATGGGTCTCGGTCATCGTATTCACATGGCGTTAATTTTATTTGATAACCCTTATCATAAGCTAACTAGCCATATATCTCACATTCCTGAGACATCTCTGTATTTCGGCCAATCCATAAGAAAGTGAAACTCAAAATTTCAAATTTGCAAAACTTACGTTTCATCTACAATAAACCGATTGATCATCAATAACAAATGGGTCTCGGTCATCGTATTCACATGGGGTTAATTTTATTTGATAACCCTTATCATAAGCTAACTAGCCATATATCTCACATTCCTGAGACATCTCTGTATTTCGGCCAATCCATAAGAAAGTGAAACTCAAAATTTCAAATTTGCAGAACTTACGTTTCATCTACAATAAACCGATTGATCATCAATAACAAATGGGTCTCGGTCATCGTATTCACATGGGGTTAATTTTATTTGATAACCCTTATCATAAGCTAACTAGCCATATATCTCACATTCCTGAGAAATCTCTGTATTTCGGCCAATCCATAGGAAAGTGAAACTCAAAATTTCAAATTTGCAAAACTTACGTTTCATCTACAATAAACCGATTGATCATCAATAACAAATGGGTCTCGGTCATCGTATTCACATGGAGTTAATTTTATTTGATAACCCTTATCATAAGCTAACTAGCCATATATCTCACATTCCTGAGACATCTCTGTATTTCGGCCAATCCATAAGAAAGTGAAACTCAAAATTTCAAATTTGCAAAACTTACGTTTCATCTACAATAAACCGATTGATCATCAATAACAAATGGGTCTCGGTCATCGTATTCACATGGGGTTAATTTTATTTGATAACCCTTATCATAAGCTAACTAGCCATATATCTCACATTCCTGAGACATCTCTGTATTTCGGCCAATCCATAAGAAAGTGAACCTCAAAATTTCAAATTTGCAGAACTTACGTTTCATCTACAATAAACCGATTGATCATCAATAACAAATGGGTCTCGGTCATCGTATTCACATGGGGTTAATTTTATTTGATAACCCTTATCATAAGCTAACTAGCCATATATCTCACATTCCTGAGACATCTCTGTATTTCGGCCAATCCATAAGAAAGTGAAACTCAAAATTTCAAATTTGCAAAACTTACGTTTCATCTACAATAAACCGATTGCTCATCAATAACAAATGGGTCTCGGTCATCGTATTCACATGGGGTTAATTTTATTTGATAACCCTTATCATAAGCTAACTAGCCATATATCTCACATTCCTGAGACATCTCTGTATTTCGGCCAATCCATAAGAAAGTGAAACTCAAAATTTCAAATTTGCAAAACTTACGTTTCATCTACAATAAACCGATTGATCATCAATAACAAATGGGTCTCGGTCATCGTATTCACATGGGGTTAATTTTATTTGATAACCCTTATCATAAACTAACTAGCCATATATCTCACATTCCTAAGACATCTCTGTATTTCGGCCAATCCATAAGAAAGTGAAACTCAAAATTTCAAATTTGCAAAACTTACGTTTCATTTACAATAAACCGATTGATCATCAATAACAAATGAGTCTCGGTCATCGTATTCACATGGGGTTAATTTTATTTGATAACCCTTATCATAAGCTAACTAGCCATATATCTCACATTCCTGAAACATCTCTGTATTTCGGCCAATCCATAAGAAAGTGAAACTCAAAATTTCAAATTTGCAAAACTTACGTTTCATCTACAATAAACCGATTGATCATCAATAACAAATGGGTCTCGGTCATCGTATTCACATGGGGTTAATTTTATTTGATAACCCTTATCATAAGCTAACTAGCCATATATCTCACATTCCTGAGAAATCTCTGTATTTCGGCCAATCCATAGGAAAGTGAAACTCAAAATTTCAAATTTGCAAAACTTACGTTTCATCTACAATAAACCGATTGATCATCAATAACAAATGGGTCTCGGTCATCGTATTCACATGGAGTTAATTTTATTTGATAACCCTTATCATAAGCTAACTAGCCATATATCTCACATTCCTGAGACATCTCTGTATTTCGGCCAATCCATAAGAAAGTGAAACTCAAAATTTCAAATTTGCAAAACTTACGTTTCATCTACAATAAACCGATTGATCATCAATAACAAATGGGTCTCGGTCATCGTATTCACATGGGGTTAATTTTATTTGATAACCCTTATCATAAGCTAACTAGCCATATATCTCACATTCCTGAGACATCTCTGTATTTCGGCCAATCCATAAGAAAGTGAACCTCAAAATTTCAAATTTGCAGAACTTACGTTTCATCTACAATAAACCGATTGATCATCAATAACAAATGGGTCTCGGTCATCGTATTCACATGGGGTTAATTTTATTTGATAACCCTTATCATAAGCTAACTAGCCATATATCTCACATTCCTGAGACATCTCTGTATTTCGGCCAATCCATAAGAAAGTGAAACTCAAAATTTCAAATTTGCAAAACTTACGTTTCATCTACAATAAACCGATTGCTCATCAATAACAAATGGGTCTCGGTCATCGTATTCACATGGGGTTAATTTTATTTGATAACCCTTATCATAAGCTAACTAGCCATATATCTCACATTCCTGAGACATCTCTGTATTTCGGCCAATCCATAAGAAAGTGAACGTTAAATATATTATCTGAATTGCTAGCTCGTCAATTAATAATTTGTTCAATAAATATGGAATTATTCAATTAAAAAGGAAACTTTTATTCAATTTTTATTATGGGTCTAAACGAAATTTTAAAAAATGTCTTACATTGCTTTTGCCAACTATACCAATACATGCACATTTTTTTTGTTATTTAATTTTTCTGTTATTTCGACAAATTTTGTGCCGCCATGTTTTGTTATTTTTCTGATTTTGTTGAAAACTTCACAGCCGTAAATCAACACAAATAAGTATAATTTTTATACGAAAGTGCAATAATTGTTCCATAATTATTCACATCGCATTCATCATTAATCATTATTCGAAATGATCAAGAGGCACCAGTACACAATACAAATACATAAGTTCTAATTTTTATATATTTAAGAGGTTTCATGCAAGGTAATAAAAATAACAATTTATGGCCTATCTATATATGGTCAAAGTGTTAATACGGATTCTAAAATTTATCGACAACAAAAATTTAGTAAAGAATGGTTGAAAATTGAAAAGTTTCAAGGCTGGCTGAAACCAGTTAAAGAAAACCATTTTAAATGCAAATGTTAACGTGTAATAAAATGTTAAGTTGTGCAAAGTCGGATCTAGAAAAGATGGATGACCTCAAATAGGATGTTAAATTACCACTCAGCTCATCCATATAACATGAAATTGAATGTTGCATTGTCCTTCATTAAATTTCATTGTCAAATTTCATTGAGCAAAATGTTGCGCTTCAAGTCGTCGAATATTTGCTTCCTCTTTTGAAGGAAAGTGTTCAAATTAGAATATAATAAAAAAGGCTTGGCTTGGAAGACAGAAATGTATCATGGTTATAAAAGATATATTAGTAGCTTTAGCAGAACGGGAGAGTCGGGTTTTTGGGTTTAAACAATCAAGTTTTGGTGATATCTGTTGTACGGTCGATAATAATTTTATTCTGATCGACCGGCATTTATATACAATAAATAAAATTTTGTGTTTTAATATTATTATAATATGAGTTCTTGTGAAAAAATATTAATTTTTTTTGTGAACAGTGGTTGCCGTGTGGCATAATAATATTAATTATGCTGTATGTAGCATATTAAATTTTGTTTTATATTAAAATCTTTAATAAAGTTGTAATAAATAAATAAATAAAAATAAAAACAAAATTAATAACAATAAATTATAATTTTCAGTGATAAATTGAGTCCTAGTTGTGTTCGGCAAGTAAAATTCGGTAGTGAAAGTGATAATTCAGTGAAAAATGAACATCGGCCATTGCGAGTTAGTCAGAGTAGTGATCAGAAATTTAAATATTAAACAGTATATTTTCTCTGATTTGACGTAGGTCGAAGTTCGATCGAGGGGGATGCTGCGTCGAGATCCTGCGTCGAAAGTTGTATAGGTCGGACGGGCCTCAATCAGGTAGCGTTATTTCTGGGCAAGAAAGAAAAAACCCCAGAAATAACTAGTGAAATTTTTATTATTAATTTTAAAGTATTTGTGAGCCGACCTTGACTGTCGTGCTGGGTTTTTTATTACTAAATATTTTTTTTTCTTGATTATATGTATAAACATTTTTTTCAGATTCCTTGAGGTGTACCAACAGTGGGTCGGTCGTTGACGCTTGAAGAAGGAGGACGTGTTTTTGTCGTCTTCTTCGAGAAAATTTTAATTTAATTCATTTTTAGTTTATTTTATTTTTCTAATGTAGTGTAAAGTGTTTTAAATATATAATTTATTTTAATTTAATTTAATTTAATTTAATTGAGTGAAAAATTTATACATAAAGTGAATAATAGTGAAAATTTAAATATGGATAGAATGCAATCCATCAGGATGCATTCAACAGGCATTGTTTAATATTTTTTATCTTCATATTTATAGCGAAACAAATCAAATTTTTGATTTCTCGCTTAATAATGCATGTCTCTTAAATTTGTGTAGTTAGTGCATAAAATTCAAATAGTCAAATACATTATCTCGTATTTAGATTTACATAATTAAAATCGAATAAATCAATATACGCATTACGCAGTTAAATTTCTGTTTCTATACATGAATATACAAGATTTTGCTTTCTCTCTTTTCTCTTACGAGATTATGTGTTGTATTTTTATTTTGTGTGTAAACGACACAAATACATGTATTCTTTATTTATATAAATAGAAAAGAATATAATTTTGTAGTATGCGATTGTTTATGTTTTTCTGAACTGTGTTCGCAGGTTTGAGTTTCAAATGTTTTTTTGGGTAGTTTTTGGGGTAGGAGTTTTTGGGGAAGTAGGGATTTTGTTTTGGAGGCTCAAACATTCAGTTTGACAATTTTATATTTTAATTTATAATTATAATTAAGTCTATTTAAAATTTTTTATTTTTCTCACATTATCAGCATAATTAAAAATAAATTTTTTTTATATTCATAAAATTTTATTTATCTTAAATATTTCGCCTAATTTTGGCATCTTCAGTAAGTATAATTTTTAATTTTTTGTTCAAACTTTAAATTATTTTGGTATATTCCAAATTGATAAATATTTATCAAAATTTTTAATTTATTTTTCTAGAAAAAACAGTCACAAGTTATTATCACTTATTTTACATCAAATTACGGTTATTATTATTCATAATTTACCTTTTTTATAATGTTGAAAACATTCTATGTCTTAATCTTACACAATAAAATTATTAAAACATTAATAAGTTAATTCAACAATATACATATAAATTAAATAAATAACACAAAATCTTTAAAATTAACTTATTATAAATTACCATATTAAAAATTTTTTTAAAAATTTGAATCGTTGCTATGCACGATCTATCCCAGAATTTCTCTTATTAAACTTATTTGTGAAATATGAAAATTGTTCATTTTATGTATGTGTGTACAATTACCATCATATTATTGATCTGTAATTTAAGACTTTCCCCTACAAGGTGAGAATGAGTTTAAAATTAATGTGATAAGATAACAAACATTGAGCCGTTATTTTCTAGAAAATTGTAATTGTAGTGACGATTTTTTGATGTATTATTCTTCAACATTAATCTCTTTTAATTGTATTTAATATATTGTAATATGTTTTATTTACATTGCATGTATCTGTTTTAAAATTTACCGCGTATGGTTTATTTGCAATAATGTTAGCTGATTCTATAAATCTTCTTTTTGTATGGTTCTCCTCTCGATCTAAAATTTTGGTTTTATCAAATAAAAAATTGTGATGGGTCTTTACACAGTGCTGTGAAAGAGCAGTGGAATTTGATTTATTTTTAATATTATTTTTGTGTTACATTAACCTATCTCTAAGTTTATTTTTTGTTTCTCCTACATAATTGCATTCACACCCTTGACATTGAACTTGATATACAATATTGGTCTGGTTATTTTTATCAATTTTATCTTTTGTATTTGTATAGATTTTTTTGGCAGTATTGGCGCATTTTAAACCAATTTTAGTGAAATTATTGTCATTTACAATTGACACAGAATATTTGTTAAAACAAAACAATGATCCTACTACGCAAGAATCAAAAAGCTTCACAATTATCAATTTAATGACCAATTACATCACCAATAAACAAAAACCCATTCCAATCAATCAAAAAATTTCAGAGTTAGCTAATAAAACTAAACAATTTATATAAAAATCTAAAGAACTTATTTTTATGAATAGCGACAAGAGTAATAAAACAGTGATTATGCTTAAATCTGACTATGAAACTAAAATTCAAAATTTACTGAATGATGAGAATACCTACCAAAAGATAGATGTGGATCCCACAAATGATCTTAATAAACGTGCGAAAATATTAATTGAAGAACTAGTGAACTTAAACATAAGTGAACTAAGTCAAGCTAAAAAAATGTATAACAAGAACGCGATGGCACCAAGAATTTATGGACTACCAAAGTTACATAAACCTAATGTGCCTTTACGCCCCATTGTTAGCAATATAGGCTCACCATCTTATTTTATATCTAAATACATGAGTTCTATTTTAAAAAAATTAACAGTAAATAGCCCATTTAATGTTCAAAATTCTTTTCAGCTAGTGGAAATAATCAAAACAAAGGAATTAAAACCTAATGAAATTCTTCTATCTTTTGACGTGGTATCGCTATTCACAAACATACCATTACTTAAAGTACTACAACTAATAAACTTACATTGGAATAGGTTAACTATATTCACAGATCTCACGAAATCACAGTTTCTTACATTAATTAGATTTTGCATTATAGAAAATAATTACTTTAAATTTAATAACACATTTTATAGACAGAAATCGGGTTTAGCTATGGGTGGCCCCCTATCACCAATTTTAGCAGATATCGTAATGGAAGATTTATTCCAGTATGCTTCCACAAGAATGCCACATACACCTACACTAATTTTTAAATATGTGGACGATATTCTGCTGACGTTGCCAAAAGAATATATCGAAAGCACAAGGGTAATATTCGAACAGTACAGTACCAAAATTAAATTTACAGTAGAGATAGAAAAGGAAAAAAGTATACCTTTTTTAGATGTGACAATACATACATAGAGATGATACGGGGAGATTAACCACGAATTGGTTTAGAAAATCCACATCTTCAGGCAGAATACTGAATTTCCTTTCTTCTCATCCATTCAGTATTAGAAAAAATGTTGCAGATACTTTGATTAAGCGGACACTATTTCTTAGTAATGAAATATACCACAAAAATAATAAGAAAATAGTATTTGAAATGCTACAGAACAACAATTTTCCGACTAAATTAATTAAATCACTTTGGTATAAGAATGTTAGATTAATGGATAACCAACCAGATAATTCTTCATTTGATGACGATTTTGATAATTGTGATAGTTGGCCAATAGATGGTTTAATACCAACCTTAGTTTTCTATAATAGTACATCAAATTTACAAACTCACATTAAAGATAATTCAGTAATTGGATCGTTGACATATTTACATAATATTACAGACAAGGTTAAGCAGGTAATTGTAAATGACAATAATTTCACTAAAATTGGTTTAAAATGCGCCAATACTGCCAAAAAAATCTATACAAATACAAAAGATAAAATTGATAAAAATAACCAGACCAATATTGTATATCAAGTTCAATGTCAAGGGTGTGAATGCAATTATGTAGGAGAAACAAAAAATAAACTTAGAGATAGGTTAATGCAACACAAAAATAATATTAAAAATAAATCGAATTCCACTGCTCTTTCACAGCACTGTGTAAAGACCCATCACAATTTTTTATTTGATAAAACCAAAATTTTAGATCGAGAGGAGAACCATACAAAAAGAAGATTTATAGAATCAGCTAAAAACAGTTTAAAACAGATACATGCAATGTAAATAAAACATATTACAATATATTAAATACAATTAAAAGAGATTAATGTTGAAGAATAATACATCAAAAGATCGTCACTACAATTACAATTTTCTAGAAAATAACGGCTCAATGTTTGTTATCTTATCACATTAATTTTAAACTCATTCTCACCTTGTAGGGGAAAGTCTTAAATTACAGATCAATAATATTATGGCAATTGTACACACATACATAAAATGAACAATTTTCATATTTCACAAATAAGTTTAATAAGAGAAATTCTGGGATAGATCGTGCATAGCAACGATTCAAATTTTTAAAAAAAATTTTAATATGGTAATTTATAATAAGTTAATTTTAAAGATTTTGTGTTATTTATTTAATTTATATGTATATTGTTGAATTAACTTATTAATGTTTTAATAATTTTATTGTGTAAGATTAAGACATAGAATGTTTTCAACATTATAAAAAAGGTAAATTATGAATAATAATAACCGTAATTTGACAAGTGTCAATTTGTTTATTTAATATATGTAAATAATAATACAATACAATTTATTTACCAATGTGCAATAGTAGTGAATACATCATCAATGCATTGTAATACATCACTCAACATTGGGTACATATACATTACATACATTATTATCCGTAAGCTTTTACTCTCATTCCGGTAGTTCACACGCAGTTAACACTACAACGCAACACGACAACTTCTCGCGTTTAGACGAAATAAGAAAATTGTTGTTACTTATCTATGTATGTGTAAAACTATTTTCATTTCGTATTGAATTCTTGAAGTGGTAAAACCAAATTATTTGTGAGGTAAACAATATATACGTTCTTAGAGCAAATTTTATTTTATTAAACTTTATAATTTTTTTCTAATTGGTAATCAAGGTCCTCAAATACATCATCCATTGCCATCTCTAGTAAATTTTTTTTTTTTAGGTTGTGGTGTCTTTGGTATATCCGGTCCTTTTAAGATTTCATATTGTAGAATTTTGATTTGTTTTTCCTCGGGAATAACTAAAGGAGATGCGAATTGTGGAACTGGTGAGGGTAAGGTATTTTCGAAGGAGCTCGTGGAGGATGAAGTAAGATTCCAAGTTGTAGAAGCAGAACGTTTCGGATCGGAAGTGTGGATCGAAAAATGTTCAGTCGGAGATGATGAAGATGAGGGTATTGATGATGAGATGGAATAATGAGATTTCCGATATTTAAGATAGTTTTCTATTGGGATTGGTAAGGGTGAAGTATTTACTATAAAGTTTGATGTTGTAAGTTTAGGTGGGTCGTTTTCATTTTCAATGGAGCTAGTTTCAGGAAATTGTTGACTATAACTATTATCGGATGAAAATGTAAAAGGTGAGGGTATGTGTGATCCGCTCTTGTAATGTGTTGGAAAGATGGGTTTAAAATAAGCCTCGTCCTGTAGCATAGTTTTCTTTTCTCCTCTCTAATTTTTTTTGCTACCAGCTGCAGAATCTCCAATTTTAGTTCGTCAAAATTGACTTCCAATTGAATTTTGGACAGCTCGCTGCAGAGGTATTCGCAAAACTTTTCCTCTCTTGTCACTTTATTTTTTTTTTTTTTTTTTTTGGTTTTACCCCATACTTTCTTAATTTCTTTTTTATTTATTTATTTGTTTACAAAAAATTTGAATAAAACACCAACCCCATACTTACTCTAGAGCGCTCAGTGCTTTTTGCTGCAGTATTTCCACCTTGTTTGCCTTCCTTTTCTGAAAATATAAAAAAAATTAATCAATTAAGTAGCAAAAAATATATACCACCAAAGTTAACAAATAAAATTATTTTATTTCAGTTTCCAACAACACACGATGAATGGACTAAAATCGCGGAAGATTTCTACTTAAAGTGGCAATTTCCCAATTATTTAGGAGCTCTTGATGGGAAACACATAGCTTTTCGTCCATTAAAAAAGAATGCACCACTATATTTTAATTATAAAGGATTTCACAGCATTGTGCTACTTGGCATGGCAGATGCTTTTGCAAAATTTATTTTTGTTCACGTTGGCTGCAACGGAAGGATCAGTGATGGCGGTGTCTTGCAACGTTCAAACTTACAATATATACTTAAACAGCCAGAAAAATACTTGCCACGCAAGAAATATGTAGGAAATGGGAGGTTATTGCCTCATATATTCGTCGCGGATAACGCCTTCCCCTTAACAGAATATTTAATGACACCTTATGCTTTTACAACGACGGATGAATGTAAGAAAACGTTTAACCGTCATTAAGTCGCGCCCGTCAAAATATAGAACGCACGTTTGGGATTTTAAGTAGTAGGTTTCAAATATTTAAAACAACGATAAACCTTCATCAAAAGAAAGTAAAAGAAATTGTCATTTGCTGTTGTGTGTTGCACAATCTTTTAATCACTATGAGCCGGTGGTACTCGTACATAGAAGAAATTAATGCGTATGAAAATGATACTTCTCATCAGACGGTATCAACTTCAACAAATTCCCCAAATTTAACAACTGGTGATGCTGTCAGGAAAGAACTGACAGAGTATTTTAATCAAGAGGGGTCTTTGTAAAAGTAAAATAATTGAATTTATAATAAAAATTAAATAAAATAAAGTATATTTTACGCTTTTAACTTACTTTTTTTGATTTATTTTCTATTGCTTCTTCTGCTTGTTCAACTTCATCTACTCCAATCTGAAAAAGGAAACACTAATAAGTACTTATTTGTTTATAATTTCGTTTTATATATTCAATTACATGTTTTAATTGAGAAAATAATTATTATTAAAACTAACGTACCATGTCTAATTCGATTGTGGATGTAC
>OY744482.1:199245454-199387339 GCA_963556165.1 Tipula helvola | reverse complement strand
AACGTGAATCTTGGCCAAAATATTACATATGCTATGTTTTAATTCAAATGTTAATAAAAGGTGGGATTTCTGGAAATCACCCATACAACCTCTTTGAAAAACCGCAATTTGATAAATTGTGGATATTCTATGGCCGATTCTGGCTAAAGTATAATATGCACAAACGTGAATCTTGGCCAAAATATTACATATGCTATGTTTTAATTCAAATGTTAATAAAAGGTGGGATTTCTGGAAATCACCCATACAACCTCTTTGAAAAACCGCAATTTTGATAAATTGTGTTTATTCTATGGCCGATTCTGGCTAAAGTATAATATGCACAAACGTGAATATTGGCCACAATATTGACTATACTATGTTTTAATTCAAATGCTAATAAAAGGTGGGATTTCTGGAAATCACCCATACAACCTCTTTGAAAAATCGCAATTTTGATAAATTGTGGATGTTCTATGGCCGATTCTGGCTAAAGTATAATATGCACAAACGTGAATCTTGGCCAAAATATTACATATGCCATGTTTTAATTCAAATGTTAATAAAAGGTGGGATTTCTGGAAATCACCCATACAACCTCTTTGAAAAACCGCAATTTTGATAAATTGTGGATGTTCTATGGCCGATTCTGGCTAAAGTATAATATGCACAAACGTGAATCTTGGCCAAAATATTACATATGCTATGTTTTAATTCAAATGTTAATAAAAGGTGGGATTTCTGGAAATCACCCATACAACCTCTTTGAAAAACCGCAATTTTGATAAATTGTGGTTATTCTATGGCCGATTCTGGCTAAAGTATAATATGCACAAACGTGAATATTGGCCACAATATTGACTATACTATGTTTTAATTCAAATGCTAATAAAAGGTGGGATTTCTGGAAATCACCCATACAACCTCTTTGAAAAATCGCAATTTTGATAAATTGTGGATGTTCGATGGCCGATTCTGGCTAAAGTATAATATGCACAAACGTGAATCTTGGCCAAAATATTACATATGCTATGTTTTAATTCAAATGCTAATAAAAGGTGGGATTTCTGGAAATCACCCATATAACCTCTTTGAAAAATCGCGATTTTGATAAATTGTGGATGTTCTATGGCCGATGCTGGCTAAAGTATAATATGCACAAACGTGAATATTGGCCACAAAATTGACTATACTATGTTTTAATTCAAATGCTAATAAAAGGTGGGATTTCTGGAAATCACCCATACAACCTCTTTGAAAAATCGCAATTTTGATAAATTGTGGATGTTCTATGGCCGATTCTGGCTAAAGTATAATATGCACAAACGTGAATCTTGGCCAAAATATTACATATGCTATGTTTCAACTCAAATGTTAATAAAAGGTGGGATTTCTGGAAATCACCCATACAACCTCTTTGAAAAACCGCAATTTTGATAAATTGTGGATGTTCTATGGCCGATTCTGGCTAAAGTATAATATGCACAAACGTGAATCTTGGCCAAAATATTACATATGCTATGTTTTAATTCAAATGTTAATAAAAGGTGGGATTTCTGGAAATCACCCATACAACCTCTTTGAAATACCGCAATTTTGATAAATTGTGGATGTTCTATGGCCGATTCTGGCTAAAGTATAATATGCACAAACGTGAATCTTGGCCAAAATATTACATATGCTATGTTTTAATTCAAATGCTAATAAAAGGTGGGATTTCTGGAAATCACCCATATAACCTCTTTGAAAAATCGCGATTTTGATAAATTGTGGATGTTCTATGGCCGATGCTGGCTAAAGTATAATATGCACAAACGTGAATATTGGCCACAATATTGACTATACTATGTTTTAATTCAAATGCTAATAAAAGGTGGGATTTCTGGAAATCACCCATATAACCACTTTGAAAAATCGCGATTTTGATAAATTGTGGATGTTCTATGGCCGATTCTGGCTAAAGTATAATATGCACAAACGTGAATATTGGCCAAAATATTACATATGCTATGTTTCAACTCAAATGTTAATAAAAGGTCGGATTTCTGGAAATCACCCATATAACCTCTTTGAAAAATCGCAATTTTGATAAATTGTGGATGTTCTATGGCCGATTCTGGCTAAAGTATAATATGCACAAACGTGAATCTTGGCCAAAATATTACATATGCTATGTTTTAATTCAAATGCTAATAAAAGGTGGGATTTCTGGAAATCACCCATATAACCTCTTTGAAAAATCGCGATTTTGATAAATTGTGGATGTTCTATGGCCGATGCTGGCTAAAGTATAATATGCACAAACGTGAATATTGGCCACAATATTGACTATACTATGTTTTAATTCAAATGCTAATAAAAGGTGGGATTTCTGGAAATCACCCATATAACCTCTTTGAAAAATCGCGATTTTAATAAATTGTGGATGTTCTATGGCCGATTCTGGCTAAAGTATAATATGCACAAACGTGAATATTGGCCAAAATATTACATATGCTATGTTTCAACTCAAATGTTAATAAAAGGTGGGATTTCTGGAAATCACCCATACAACCTCTTTGAAAAATCGCAATTTTGATAAATTGTGGATGTTCTATGGCCGATTCTGGCTAAAGTATAATATGTACAAACGTGAATCTTGGCCAAAATATTACATATGCTATGTTTCAACTCAAATGTTAATAAAAGGTGGGATTTCTGGAAATCACCCATACAACCTCTTTGAAAAACCGCAATTTTGATAAATTGTGGATATTCTATGGCCGATTCTGGCTAAAGTATAATATGCACAAACGTGAATATTGGCCAAAATATTACATATGCTATGTTTCAACTCAAATGTTAATAAAAGGTCGGATTTCTGGAAATCACCCATACAACCTCTTTGAAAAACCTCAATTTTGATAAATTGTGGATATTCTATGGCCGATTCTGGCTAAAGTATAATATGCACAAACGTGAATCTTGGCCAAAATATTACATATGCTATGTTTTAATTCAAATGTTAATAAAAGGTGGGATTTCTGGAAATCACCCATATAACCTCTTTGAAAAATCGCGATTTTGATAAATTGTGGATGTTCTATGGCCGATTCTGGCTAAAGTATAATATGCACAAACGTGAATCTTGGCCAAAATATTACATATGCTATGTTTTAATTCAAATGTTAATAAAAGGTGGGATTTCTGGAAATCACCCATACAACCTCTTTGAAAAACCGCAATTTTGATAAATTGTGGATATTCTATGGCCGATTCTGGCTAAAGTATAATATGCACAAACGTGAATATTGGCCACAATATTGACTATACTATGTTTTAATTCAAATGCTAATAAAAGGTGGGATTTCTGGAAATCACCCATACAACCTCTTTGAAAAATCGCAATTTTGATAAATTGTGGATGTTCTATGGCCGATTCTGGCTAAAGTATAATATGCACAAACGTGAATCTTGGCCAAAATATTACATATGCTATGTTTCAACTCAAATGTTAATAAAAGGTGGGATTTCTGGAAATCACCCATACAACCTCTTTGAAAAACCGCAATTTTGATAAATTGTGGATATTCTATGGCCGATTCTGGCTAAAGTATAATATGCACAAACGTGAATCTTGGCCAAAATATTACATATGCTATGTTTTAATTCAAATGTTAATAAAAGGTGGGATTTCTGGAAATCACCCATATAACCTCTTTGAAAAATCGCGATTTTGATAAATTGTGGATGTTCTATGGCCGATTCTGGCTAAAGTATAATATGCACAAACGTGAATCTTGGCCAAAATATTACATATGCTATGTTTTAATTCAAATGTTAATAAAAGGTGGGATTTCTGGAAATCACCCATACAACCTCTTTGAAAAACCGCAATTTTGATAAATTGTGGATATTCTATGGCCGATTCTGGCTAAAGTATAATATGCACAAACGTGAATATTGGCCACAATATTGACTATACTATGTTTTAATTCAAATGCTAATAAAAGGTGGGATTTCTGGAAATCACCCATACAACCTCTTTGAAAAATCGCAATTTTGATAAATTGTGGATGTTCTATGGCCGATTCTGGCTAAAGTATAATATGCACAAACGTGAATCTTGGCCAAAATATTACATATGCTATGTTTCAACTCAAATGTTAATAAAAGGTGGGATTTCTGGAAATCACCCATACAACCTCTTTGAAAAACCGCAATTTTGATAAATTGTGGATATTCTATGGCCGATTCTGGCTAAAGTATAATATGCACAAACGTGAATATTGGCCAAAATATTACATATGCTATGTTTCAACTCAAATGTTAATAAAAGGTCGGATTTCTGGAAATCACCCATACAACCTCTTTGAAAAACCTCAATTTTGATAAATTGTGGATATTCTATGGCCGATTCTGGCTAAAGTATAATATGCACAAACGTGAATCTTGGCCAAAATATTACATATGCTATGTTTTAATTCAAATGTTAATAAAAGGTGGGATTTCTGGAAATCACCCATATAACCTCTTTGAAAAATCGCGATTTTGATAAATTGTGGATGTTCTATGGCCGATTCTGGCTAAAGTATAATATGCACAAACGTGAATCTTGGCCAAAATATTACATATGCTATGTTTTAATTCAAATGTTAATAAAAGGTGGGATTTCTGGAAATCACCCATACAACCTCTTTGAAAAACCGCAATTTTGATAAATTGTGGATATTCTATGGCCGATTCTGGCTAAAGTATAATATGCACAAACGTGAATATTGGCCACAATATTGACTATACTATGTTTTAATTCAAATGCTAATAAAAGGTGGGATTTCTGGAAATCACCCATACAACCTCTTTGAAAAATCGCAATTTTGATAAATTGTGGATGTTCTATGGCCGATTCTGGCTAAAGTATAATATGCACAAACGTGAATCTTGGCCAAAATATTACATATGCTATGTTTTAATTCAAATGTTAATAAAAGGTGGGATTTCTGGAAATCACCCATACAACCTCTTTGAAAAACCGCAATTTTGATAAATTGTGGTTATTCTATGGCCGATTCTGGCTAAAGTATAATATGCACAAACGTGAATATTGGCCACAATATTGACTATACTATGTTTTAATTCAAATGCTAATAAAAGGTGGGATTTCTGGAAATCACCCATACAACCTCTTTGAAAAATCGCAATTTTGATAAATTGTGGATGTTCTATGGCCGATTCTGGCTAAAGTATAATATGCACAAACGTGAATCTTGGCCAAAATATTACATATGCTATGTTTCAACTCAAATGTTAATAAAAGGTGGGATTTCTGGAAATCACCCATACAACCTCTTTGAAAAACCGCAATTTTGATAAATTGTGGATATTCTATGGCCGATTCTGGCTAAAGTATAATATGCACAAACGTGAATCTTGGCCAAAATATTACATATGCTATGTTTTAATTCAAATGTTAATAAAAGGTGGGATTTCTGGAAATCACCCATATAACCTCTTTGAAAAATCGCGATTTTGATAAATTGTGGATGTTCTATGGCCGATTCTGGCTAAAGTATAATATGCACAAACGTGAATCTTGGCCAAAATATTACATATGCTATGTTTCAACTCAAATGTTAATAAAAGGTGGGATTTCTGGAAATCACCCATACAACCTCTTTGAAAAACCGCAATTTTGATAAATTGTGGATGTTCTATGGCCGATTCTGGCTAAAGTATAATATGCACAAACGTGAATCTTGGCCAAAATATTACATATGCTATGTTTTAATTCAAATGTTAATAAAAGGTGGGATTTCTGGAAATCACCCATACAACCTCTTTGAAAAACCGCAATTTTGATAAATTGTGGATATTCTATGGCCGATTCTGGCTAAAGTATAATATGCACAAACGTGAATCTTGGCCAAAATATTACATATGCTATGTTTTAATTCAAATGTTAATAAAAGGTGGGATTTCTGGAAATCACCCATACAACCTCTTTGAAAAACCGCAATTTTGATAAATTGTGGTTATTCTATGGCCGATTCTGGCTAAAGTATAATATGCACAAACGTGAATATTGGCCACAATATTGACTATACTATGTTTTAATTCAAATGCTAATAAAAGGTGGGATTTCTGGAAATCACCCATACAACCTCTTTGAAAAATCGCAATTTTGATAAATTGTGGATGTTCTATGGCCGATTCTGGCTAAAGTATAATATGCACAAACGTGAATCTTGGCCAAAATATTACATATGCTATGTTTTAATTCAAATGTTAATAAAAGGTGGGATTTCTGGAAATCACCCATACAACCTCTTTGAAAAACCGCAATTTTGATAAATTGTGGTTATTCTATGGCCGATTCTGGCTAAAGTATAATATGCACAAACGTGAATCTTGGCCAAAATATTACATATGCTATGTTTCAACTCAAATGTTAATAAAAATTGGGATTTCTGGAAATCACCCATACAACCTCTTTGAAAAATCGCGATTTTGATAAATTGTGGATGTTCTATGGCCGATTCTGGCTAAAGTATAATATGCACAAACGTGAATATTGGCCAAAATATTACATATGCTATGTTTCAACTCAAATGTTAATAAAAGGTGGGATTTCTGGAAATCACCCATACAACCTCTTTGAAAAATCGCAATTTTGATAAATTGTGGATGTTCTATGGCCGATTCTGGCTAAAGTATAATATGTACAAACGTGAATATTGGCCAAAATATTACATATGCTATGTTTCAACTCAAATGTTAATAAAAGGTGGGATTTCTGGAAATCACCCATACAACCTCTTTGAAAAACCGCAATTTTGATAAATTGTGGATATTCTATGGCCGATTCTGGCTAAAGTATAATATGCACAAACGTGAATATTGGCCAAAATATTACATATGCTATGTTTCAACTCAAATGTTAATAAAAGGTCGGATTTCTGGAAATCACCCATATAACCTCTTTGAAAAATCGCGATTTTGATAAATTGTGGATGTTCTATGGCCGATTCTGGCTAAAGTATAATATGCACAAACGTGAATCTTGGCCAAAATATTACATATGCTATGTTTTAATTCAAATGTTAATAAAAGGTGGGATTTCTGGAAATCACCCATACAACCTCTTTGAAAAACCGCAATTTTGATAAATTGTGGATATTCTATGGCCGATTCTGGCTAAAGTATAATATGCACAAACGTGAATCTTGGCCAAAATATTACATATGCTATGTTTTAATTCAAATGTTAATAAAAGGTGGGATTTCTGGAAATCACCCATACAACCTCTTTGAAAAACCGCAATTTTGATAAATTGTGGTTATTCTATGGCCGATTCTGGCTAAAGTATAATATGCACAAACGTGAATCTTGGCCAAAATATTACATATGCTATGTTTTAATTCAAATGTTAATAAAAGGTGGGATTTCTGGAAATCACCCATACAACCTCTTTGAAAAACCGCAATTTTGATAAATTGTGGATATTCTATGGCCGATTCTGGCTAAAGTATAATATGCACAAACGTGAATATTGGCCACAATATTGACTATACTATGTTTTAATTCAAATGCTAATAAAAGGTGGGATTTCTGGAAATCACCCATACAACCTCTTTGAAAAATCGCAATTTTGATAAATTGTGGATGTTCTATGGCCGATTCTGGCTAAAGTATAATATGCACAAACGTGAATCTTGGCCAAAATATTACATATGCTATGTTTCAACTCAAATGTTAATAAAAGGTGGGATTTCTGGAAATCACCCATACAACCTCTTTGAAAAACCGCAATTTTGATAAATTGTGGATATTCTATGGCCGATTCTGGCTAAAGTATAATATGCACAAACGTGAATCTTGGCCAAAATATTACATATGCTATGTTTTAATTCAAATGTTAATAAAAGGTGGGATTTCTGGAAATCACCCATATAACCTCTTTGAAAAATCGCGATTTTGATAAATTGTGGATGTTCTATGGCCGATTCTGGCTAAAGTATAATATGCACAAACGTGAATCTTGGCCAAAATATTACATATGCTATGTTTTAATTCAAATGTTAATAAAAGGTGGGATTTCTGGAAATCACCCATACAACCTCTTTGAAAAACCGCAATTTTGATAAATTGTGGATATTCTATGGCCGATTCTGGCTAAAGTATAATATGCACAAACGTGAATATTGGCCACAATATTGACTATACTATGTTTTAATTCAAATGCTAATAAAAGGTGGGATTTCTGGAAATCACCCATACAACCTCTTTGAAAAATCGCAATTTTGATAAATTGTGGATGTTCTATGGCCGATTCTGGCTAAAGTATAATATGCACAAACGTGAATCTTGGCCAAAATATTACATATGCTATGTTTCAACTCAAATGTTAATAAAAGGTGGGATTTCTGGAAATCACCCATACAACCTCTTTGAAAAACCGCAATTTTGATAAATTGTGGATATTCTATGGCCGATTCTGGCTAAAGTATAATATGCACAAACGTGAATATTGGCCAAAATATTACATATGCTATGTTTCAACTCAAATGTTAATAAAAGGTCGGATTTCTGGAAATCACCCATACAACCTCTTTGAAAAACCTCAATTTTGATAAATTGTGGATATTCTATGGCCGATTCTGGCTAAAGTATAATATGCACAAACGTGAATCTTGGCCAAAATATTACATATGCTATGTTTTAATTCAAATGTTAATAAAAGGTGGGATTTCTGGAAATCACCCATATAACCTCTTTGAAAAATCGCGATTTTGATAAATTGTGGATGTTCTATGGCCGATTCTGGCTAAAGTATAATATGCACAAACGTGAATCTTGGCCAAAATATTACATATGCTATGTTTTAATTCAAATGTTAATAAAAGGTGGGATTTCTGGAAATCACCCATACAACCTCTTTGAAAAACCGCAATTTTGATAAATTGTGGATATTCTATGGCCGATTCTGGCTAAAGTATAATATGCACAAACGTGAATATTGGCCACAATATTGACTATACTATGTTTTAATTCAAATGCTAATAAAAGGTGGGATTTCTGGAAATCACCCATACAACCTCTTTGAAAAATCGCAATTTTGATAAATTGTGGATGTTCTATGGCCGATTCTGGCTAAAGTATAATATGCACAAACGTGAATCTTGGCCAAAATATTACATATGCTATGTTTTAATTCAAATGTTAATAAAAGGTGGGATTTCTGGAAATCACCCATACAACCTCTTTGAAAAACCGCAATTTTGATAAATTGTGGTTATTCTATGGCCGATTCTGGCTAAAGTATAATATGCACAAACGTGAATATTGGCCACAATATTGACTATACTATGTTTTAATTCAAATGCTAATAAAAGGTGGGATTTCTGGAAATCACCCATACAACCTCTTTGAAAAATCGCAATTTTGATAAATTGTGGATGTTCTATGGCCGATTCTGGCTAAAGTATAATATGCACAAACGTGAATCTTGGCCAAAATATTACATATGCTATGTTTCAACTCAAATGTTAATAAAAGGTGGGATTTCTGGAAATCACCCATACAACCTCTTTGAAAAACCGCAATTTTGATAAATTGTGGATATTCTATGGCCGATTCTGGCTAAAGTATAATATGCACAAACGTGAATCTTGGCCAAAATATTACATATGCTATGTTTTAATTCAAATGTTAATAAAAGGTGGGATTTCTGGAAATCACCCATATAACCTCTTTGAAAAATCGCGATTTTGATAAATTGTGGATGTTCTATGGCCGATTCTGGCTAAAGTATAATATGCACAAACGTGAATCTTGGCCAAAATATTACATATGCTATGTTTCAACTCAAATGTTAATAAAAGGTGGGATTTCTGGAAATCACCCATACAACCTCTTTGAAAAACCGCAATTTTGATAAATTGTGGATGTTCTATGGCCGATTCTGGCTAAAGTATAATATGCACAAACGTGAATCTTGGCCAAAATATTACATATGCTATGTTTTAATTCAAATGTTAATAAAAGGTGGGATTTCTGGAAATCACCCATACAACCTCTTTGAAAAACCGCAATTTTGATAAATTGTGGATATTCTATGGCCGATTCTGGCTAAAGTATAATATGCACAAACGTGAATCTTGGCCAAAATATTACATATGCTATGTTTTAATTCAAATGTTAATAAAAGGTGGGATTTCTGGAAATCACCCATACAACCTCTTTGAAAAACCGCAATTTTGATAAATTGTGGTTATTCTATGGCCGATTCTGGCTAAAGTATAATATGCACAAACGTGAATATTGGCCACAATATTGACTATACTATGTTTTAATTCAAATGCTAATAAAAGGTGGGATTTCTGGAAATCACCCATACAACCTCTTTGAAAAATCGCAATTTTGATAAATTGTGGATGTTCTATGGCCGATTCTGGCTAAAGTATAATATGCACAAACGTGAATCTTGGCCAAAATATTACATATGCTATGTTTTAATTCAAATGTTAATAAAAGGTGGGATTTCTGGAAATCACCCATACAACCTCTTTGAAAAACCGCAATTTTGATAAATTGTGGTTATTCTATGGCCGATTCTGGCTAAAGTATAATATGCACAAACGTGAATCTTGGCCAAAATATTACATATGCTATGTTTCAACTCAAATGTTAATAAAAATTGGGATTTCTGGAAATCACCCATACAACCTCTTTGAAAAATCGCGATTTTGATAAATTGTGGATGTTCTATGGCCGATTCTGGCTAAAGTATAATATGCACAAACGTGAATATTGGCCAAAATATTACATATGCTATGTTTCAACTCAAATGTTAATAAAAGGTGGGATTTCTGGAAATCACCCATACAACCTCTTTGAAAAATCGCAATTTTGATAAATTGTGGATGTTCTATGGCCGATTCTGGCTAAAGTATAATATGTACAAACGTGAATATTGGCCAAAATATTACATATGCTATGTTTCAACTCAAATGTTAATAAAAGGTGGGATTTCTGGAAATCACCCATACAACCTCTTTGAAAAACCGCAATTTTGATAAATTGTGGATATTCTATGGCCGATTCTGGCTAAAGTATAATATGCACAAACGTGAATATTGGCCAAAATATTACATATGCTATGTTTCAACTCAAATGTTAATAAAAGGTCGGATTTCTGGAAATCACCCATATAACCTCTTTGAAAAATCGCGATTTTGATAAATTGTGGATGTTCTATGGCCGATTCTGGCTAAAGTATAATATGCACAAACGTGAATCTTGGCCAAAATATTACATATGCTATGTTTTAATTCAAATGTTAATAAAAGGTGGGATTTCTGGAAATCACCCATACAACCTCTTTGAAAAACCGCAATTTTGATAAATTGTGGATATTCTATGGCCGATTCTGGCTAAAGTATAATATGCACAAACGTGAATCTTGGCCAAAATATTACATATGCTATGTTTTAATTCAAATGTTAATAAAAGGTGGGATTTCTGGAAATCACCCATACAACCTCTTTGAAAAACCGCAATTTTGATAAATTGTGGTTATTCTATGGCCGATTCTGGCTAAAGTATAATATGCACAAACGTGAATCTTGGCCAAAATATTACATATGCTATGTTTTAATTCAAATGTTAATAAAAGGTGGGATTTCTGGAAATCACCCATACAACCTCTTTGAAAAACCGCAATTTTGATAAATTGTGGATATTCTATGGCCGATTCTGGCTAAAGTATAATATGCACAAACGTGAATATTGGCCAAAATATTACATATGCTATGTTTCAACTCAAATGTTAATAAAAGGTGGGATTTCTGGAAATCACCCATACAACCTCTTTGAAAAATCGCAATTTTGATAAATTGTGGATGTTCTATGGCCGATTCTGGCTAAAGTATAATATGCACAAACGTGAATCTTGGCCAAAATATTACATATGCTATGTTTTAATTCAAATGTTAATAAAAGGTGGGATTTCTGGAAATCACCCATACAACCTCTTTGAAAAACCGCAATTTTGATAAATTGTGGATATTCTATGGCCGATTCTGGCTAAAGTATAATATGCACAAACGTGAATCTTGGCCAAAATATTACATATGCTATGTTTTAATTCAAATGTTAATAAAAGGTGGGATTTCTGGAAATCACCCATATAACCTCTTTGAAAAATCGCGATTTTGATAAATTGTGGATGTTCTATGGCCGATTCTGGCTAAAGTATAATATGCACAAACGTGAATCTTGGCCAAAATATTACATATGCTATGTTTTAATTCAAATGTTAATAAAAGGTGGGATTTCTGGAAATCACCCATACAACCTCTTTGAAAAACCGCAATTTTGATAAATTGTGGTTTCTGGCTAAAGTATAATATGCACAAACGTGAATATTGGCCACAATATTGACTATACTATGTTTTAATTCAAATGCTAATAAAAGGTGGGATTTCTGGAAATCACCCATACAACCTCTTTGAAAAATCGCAATTTGATAAATTGTGGATGTTCTATGGCCGATTCTGGCTAAAGTATAATATGCACAAAACGTGAATCTTGGCCAAAATATTACATATGCTATGTTTTAATTCAAATGTTAATAAAAGGTGGGATTTCTGGAAATCACCCATATAACCTCTTTGAAAAATCGCGATTTGATAAATTGTGGTTATTCTATGGCCGATTCTGGCTAAAGTATAATATGCACAAACGTGAATATTGGCCAAAATATTGACTATACTATGTTTTAATTCAAATGCTAATAAAAGGTGGGATTTCTGGAAATCACCCATACAACCTCTTTGAAAAATCGCAATTTTGATAAATTGTGGATGTTCTATGGCCGATTCTGGCTAAAGTATAATATGCACAAACGTGAATCTTGGCCAAAATATTACATATGCTATGTTTCAACTCAAATGTTAATAAAAGGTGGGATTTCTGGAAATCACCCATACAACCTCTTTGAAAAACCGCAATTTTGATAAATTGTGGATGTTCTATGGCCGATTCTGGCTAAAGTATAATATGCACAAACGTGAATCTTGGCCAAAATATTACATATGCTATGTTTCAATTCAAATGTTAATAAAAGGTGGGATTTCTGGAAATCACCCATACAACCTCTTTGAAAAATCGCAATTTTGATAAATTGTGGATGTTCTATGGCCGATTCTGGCTAAAGTATAATATGCACAAACGTGAATCTTGGCCAAAATATTACATATGCTATGTTTCAATTCAAATGTTAATAAAAGGTGGGATTTCTGGAAATCACCCATACAACCTCTTTGAAAAACCGCAATTTTGATAAATTGTGGTTATTCTATGGCCGATTCTGGCTAAAGTATAATATGCACAAACGTGAATATTGGCCAAAATATTGACTATACTATGTTTTAATTCAAATGCTAATAAAAGGTGGGATTCTGGAAATCACCCATACAACCTCTTTGAAAAATCGCAATTTTGATAAATTGTGGATGTTCTATGGCCGATTCTGGCTAAAGTATAATATGCACAAACGTGAATCTTGGCCAAAATATTACATATGCTATGTTTCAACTCAAATGTTAATAAAAGGTGGGATTTCTGGAAATCACCCATACAACCTCTTTGAAAAACCGCAATTTTGATAAATTGTGGATATTCTATGGCCGATTCTGGCTAAAGTATAATATGCACAAACGTGAATCTTGGCCAAAATATTACATATGCTATGTTTCAACTCAAATGTTAATAAAAATTGGGATTTCTGGAAATCACCCATATAACCTCTTTGAAAAACCGCAATTTTGATAATTGTGGATGTTCTATGGCCGATTCTGGCTAAAGTATAATATGCACAAACGTGAATCTTGGCCAAAATATTACATATGCCATGTTTTAATTCAAATGTTAATAAAAGGTGGGATTTCTGGAAATCACCCATACAACCTCTTTGAAAACCGCAATTTGATAAATTGTGGTTATTCTATGGCCGATTCTGGCTAAAGTATAATATGCACAAACGTGAATATTATTGGCCACAATATTGACTATACTATGTGTTAATTCAAATGCTAATAAAAGGTGGGATTTCTGGAAATCACCCATACAACCTCTTTGAAAAATAGCAATTTTGATAAATTGTGGATGTTCTATGGCCGATTCTGGCTAAAGTATAATATGCACAAACGTGAATCTTGGCCAAAATATTACATATGCTATGTTTCAACTCAAATGTTAATAAAAGGTGGGATTTCTGGAAATCACCCATACAACCTCTTTGAAAAACCGCAATTTTGATAAATTGTGGTTATTCTATGGCCGATTCTGGCTAAAGTATAATATGCACAAACGTGAATATTGGCCAAAATATTACATATGCTATGTTTCAACTCAAATGTTAATAAAAGGTGGGATTTCTGGAAATCACCCATACAACCTCTTTGAAAAACCGCAATTTTGATAAATTGTGGATGTTCTATGGCCGATTCTGGCTAAAGTATAATATGCACAAACGTGAATCTTGGCCAAAATATTACATATGCTATGTTTTAATTCAAATGTTAATAAAAGGTGGGATTTCTGGAAATCACCCATACAACCTCTTTGAAAAACCGCAATTTTGATAAATTGTGGATATTCTATGGCCGATTCTGGCTAAAGTATAATATGCACAAACGTGAATCTTGGCCACAATATTGACTATACTATGTTTTAATTCAAATGTTAATAAAAGGTGGGATTTCTGGAAATCACCCATATAACCTCTTTGAAAAATCGCGATTTTGATAAATTGTGGATGTTCTATGGCCGATTCTGGCTAAAGTATAATATGCACAAACGTGAATCTTGGCCAAAATATTACATATGCTATGTTTCAACTCAAATGTTAATAAAAGGTGGGATTTCTGGAAATCACCCATACAACCTCTTTGAAAAACCGCAATTTTGATAAATTGTGGATATTCTATGGCCGATTCTGGCTAAAGTATAATATGCACAAACGTGAATCTTGGCCAAAATATTACATATGCTATGTTTTAATTCAAATGTTAATAAAAGGTGGGATTTCTGGAAATCACCCATATAACCTCTTTGAAAAATCGCGATTTTGATAAATTGTGGATGTTCTATGGCCGATTCTGGCTAAAGTATAATATGCACAAACGTGAATCTTGGCCAAAATATTACATATGCTATGTTTTAATTCAAATGTTAATAAAAGGTGGGATTTCTGGAAATCACCCATACAACCTCTTTGAAAAACCGCAATTTTGATAAATTGTGGATATTCTATGGCCGATTCTGGCTAAAGTATAATATGCACAAACGTGAATATTGGCCACAATATTGACTATACTATGTTTTAATTCAAATGCTAATAAAAGGTGGGATTTCTGGAAATCACCCATACAACCTCTTTGAAAAATCGCAATTTTGATAAATTGTGGATGTTCTATGGCCGATTCTGGCTAAAGTATAATATGCACAAACGTGAATCTTGGCCAAAATATTACATATGCTATGTTTCAACTCAAATGTTAATAAAAGGTGGGATTTCTGGAAATCACCCATACAACCTCTTTGAAAAACCGCAATTTTGATAAATTGTGGATATTCTATGGCCGATTCTGGCTAAAGTATAATATGCACAAACGTGAATATTGGCCAAAATATTACATATGCTATGTTTCAACTCAAATGTTAATAAAAGGTCGGATTTCTGGAAATCACCCATACAACCTCTTTGAAAAACCTCAATTTTGATAAATTGTGGATATTCTATGGCCGATTCTGGCTAAAGTATAATATGCACAAACGTGAATCTTGGCCAAAATATTACATATGCTATGTTTTAATTCAAATGTTAATAAAAGGTGGGATTTCTGGAAATCACCCATATAACCTCTTTGAAAAATCGCGATTTTGATAAATTGTGGATGTTCTATGGCCGATTCTGGCTAAAGTATAATATGCACAAACGTGAATCTTGGCCAAAATATTACATATGCTATGTTTTAATTCAAATGTTAATAAAAGGTGGGATTTCTGGAAATCACCCATACAACCTCTTTGAAAAACCGCAATTTTGATAAATTGTGGATATTCTATGGCCGATTCTGGCTAAAGTATAATATGCACAAACGTGAATCTTGGCCAAAATATTACATATGCTATGTTTTAATTCAAATGTTAATAAAAGGTGGGATTTCTGGAAATCACCCATACAACCTCTTTGAAAAACCGCGATTTTGATAAATTGTGGATGTTCTATGGCCGATTCTGGCTAAAGTATAATATGCACAAACGTGAATCTTGGCCAAAATATTACATATGCTATGTTTTAATTCAAATGTTAATAAAAGGTCGGATTTCTGGAAATCACCCATACAACCTCTTTGAAAAACCTCAATTTTGATAAATTGTGGATATTCTATGGCCGATTCTGGCTAAAGTATAATATGCACAAACGTGAATCTTGGCCAAAATATTACATATGCTATGTTTTAATTCAAATGTTAATAAAAGGTGGGATTTCTGGAAATCACCCATATAACCTCTTTGAAAAATCGCGATTTTGATAAATTGTGGATGTTCTATGGCCGATTCTGGCTAAAGTATAATATGCACAAACGTGAATCTTGGCCAAAATATTACATATGCTATGTTTTAATTCAAATGTTAATAAAAGGTGGGATTTCTGGAAATCACCCATACAACCTCTTTGAAAAACCGCAATTTTGATAAATTGTGGATATTCTATGGCCGATTCTGGCTAAAGTATAATATGCACAAACGTGAATATTGGCCACAATATTGACTATACTATGTTTTAATTCAAATGCTAATAAAAGGTGGGATTTCTGGAAATCACCCATACAACCTCTTTGAAAAATCGCAATTTTGATAAATTGTGGATGTTCTATGGCCGATTCTGGCTAAAGTATAATATGCACAAACGTGAATCTTGGCCAAAATATTACATATGCTATGTTTCAACTCAAATGTTAATAAAAGGTGGGATTTCTGGAAATCACCCATACAACCTCTTTGAAAAACCGCAATTTTGATAAATTGTGGATATTCTATGGCCGATTCTGGCTAAAGTATAATATGCACAAACGTGAATCTTGGCCAAAATATTACATATGCTATGTTTTAATTCAAATGTTAATAAAAGGTGGGATTTCTGGAAATCACCCATATAACCTCTTTGAAAAATCGCGATTTTGATAAATTGTGGATGTTCTATGGCCGATTCTGGCTAAAGTATAATATGCACAAACGTGAATCTTGGCCAAAATATTACATATGCTATGTTTTAATTCAAATGTTAATAAAAGGTGGGATTTCTGGAAATCACCCATACAACCTCTTTGAAAAACCGCAAT
This sequence comes from Tipula helvola, assembly GCA_963556165.1. Taxonomy (NCBI): domain Eukaryota; kingdom Metazoa; phylum Arthropoda; class Insecta; order Diptera; family Tipulidae; genus Tipula; species Tipula helvola. The sequence goes on along the minus strand of OY744482.1, from coordinate 199,369,970 downwards.
TTTGATAAATTGTGGATATTCTATGGCCGATTCTGGCTAAAGTATAATATGCACAAACGTGAATATTGGCCACAATATTGACTATACTATGTTTTAATTCAAATGCTAATAAAAGGTGGGATTTCTGGAAATCACCCATACAACCTCTTTGAAAAATCGCAATTTTGATAAATTGTGGATGTTCTATGGCCGATTCTGGCTAAAGTATAATATGCACAAACGTGAATCTTGGCCAAAATATTACATATGCTATGTTTCAACTCAAATGTTAATAAAAGGTGGGATTTCTGGAAATCACCCATACAACCTCTTTGAAAAACCGCAATTTTGATAAATTGTGGATATTCTATGGCCGATTCTGGCTAAAGTATAATATGCACAAACGTGAATATTGGCCAAAATATTACATATGCTATGTTTCAACTCAAATGTTAATAAAAGGTCGGATTTCTGGAAATCACCCATACAACCTCTTTGAAAAACCTCAATTTTGATAAATTGTGGATATTCTATGGCCGATTCTGGCTAAAGTATAATATGCACAAACGTGAATCTTGGCCAAAATATTACATATGCTATGTTTTAATTCAAATGTTAATAAAAGGTGGGATTTCTGGAAATCACCCATATAACCTCTTTGAAAAATCGCGATTTTGATAAATTGTGGATGTTCTATGGCCGATTCTGGCTAAAGTATAATATGCACAAACGTGAATCTTGGCCAAAATATTACATATGCTATGTTTTAATTCAAATGTTAATAAAAGGTGGGATTTCTGGAAATCACCCATACAACCTCTTTGAAAAACCGCAATTTTGATAAATTGTGGATATTCTATGGCCGATTCTGGCTAAAGTATAATATGCACAAACGTGAATATTGGCCACAATATTGACTATACTATGTTTTAATTCAAATGCTAATAAAAGGTGGGATTTCTGGAAATCACCCATACAACCTCTTTGAAAAATCGCAATTTTGATAAATTGTGGATGTTCTATGGCCGATTCTGGCTAAAGTATAATATGCACAAACGTGAATCTTGGCCAAAATATTACATATGCTATGTTTTAATTCAAATGTTAATAAAAGGTGGGATTTCTGGAAATCACCCATACAACCTCTTTGAAAAACCGCAATTTTGATAAATTGTGGTTATTCTATGGCCGATTCTGGCTAAAGTATAATATGCACAAACGTGAATATTGGCCACAATATTGACTATACTATGTTTTAATTCAAATGCTAATAAAAGGTGGGATTTCTGGAAATCACCCATACAACCTCTTTGAAAAATCGCAATTTTGATAAATTGTGGATGTTCTATGGCCGATTCTGGCTAAAGTATAATATGCACAAACGTGAATCTTGGCCAAAATATTACATATGCTATGTTTCAACTCAAATGTTAATAAAAGGTGGGATTTCTGGAAATCACCCATACAACCTCTTTGAAAAACCGCAATTTTGATAAATTGTGGATATTCTATGGCCGATTCTGGCTAAAGTATAATATGCACAAACGTGAATCTTGGCCAAAATATTACATATGCTATGTTTTAATTCAAATGTTAATAAAAGGTGGGATTTCTGGAAATCACCCATATAACCTCTTTGAAAAATCGCGATTTTGATAAATTGTGGATGTTCTATGGCCGATTCTGGCTAAAGTATAATATGCACAAACGTGAATCTTGGCCAAAATATTACATATGCTATGTTTCAACTCAAATGTTAATAAAAGGTGGGATTTCTGGAAATCACCCATACAACCTCTTTGAAAAACCGCAATTTTGATAAATTGTGGTTATTCTATGGCCGATTCTGGCTAAAGTATAATATGCACAAACGTGAATATTGGCCAAAATATTACATATGCTATGTTTCAACTCAAATGTTAATAAAAATTGGGATTTCTGGAAATCACCCATACAACCTCTTTGAAAAACCGCAATTTTGATAAATTGTGGATGTTCTATGGCCGATTCTGGCTAAAGTATAATATGCACAAACGTGAATCTTGGCCAAAATATTACATATGCTATGTTTCAACTCAAATGTTAATAAAAGGTGGGATTTCTGGAAATCACCCATACAACCTCTTTGAAAAACCGCAATTTTGATAAATTGTGGTTATTCTATGGCCGATTCTGGCTAAAGTATAATATGCACAAACGTGAATATTGGCCAAAATATTACATATGCTATGTTTCAACTCAAATGTTAATAAAAATTGGGATTTCTGGAAATCACCCATACAACCTCTTTGAAAAACCGCAATTTTGATAAATTGTGGATGTTCTATGGCCGATTCTGGCTAAAGTATAATATGCACAAACGTGAATCTTGGCCAAAATATTACATATGCTATGTTTTAATTCAAATGTTAATAAAAGGTGGGATTTCTGGAAATCACCCATACAACCTCTTTGAAAAACCGCAATTTTGATAAATTGTGGATATTCTATGGCCGATTCTGGCTAAAGTATAATATGCACAAACGTGAATCTTGGCCAAAATATTACATATGCCATGTTTTAATTCAAATGTTAATAAAAGGTGGGATTTCTGGAAATCACCCATATAACCTCTTTGAAAAATCGCGATTTTGATAAATTGTGGATGTTCTATGGCCGATTCTGGCTAAAGTATAATATGCACAAACGTGAATCTTGGCCAAAATATTACATATGCTATGTTTTAATTCAAATGTTAATAAAAGGTGGGATTTCTGGAAATCACCCATACAACCTCTTTGAAAAACCGCAATTTTGATAAATTGTGGATATTCTATGGCCGATTCTGGCTAAAGTATAATATGCACAAACGTGAATCTTGGCCAAAATATTACATATGCTATGTTTTAATTCAAATGTTAATAAAAGGTGGGATTTCTGGAAATCACCCATACAACCTCTTTGAAAAACCGCAATTTTGATAAATTGTGGATGTTCTATGGCCGATTCTGGCTAAAGTATAATATGCACAAACGTGAATCTTGGCCAAAATATTACATATGCTATGTTTTAATTCAAATGTTAATAAAAGGTGGGATTTCTGGAAATCACCCATACAACCTCTTTGAAAAATCGCGATTTTGATAAATTGTGGATGTTCTATGGCCGATTCTGGCTAAAGTATAATATGCACAAACGTGAATCTTGGCCAAAATATTACATATGCTATGTTTTAATTCAAATGTTAATAAAAGGTGGGATTTCTGGAAATCACCCATACAACCTCTTTGAAAAACCGCAATTTTGATAAATTGTGGATATTCTATGGCCGATTCTGGCTAAAGTATAATATGCACAAACGTGAATCTTGGCCAAAATATTACATATGCTATGTTTTAATTCAAATGTTAATAAAAGGTGGGATTTCTGGAAATCACCCATACAACCTCTTTGAAAAACCGCAATTTTGATAAATTGTGGATGTTCTATGGCCGATTCTGGCTAAAGTATAATATGCACAAACGTGAATCTTGGCCAAAATATTACATATGCTATGTTTTAATTCAAATGTTAATAAAAGGTGGGATTTCTGGAAATCACCCATACAACCTCTTTGAAAAACCGCAATTTTGATAAATTGTGGATATTCTATGGCCGATTCTGGCTAAAGTATAATATGCACAAACGTGAATCTTGACCACAATATTGACTATACTATGTTTTAATTCAAATGTTAATAAAAGGTGGGATTTCTGGAAATCACCCATACAACCTCTTTGAAAAACCGCAATTTTGATAAATTGTGGATATTCTATGGCCGATTCTGGCTAAAGTATAATATGCACAAACGTGAATCTTGGCCAAAATATTACATATGCCATGTTTTAATTCAAATGTTAATAAAAGGTGGGATTTCTGGAAATCACCCATATAACCTCTTTGAAAAATCGCGATTTTGATAAATTGTGGATGTTCTATGGCCGATTCTGGCTAAAGTATAATATGCACAAACGTGAATCTTGGCCAAAATATTACATATGCTATGTTTTAATTCAAATGTTAATAAAAGGTGGGATTTCTGGAAATCACCCATACAACCTCTTTGAAAAACCGCAATTTTGATAAATTGTGGATATTCTATGGCCGATTCTGGCTAAAGTATAATATGCACAAACGTGAATCTTGGCCAAAATATTACATATGCTATGTTTTAATTCAAATGTTAATAAAAGGTGGATTTCTGGAAATCACCCATACAACCTCTTTGAAAAACCGCAATTTTGATAAATTGTGGATGTTCTATGGCCGATTCTGGCTAAAGTATAATATGCACAAACGTGAATCTTGGCCAAAATATTACATATGCCATGTTTTAATTCAAATGTTAATAAAAGGTGGGATTTCTGGAAATCACCCATATAACCTCTTTGAAAAATCGCGATTTTGATAAATTGTGGATGTTCTATGGCCGATTCTGGCTAAAGTATAATATGCACAAACGTGAATCTTGGCCAAAATATTACATATGCTATGTTTTAATTCAAATGTTAATAAAAGGTGGGATTTCTGGAAATCACCCATACAACCTCTTTGAAAAACCGCAATTTTGATAAATTGTGGATATTCTATGGCCGATTCTGGCTAAAGTATAATATGCACAAACGTGAATCTTGGCCAAAATATTACATATGCTATGTTTTAATTCAAATGTTAATAAAAGGTGGGATTTCTGGAAATCACCCATACAACCTCTTTGAAAAACCGCAATTTTGATAAATTGTGGATGTTCTATGGCCGATTCTGGCTAAAGTATAATATGCACAAACGTGAATCTTGGCCAAAATATTACATATGCTATGTTTTAATTCAAATGTTAATAAAAGGTGGATTTCTGGAAATCACCCATACAACCTCTTTGAAAAACCGCAATTTTGATAAATTGTGGATATTCTATGGCCGATTCTGGCTAAAGTATAATATGCACAAACGTGAATCTTGACCACAATATTGACTATACTATGTTTTAATTCAAATGTTAATAAAAGGTGGGATTTCTGGAAATCACCCATACAACCTCTTTGAAAAACCGCAATTTTGATAAATTGTGGATGTTCTATGGCCGATTCTGGCTAAAGTATAATATGCACAAACGTGAATCTTGGCCAAAATATTACATATGCTATGTTTTAATTCAAATGTTAATAAAAGGTGGGATTTCTGGAAATCACCCATACAACCTCTTTGAAAAACCGCAATTTTGATAAATTGTGGATATTCTATGGCCGATTCTGGCTAAAGTATAATATGCACAAACGTGAATCTTGGCCAAAATATTACATATGCTATGTTTTAATTCAAATGTTAATAAAAGGTGGGATTTCTGGAAATCACCCATATAACCTCTTTGAAAAACCGCAATTTTGATAAATTGTGGATGTTCTATGGCCGATTCTGGCTAAAGTATAATATGCACAAACGTGAATCTTGACCACAATATTGACTATACTATGTTTTAATTCAAATGCTAATAAAAGGTGGGATTTCTGGAAATCACCCATACAACCTCTTTGAAAAATCGCGATTTTGATAAATTGTGGATGTTCTATGGCCGATTCTGGCTAAAGTATAATATGCACAAACGTGAATATTGGCCAGAATATTGACTATTCTATGTTTTAATTCAAATTCTAATAAAAGGTGGGATTTCTGGAAATCACCCATATAACCTCTTGAAAAATCGCAATTTAGATAAATTGTGGATATTCTATGGCCGATTCTGGCTAAAGTATAATATGCACAAACGTGAATCTTGGCCAAAATATTACATATGCTATGTTTTAATTCAAATGTTAATAAAAGGTGGGATTTCTGGAAATCACCCATACAACCTCTTTGAAAAACCGCAATTTTGATAAATTGTGGATATTCTATGGCCGATTCTGGCTAAAGTATAATATGCACAAACGTGAATCTTGGCCAAAATATTGACTATGCTATGTTTTAATTTAAATTGTAATAAAAGGTGGGATTTCTGGAAATCACCCATACAACCTCTTTGAAAAACCACAATTTTGATAAATTGTGGATGTTCTATGGCCGATTCTGGCCAATATAAACTTTTTTAAGGTAAGTTTAGTAACGCACAATTTTGCACAATCATTGTTAACTGAAAAATATGTTTTATTACGTAAACGGTATATATGGGATTTCTGGTGTGATAATCACGTGGGAAATCCCACCCTGTTTCCTAAAGTAGGCTATGCACAAATTTTCTAATCACAGGCACAAAATTGCACAATCCCAATGGTGCGAATTATATATAGAAAACGTGGGTTTTCTAAAATGGGATTTCTGGCGTGATGTACGCCAGTTATACATCTGTAGTATACCGTTGAAAATCCTTTAGAATTTAATTTACTCCATTCAGAGAGCATCCACAATGTTCAAAAATTTATTTTCTGAAAATTTGTGCCGTTGGTTCAGATCACAATCATAATATGCGATCACAATATGCGTATAATTTGTTATTGAGCGATATACGCCAAAAGAGCCGGCAGCAATGCTAATTATTTTATGAAAATAAATCTTCGGTTATTGGCACTCCAAGAGCATTTCGAAATATCGTAGTTAAAAACGACGCGACGGATGGGAGAACAATGAAAAGTTTATATGCTGCATTTTTACAAAGTGGTGTGGTTATAGAAGCAGAGCGTCGTGGCAGTTAGCGTACGATCCGCTTAAATCGAGCGATGAAGCGCACTTTTATCTCAACGGTAGCGTCAATAAGCCAAAGAATAGTTATGGGAAACCGAATATGGTGATTGCTACCGATGCTGCCCAGCTTTCTCGCCCAAAAAGTAAAAAGCCTTTACTTTCAAGCGGATGGTGCCACATGCCACACGTCATATCGAAATACGGCGATGTTATATGGCCAGCCAGATCGCCCCATTTGACACAACCAGACTAGTATACAGTCTCTTGCCGATCTGAAAGCCAATATTACACATTGCATCAACGCTAGAGGTACCATTTCCGAACATAATTTTTCATACCTGAGACAGATTCAGACCTTTAAACATAATTTCTCATACAAATTGTAATGATACTGAGTTTCTCAAAATACAAAACGGTTATTTAATTATGGTTCACCATTTAGAATGTGTAGATACATATTGTTCTGTTTATTGGGCGAAGATGCATTTGGTTCTACTTTATAATTACATACAACATTAGTTTTAAACCAGAACTCTGCTTAGACCAAATTTCAGATCAATTAAATTACCAAAACCTAAATGACGCGAGTTTTGATAGGTTTTATTGTCTGCGGAATTATGTAAAGTGATTTTTTTGTCTGTATTAAAGTTAACGGCATCTTTATGAATTTTCACGCCAAATAATAGCCGAAAATGAAAACATAAATCGACTGTAGTATTTGCCCAATTTGTTATCGTGACTCTTAAGGAACATTTCTTAGAAACGTAAAACAACTAATTTTAGAAGAAAAAAAAAATTAAAAGATCATTAGTGACGTGTATTTAAATTAGGGATAGGAAAACACTTACTCTTCGACAAAATTGTAACTCTTTAAACAATCAATAGTTAATAGGGGCAAAAAATAAAAATCGTAATTAAAGCAAATGGGCGAATCCTTAAATAAAATAGGGGTGGAACTCACAACAGTTTTAAATAATCTACAGGTAAACAAGTACTGGCGACCCTCATTATGTATTGATTTTTTTTTATTTCAGCGGACTAGTCAAAATCGCAAATGTGCAGAGTTTCACTGTCCGTTGCTAAAGTAACATCATTTTAAAAAATTTGGCTAATATTCAATTTTTTTTAAATGATTAAAATTACGTAAACCATATTTTGAAAACGGGATATTCAAAAACTAATATTTGAAGTTAGCCAAATAAGGTTAATAAAATAATTTAAAAGTAATGGAATATAAAAGTGATCAATCTGAATCTAATTGAAGACAATAATATTTTGTTAACTAAACTTCGAATAAAATGAGAAGTTGGGAGAAAATGCAGTCCAAATATATTGGTGTTTTAAATGTGTCTCTTTAAATTGAGTAAAACAACATAAAAGTGAATATAACCTAAATGTGAATATAACTTAAATGTGAATTAACTTAAATGTGAATATAACAAACAAATCGAATATAACCTAAAAATTAATATAATCTAAAAGTGTATATAGCCTAAAAGTGAACAAAATATAAAAGTAAAAATATGATTAAACTAAACATGAATTAAATTCAAATGAGCCATCGGAAATAACAACAATTGTCATACCAAAGTGACTGGCAAAGCCTTAGCTGAATTAACCATGTAGTGAAACGTTAGCAGCATAACATCTAGCAGAAAATAACGAATGAAGAGCGGTTTGCAGCTAAAGGTAAAATTAGTTAAGATTTAAATGTAAAAAATTTGATTGCATTTGATCCGGGTTGCTATAAAATTGAGACTAGAATTATTTATTTTCGCGATCTAAATCTGTCTTTAAATAAATTTTGTTCAATTGAAATGGTTGGCTTTTAAAACCAAGGTAAACGCCTATTGTCGATTTATAGTAAATAATAGCTTCATATACTCTTGTTGAAAACAATTCTGATGAATTAGACATTTAAAATGTTATAACCAAATAAAATTTTGGATTAATTGCGAGATTATTTTGAATTTATTATATAAAGAATCCATTTCTTTTAAATGATAAAAACTGTCTGTACTAACTTTGTTAGTAAACATTTTATTTTTAATGGTAGTTTGACAAATTTGGCAGAGAAAAATTATTTTAATTGTACTTTTCGTCCTCATTCATTTCACACTCGTCCGTATAAATGAAACGTGTTACATAAGATTTGTGTTTGATATCTACTAATGTACCTGAAAGAAAAGGGGTATAATCATAAGTGCGAACATCTTCGTAACATCAACAGCAGTCACATTTGCTGAAATAAAATAAGTTTATGTAATCTAATTGTAAACACATAGTGAAATTTATTATTACATACTTACATCTAAAATTAATCGTAAATCTAATATCCATATTGTCATGTCATCATCTAGTAGCAGGTAGATTAATCTAAAAGAAAAAAGAAATCTCAATAACAATTTATTTATCATATTATAAAATGAAATTACTTAACTTAAAAATCTGGAAAATCCTTGCATACACAGTTCACCATAACATCTCTCAAAATATCCACTCAATTACAACGTGGAAAAAGTGCACGGTCGGAATACCGAAAATAGAGAAATTTTTATTGTATCTTAAGCTTTTGTAATTTAATCTACGGTTTGATGCACTTTTACGATGCACTCGCTGGTTGAATCAGCTCGCAGTTTTCCTGTTTTGTTATTTTTGACGCTTAACGTTAACTTATTTTTCCTAATAAAACAACTTAGTTATTTTAATATTATTTAAGTGAAAACATTTTTGTAAATACTTGCAAATGATTCCAGGCGTCTGGCCAGTTGGCTGTTTTACCTAATAAATTTGTAATAATGCTTTGAATATCGATTTCGGATTACTCCTCCGCCGGTTATTTTTTAACAACTTAATATTAAAATAGCACTAAATTTACTTTATTTTGAGGTACCGGAAACATTGAGGGCGTGCTTTTAGTGCAGAAAAATTGCCCTTTTTCGGTCAACCAAATTCTGACGTTTACTACTTAACTTCTCCTTCAACTAATGTCTTTCCTTATGGAACGCATTTACTTATGCATATTTTTTTTATCACTCCACATATAGAGAAACTCTTCTTTCGGACGGAAATGTCTTTTTCTCCAAATCGTAATTTAAAGAATTTTTCAAACGTTCATTTTGCACGTTCCTGAGTTCTATCAATATTTGCTTTAAAATGATCCGAGAATTTCTATTGCAATATTCATTTCAAACTATAAATTATAGATGTAATCTAAAGTTATATTTCGGTATTTAGTTATTGGTTTTTAAACAATTGTAAAAGTAAAAAATAAAGTAAAAATGCAAAATATGCATCCTCTTTAATTTGACATTCGTCTGTATGAATGAATCGTACTTAAACTCGTTATAATGCATTTATGTGCCTAAGCACCTAATATTGTACAATGCTTGTTTTACGCAGGTAGTTATATCACCTTATTGCGTCTTAGCTTCTGTCATTTAATCTATGGGTTGATTTGTTCACTTTTATGTTGAATTCACTGATTGAATTAGCTTGCAGTTACCTAAACCTTTAATCAAATAGGTCGGTTTTGGTTTTAATAATAATAATTTTGATTTTGTTAATGCGATCACTCTTAATTTTGAATCAAAAAATAATAAAATGTCATTCAATTTTGGAAATCGATTAATATGTTTAACTATAAAATTAATAGTAACAGATTGCAGTCGAGTAACATGATATGTAAAGGTTGGCTCTATTTGTTCCGATTGTAGAAATGCCAACGCTTAAAGTTTACAGCATTCCAAATTGAAAGATATTTCTGTCCCGTACCTTCCACCAATCCAGCTGCTTGAATTTGTCAATATATGGACTGACTTAAATGAAATAAACAACCTTTATTGATTTCGTTTAAATGCACTGATAGCACCAATTTCATAAGCCGTTAATATAAAGTTAGGATTTAATAAAATGCTATTTTCGGTTGCCAAATCGATTAGTTCCTCCAATATACGGCCATAGCATTCGAACGTTTTGCTTGTCATAAGTACGTATATCAATGGCAATATATTCGAATTACAATCACCAACCTAACCTAAACGTGAATCGTATCGAGTTGCATAAATAATTTAGGTACCGTCTTAAAAGTTCCATCAGCCCAAAATTTTGCATCTCCGCATCATTTAATTGTAATTTTAATTGTACCAAGAATTAATAATTTATCATTCCTTCAATATGAAATTAAATTCAGTTATTTTACTTCGTAGATTTACTAGGATTTCGCGATTTTCTAAAAGCAAGTAGTTTCTGCTTATGAATTCGAGCACCATTTGCATCACGAATGCTAACATAATCATTAGCCCCAGGAAGCTGTCGGCTGATATCTGTACATCTATAGAACTCCTCGACTAAATTGTTTCAACAGAAATCCCCGGTCTCATTTGTCTTGGGTCTGGAAAGCTACCATATCCATTCTGTTTTGCTAAATTCTTTGCCTTTAGTACCATGTAGTGCTTAGCTTTGAATATTGATTCAAAATTCTAACTGTTGACAAATTCACTGGTTACAAAGATAACCAGAATACGCGACTCTCATTTTTCCTCGCGATTGTATGCTTCTATAATATTGCTTAAAGGAACGGCTTCATAAATCTGGCTGATTTATATCTTCAATATGGGAGATCTTGGGAATTGGAATGCCCAGAATATTTTCACAAGTAGCCTTTATACTTATTCAACCTGCTTTTTACAATAAACATTCTCTGTCAGGCTTTTTTTCTTTATACGTGACTCACTCAATTGTACACAAGCTTCTGATACTTGTTCTTGTAATGCTTTTTCTATAATTGTGGTGATATTCTGTCTAACTATCTTGGACTATCAGATTATGCAGATGATGTTGCAATCGGTAGATTTCAATATTCAATATTTAAAATTTCATAAGTTTGTCCTCAAGTTCTGTCATTTTATTTTGGTAGTCGGTTAAGTTCATAAGTACTGTCTTGTTACCTTTAACAGCAATAATTTTAAGAGATTATTATAAAAACACCTTTGTAATCAGAGAATTAACAAAAAAAAACACCTTTGAAGTCACAGTCAGTCTAAGAATAACCATTTTAATATTTTTTCAAATAAATAAAATTTAGATTCCCCGAAAATTCATAGAAAAATAATTCGTCTAAAAACAATTCATATAAACACAATCCTAAGAACAACAATTCAACGAACAATAATTTTACGAAATCACAATTAGGTATTCGCAATAACAATTCATCGAAAAACAATTCATCGCAAAACAGTTATTTGCAATAGCGGAGGAAAAAGGAAATTGAACGTCGATCAATTGTAACTTTCAATTTCATATACAACCAGCTATAAGGCATTCCTCATATATGTACATATCGTCGTATAGAAATAGAAGTATTACATCTACAAATCGTTAATATTTTGGATGGGCGTGTCAAGTTTTTAATGTTCAATTTGGCTTAATTTTTTTTAATTTCATTCATTTCTAGTTTATTAATTTCATTTAAGAATCTTAACGGTTTAGTAGGCAGTTTTCTTAATGCTAAATTAGGTTTGGTTCTACGTTTAATCGTAGCAGCAAAGTAGTTCTCCACGTGCCCATTGCTCAATCTGGATTTATGGAATATACGGGACCAAAATGGTAGATACGTAATATATTTCTTCATCAGAATTTATATTAGTTGAGGATTATAAAATAAATTTGAAGAGCTTTCTTCTTTTCATGGATTCAGCTCCTGAATATTGTCGGAAATATTTTTCAAATCCAGATAAAATGGACTCTGCATCACATTTGTCATCTGATATTTCTTCTAATGGAATGGCGTTGGGAATTGCGTTCCTAACTATTGGATCCAAAGCACTTAACACATCTTTATTGAGATATTTCGATTTTAATATTAATGAAAAATCTTTCCAAGTTTTTTTGATGATTTTATAATCATCTATTAAAAACAGTGAAGCAAATACTTCCTTTAAGAGTTTGATGTTTTTATAAGATTTAACAAATGGCTTATTAAACTCTTTAGTAATATGATGCTAGTTTAACTAATTTATTATAACAAACCAAATTTGTCATAATGTCATAAACAATATTTAAATATTTAACAATATCCATATGGTTAAATATCTCTAAAACTGAATTGATCTCAGCAAAACTGCCGTCGGTCACCACGGTCTCAAATAATGGCCAACATTTCCATTGATGCTCTATTTCTATTCTGTAAGATATCAGCCATACCCCAATTGTCTCTCTACTATGACTCGCACTAATCATATCCGTTAATGGAAATGGATCTGCTGGATCTGTTTCATTTACTTTTACTGTTACAATTAATGGGTAATATAATACGCTTGAAATATTATGTCTTGGATATCTGATCAAACCACCCGGTGCATCTAAATAAGTAACCAATTTTTTTCTTGGAGCACACTTCAACACGCTTCGAAGCATATTTAATTGAATCTTGTTAAAAGAGATGATGTAGAAGGGTTGTATCGAGTATCTTTGAAAAAGATATTGGTTTATTATTATTTCCTTTTCTACATCTAAAATATCATCTGAGTGATTGGCTTGCTCTCTTAACATATCCGATCGAATTTTTCTAAGTACGTTCACAGATTTAGCGTCAGTTATTTTAAATGTGACTAGGAAATCCTTATCTTCATCCAATACCATTTCTTCAAAAACTTTTTCAATTCTTTGCTTTGATAATACAAATTTTTGCTCGTCTCTTTTCGATGCTCTTAATTGCTTTGTTTTTATTTCGTTATGACATTGCTCCGATCGATAAATTTGGAAGGTTCTGAATTTCAGACTCTTATTAATTATTAAGCTCTAACGCTAATACAATTTCTATATATCGCAAGGTTTTATGTTGATTTGGCAACCAGTTTTTTTAGTCACCAAATCAGATAAAATATTTGAATATGTTCTTTTATTTAATTTTCTAGAATTTGTACAGTATAAACTACACCAATCGTTGACAACTACATATTTCGCCCACTTTTATTAGGCACCCCTTTATATTATTATATTTTCGTAATCGATTATTATTTTTGCTATTGTTTATTTTTGATTCTACTATGTCGAAATCATCTAAGTTTGAACCGTTCACCGACATACTGCTTATGGCTTCTCGTCCTATTAAATACGTATCTTGCTCGTGTTCTTGTGTGATTTATTATTATTAACAAATCTTTCATGTTCAATACTTTTTTATAGAATTCAGCTTTATAATCTTTATTTTTTAAGATGTTTATTAATTTTACTCTGTTAATGTCACAGCATTTAAAACCTTTAATAGATTGACAGATCTTAAAGAATAACGATGATTTGCCAACACTTCCTAGCTTTAAGGTATCATGATCGTTTGTATATTGTAAAATGGTATCCTGAACTACAGAATAATTCGATTTTGAAAATTTAAATTTGTTAAATTTCATTTTTAATTTTGTGAATTGTGAAAATTTCATAAAAGCATGAAATGCAATTGATAACTATATTCGTTATAACTATGTAATAGGAATAACTAATAATTGCAAACAATATATTCACACAGAAAAAATCACTAACTTTAAAACCCTTATTCTGTATCACAAATAATATGACTATTTTTACTGGAATTGTATTACAACTTTACAGTTTGTATTCACTAGCATATAAGACCAATTTAGAACTTTATAATTTGTATTTAATAAATAAACTCAATAATATTAAATAATCACTAATTTGAGAGTCTTATTCTGTATCACAAATATAATCACTTTCACTAGAATAATATCACAATTTTACAGTTTACATTAAATAAATAGACTTAATTACAAAAACAACCACTGGTTTAACACACTTCTTTATCACATCAAAAACGATTTAAAAACTTACAATAAATATAGCCCGGTATTTATAGAAAAACCTGTTCATGTGGTATCAAAATAATTTCAGGAAAAAAATGATCTATCCTTGTCCTCGAACGACACTTTTACTTCAAGGTGATATAATATTTACCCATCATAGATGGTCCTGATGGCTATCAATATTACTGGCATGTCTAAGGTCCCGATGTGTTTTGATTAATTGGTATTTTGTGATCGCTTGTGTTATAACTTCTGTTTGTGAAAAATTTGTTTCTGCATTCATCATATGTATGACCTGTTGTCATCTTTACAATGATCATAACATTTTGGCGAAAATCCAGTTCTCTACGCTGGTTGCTCGTATTTGGTGTAGTTTGGTTGTGTTCCTTGGTTGCGTCGATATTGCGTTGTTCTGATTCATCGGTCCCTGCCTATTCGTTTGAAAATAATTACTCTGTGCGCTCAATTTTAGTCTGCTTAATTCATAAGTGTGTCCTTGTCTCGGCAATCATTACATATTATTTGTCTAAAATTTCACTGTCTAAGGTTAAAATTATGTTGATTTCCATAGGCTTTATTTTGCGTTAATGGTTTTTAAGGTTCCGTAATCCTCTATTTGCCTATTTGCTATTCTTTTATATACACTGCCTGTCAACCTAAATTTTATTAAATTTCCGAAAATTTCCTTTTCTTCGTCATCTTTTAACATGCTATATGCACTATCCGCGGCTCCTAAAAACCGTATCAAACCATTTGTGCCGTTAAATTCGGGTACCAAATTTGTGATGTTTTGGTGAATTTCGTTTAAAATTGCCATCTTTCTTACTTTACTTTTTTCTATTACTTCTTTTGGTGCTTTAATTTCTTGCTGAGTTTGTGCATCCTTTGATATGTCCTCTTGATTGGTTTGTGTTGTGCTTGTGCCGTTACGGTGTTTTATTTTTTTGTTTGTGAAAAGATATCAACAATATTCCTCGTTAACATTTGTTATGGCTGTACCGGTTTGTTTAAATTCTCAGGCGCATTTTTTGTATATTTACTTTAATCAATCAAAAACCAAAAGGGGATTTTGATTAAAAAATAAATATTATATCTTTGATCGATGGTGTATTTCAATCGCTAAAATAAGAAAATTAAATGACCAATTTTCGATTAATTACCAAATAAATTTTTTGATATGCCATTCCACATGAAATCAAACACTCATACGGGGGCAAGGAGTGCAATTATTTTGAAATTGAGGGAGATGGTTAATCTGGATAAAAAAAAATATAAATTGAGTAAAAACTCTCTTGGATCAATATTCACGGAGTACCGTTATAACTCGTTTTTATCGAAACTCGAAAGTTGACATGTTTCAAATACGGGTATCTTAAGTATTTCTTGTCAGATTTTCACGTGTAACAGCTCGTTAGAAAGATAAGTTTACATACTTTCAAATAAGCTGAACAACGAACCGTGGAGTCAAGCAGAACAATTGAGTGCGTGAGAAATAATAAAAAAATAAAAATTAATAATAATCAAATTAATAAAATTGATATAATATAATAAATAAAAAACTAATTTATTAATTAATAAAATTATCAAATAATTTTTTTTTGTTTTGCGTTTGGTAAAATTATAACTCAACTAAACAAAAATAATAATCAAAAAAGTAAAACTGAAATTCTCACGCCATTGACGATAAATCCAAAAGGTACCATAGGAGTAAAATAAAAATATTTTGTTTGATCCTGGATTCGATCAAAATCCAGCGAGGATAAATTTGAGGTGGATGTTATTTCTGGTGACAGCATAATTACCATTTTATCTTGGAAAAAAAAAACAAAACTCAACGGGACGAATCTGTGCACGTGCAATTTGACACAAAATTTTGATGCCATGGAAAATGATCAACGATCGGATCCGCAACGCTTATGGTATTAGAATTTAATTAATTTAGTTATTATTACTTTTGGGGAAGGGTTTTGTTTTGTGTTTATTTTTAAATATATTGTAAAAATTTATAAAAGCACAATTTTGTAATTTGTAGTTTTTTTTTACAATGATTGGCTAAAGTGGTTTGAGATTGCTGGAGATGTGTTCTGTGATTGCAATTTGACAGTGAATCGTGCTAGTGACATCCTTATAATTAAATGGTAGTATTACAAGCTCTTTGGTGGCCCATATTAAGAACCCTCCCAACATCACGAACAGCTGGCCGGCTGAAAAAACTACCAATGGATCACCACCCAAAGAGTCTGTTAACGGGCTATGACATGGCTCATCTGTAGCCATGTCATGGCTTTGTTACAGTAAATAATTTTCTTAATATAATTTATAGAACATTCGCTGCTCTAAGCTTGCTACATCATAAGTTAAAGACATACATATCTCTTTTTCAATAGTTTTTGCCTGAAAATCAAAAGCTAAAGAAAATTATATTTATATTAAAAAAATTATTATTATATTATTTGTTACAGTAATTTATAGAACATTCGCTGCTCTAAGCTTGCTACATCATAAGTTAAAGACATACATATCTCTTTTTCAATAGTTTTTGCCTGAAAATCAAAAGCTAAAGAAATAATACTTCCATTATCTGAACTTTGGAGTTAATATACAATATATCCATTGAATTGCAGTTTTAACTATCTTTTGCTGAAAAATCAAACTAATCACCATTTTATTTTTAATTATTTTTTTATTACAAAGCACTTGAAAATACATTTCCAACAAGCCATCTTAAATGATAGAGACTCAACGCATTCGAGTTTTATAGAAAAAAACGTCATAACAAATTAGGGCGACATGCAACATTTCAGTACAATTATTAATTCCAAACTACGAAATTCATTTTTTTCTTCTTATGTACACGGAAAAAAAAAACTTATTGAAAATCATAAAAAACGTTATTGTCATCATAAAATATCGCGCCACTCAGACCAAGCGTTACAATCATAAAACCACTTTCTTTAATTTTAATCTTGTGATAAGCAGTATTTTTGAATTGTTAAATTCAATTTATAGAACATTCGCTGCTCTAAGCTTGCTACATCATAAGTTAAAGACATACATATCTCTTTTTCAATAGTTTTTACCTGAAAATCAAAAGCTAAAGAAATAATACTTCCATTATCTGAACTTTGGAGTTAATATACAATATATCCATTGAATTGCAGTTTTAACTATCTTTTGCTGAAAAATCAAACTAATCACCATTTTATTTTTAATTATTTTTTTATTACAAAGCACTTGAAAATACATTTCCAACAAGCCATCTTAAATGATAGAGACTCAACGCATTCGAGTTTTATAGAAAAAAACGTCATAACAAATTAGGGCGACATGCAACATTTCAGTACAATTATTAATTCCAAACTACGAAATTCATTTTTTTCTTCTTATGTACACGGAAAAAAAAACTTATTGAAAATCATAAAAAACGTTATTGTCATCATAAAATATCGCGCCACTCAGACCAAGCGTTACAATCATAAAACCACTTTCTTTAATTTTAATCTTGTGATAAGCAGTATTTTTGAATTGTTAAATTCAATTTATAGAACATTCGCTGCTCTAAGCTTGCTACATCATAAGTTAAAGACATACATATCTCTTTTTCAATAGTTTTTGCCTGAAAATCAAAAGCTAAAGAAATAATACTTCCATTATCTGAACTTTGGAGTTAATATACAATATATCCATTGAATTTCAGTTTTAACTATCTTTTGCTGAAAAATCAAACTAATCACCATTTTATTTTTAATTATTTTTTTATTACAAAGCACTTCAAAATACATTTCCAACAAGCCATCTTAAATGATAGAGACTCAACGCATTCGAGTTTTATAGAAAAAAACGTCATAACAAATTAGGGCGACATGCAACATTTCAGTACAATTATTAATTCCAAACTACGAAATTCATTTTTTTCTTCTTATGTACACGGAAAAAAAAAACTTATTGAAAATCATAAAAAACGTTATTGTCATCATAAAATATCGCGCCACTCAGACCAAGCGTTACAATCATAAAACCACTTTCTTTAATTTTAATCTTGTGATAAGCAGTATTTTTGAATTGTTAAATTCACAAAATATGTAGCAGAAAATGTGATGACGTAATACAACAGTTTTATTAAAATCATAGAAACTGTAGTAAAATTCATAAAAAATATCGAGCGAAGATCACGAAGTATAAAGTGTTATTTAGAAAAAATATGGTTGAAAGCAATACGTTTTTTTGTGATTTTCATTGATTTATTAGTATTAACCAACATGATATGACATGATATGCAGCACAG
Source organism: Tipula helvola (assembly GCA_963556165.1). NCBI lineage: Eukaryota > Metazoa > Arthropoda > Insecta > Diptera > Tipulidae > Tipula > Tipula helvola. The sequence continues at coordinate 199,351,193 of OY744482.1, read as the reverse complement.
ACAAGACTGATAAACACAACTTGGTAAAATATTAATCATAAAATATTTGATTGATATTTACAATATATTTGGATGAATTATAGTATTTTAATATTGTGATTAGGACAAAAATATTTTGTGTTAGGCAATAATTAAATGATTGGAAAACAGTAAACAGATTTAATGATAACAGAGCATTCACAATACGAAAATTTTTTACTTTTTACTTACAGGTTTGTTTGAATTTCCAGCTAACAAAAAACAATTATTGTTTGTTGTGTTGGAAATTCGTGCAAATCTGTACGTTAAAATTAAAAAGTTTTTGCATTGTGAATGACATGTATCTAATATATATTTTATGCGATATTGTGTATTAAAAATGCAAAATTGATAGTTTAATTATAATTCAAATAATGTATTTCTCAATTTATAACATTGTTGTATTCAAACTTATATGTAAATAGAAACAAAGTTAATTTCTAAATTGCTTTATCCAATTACTTATACATAAGTGTATTTATTGTTTTATATAAAACAATATTCTAAAAATATTCACAAACACAATTGATTAGAATTTTTCTAATCTAGAATTTTTGGTGTGCAGCTTACTTTTGTTTTTATGCAAGAATTATTCTGTCATTTCAGTGATATATCCCATAATTTTCAAGGAGTTTGACTGAAAAGAATTTAATCAAACTTCTTGAAAATGACCGAAACGTCGAAGTAATTTACTCATAAAAATAAAAATAAGCTAAATGCAAAAAAAATATTATTTAAATAATTAAAGGCTAAAAAATAAAACAATATAATGCTAATAATTCAATTATAACTTATAATAAAATGTATAGTTTTAAGTATGTATGCAAAATATACATAAATATAAATTGATTTCATATAATATATTTTTATTTGTAGAAATTTTTACCTTGGTATAGAATAAAGGAAGAAGAACTAATGCCAAAAATTCAATTTGAAAACAAAATTTCTTTAACGGAAAACGAATGTCCTACAATTATTACTTTGCATTTTGCAATAACTAGAAATGGTGTAAAGTGTATAACAAGACCTACTGTAATTTGGTCTGAATAATATGAAGGTCAATGAGAACATTGACCATTTTGTAGTTTAAATAGAAAAAATTAGCCTTTTTTCTACCACGGTATATACATATACATATGTGTATTTTTGTGATATACATATATGTATCTACAAATGATCAAACATGGTTGATATACATAATATAGTACATACAAATATTTCATTTAAAGAATTTAATTAAAATTAAAAGATAGTATATACGTAGGTACATATTCTCGTATACTTATATTAACATACATATACATAAACTTAAAAAATGATATGTAAATTTGTAAATTAAAGAATGAAAAATAAAAATAGAAAAACTTAAAATTAAGCTAATTCCTTTAGCAAATTTTTAATGGAAGGATGAACTATTTCTATGGATACTTCTTTATAAAAATACACTTGAATAAACTCCCACACAATTTGTCCAGCGATTGGATATTTCATATTAAAAATTTGAAAACATTTAAAACATATGTCTAATGCTTTTAAAAAGGAGCTAAATTTATATTTTACCCATACACAATAATTAGTTCAGGATAAGTACAGCTTTTACCTACTAGCGCTATAAATGGTTGAATTTGCACTGTTCCACGTGAAATTTTATCAAAATGTGCTTCTAATTCTTCAGTCGAAGGACAACAAAATATAAAGCTATTTTGACATTCTTTTATTGAACATTTTATCTTTTCTTTTGTTCCTTTATTATTCAATATTTCTTTCATAGGATTAGTTTTTAGAATTGCATGAATCAGCATAAAAATTGTTGCGTAACGACCATCTGGAAAAAGAAAAAAATGTTCTCAAAAAACTTCATCCAAAAGCACCGAAAATCTAGATAAACTTACTTAACGTACTTAAGAAGGCATAAGTATTTGGGTGTGTACGGTATGGACAGCCTTTCGGAACTCGCGAACTGTGGAGTGCGAGATTTATTACGCTATATAAATAGATGGGATCCTGTGGTATCACAACGGGCCACTGCTGGTCTAAGTGTGCGATAGCAGCCACTTCAATCTAACCTAACCTAACCTACTTAACGTGATAGACGCGTCTGATATTAAACTTTCTAAAATCAGCTTCGACGTCGGATCCTTTATTTTGATTTTCATTAAAAGTAATAATTTGTCATAAAAATTATTAATGAATATGTCATCTACGTCCGGCATCATTGAATAATGTGAAATAATCCGACGAAATCTGTAGAATTATATTTAAAAAAACATGATGAGAAACAGAATTACACGTATAATTTAAACTAAAATCACTTACCAGTTTATATCCAGGTGTTTCTTTGTACTGCAGCCAGCGTTCAAAAATTTCTTTTGTTTGATTTTCACCGATGAACCGAAATCAGTATGAGGGCACATTTACAAATGTTGAAGAATTGATTGAATTTTGTTTGGCATTTAAAGTAAGTTTTTCATTTTTAAATATATGTCTAATCTGCCTTAAGATTTTTAAATGGCAACTACATATATGCCATTTGGCTTAATTTTCAGTCAAATCAACAGTTGGCCCGTAGAATTCCTGAAGAAATTGAGCGAGAATTGAATTGCAAAATCTGCATGAATGAAAAAGTCAATGCAATATTTAAACCGTGTCATCATGTTGTGGCGTGCATGGATTGCGGCCAAAGTGTTACGTCGTGCCCAATTTGCTGCCAAAATATAGTCGAATGCAATAAAATTTATTTTTAAAATTTACTAGACAACCTTAGGATAAATAATTCATTTTTTTTTTAAATTTGTAAAACCTAAAAAATATTGAACCATTAAGACATAGCTCCATCGAAGGTCAAAATGTTGTTGTAGTTTCGATCAATTTTCGGGTGATGGGTAAAGTAAAATACGAATGCATGAAAAATTGTTAAAACTAATAGAAACCTAGATCATTAAAATTTGTTTATTTATATTTGCTTGTTTTATTTAAACAATGCATTTGTGCCGTTGGTACAAAGCAAGTTGGAATTCAGCGAAGTCCAGAAATTTAAATATTTGAAAGGTCAGCTAGAGGGTGAGGCGGCAGAATAGACTAAACACGCAACCGTATCGGATACAACCTACAACCATGCTTGGAAAAAACTTTGTGAGGGACACGATAAACATAACCCTGCACCAAATTTAGTAGAAGGGTCATTCATGGAAAAACCTGTTATGCAACAACCATCAGCAAAAAAGCTTCGACAGCTATACAATGGGTCAGGCGAAGTGACAAAATTCATAGGCGGTAGATGTGATGCACTGGAATCTTGTGCTCCGGCAAAACGTTCTACAAAATCAGGGACCTTTAAAAGTAATCATGTGACTCTAGTAAATTTCGACTTAACAGAGAGTGTACATTACCAAGAGTCGCATCGCTTGTGTCATTATGAAAAGTGTAAGAACATGGGCCGTGAATTACCGGTTAAACTTCGATTGGGTTTTAACTGCTTATCTGAATGTCATCGAGTTAAAGGCCTGTCAAAATAAGTTCAATTGTTTAAAATGTAACCGTCGATATCATACGTTGTTGCACGACACAACTTCAAGCTCAATCGCGAATCAAATTACTACTGAACAAGAAGAGCCACCGAAGCAATCGCGCAAGCCGCCTGTAGAGCAATTAAGTGAAACCAATACGTCCAATATTGGAAATACTGCCATCTTAAGAGTAAAGAATCGTATCGGTCGTGCAAGTTTTTGTATATTATCATTGGATTCAGGATTACAGGCCTGTCTCATTTCATTATCTGTTGTAAAACGGTTGAGCCACCCTCGCAAATGCAAAAATTATATTCCTAGTCGGGTCGGTGCAATTCATACTTTAATGCCGGAAGCGATCCGGTGCCAGAAGCAAGGAAGCGAAAATCCTTCCGATTTATCAGCTAGAGAAGTAACAGCGAACGAATGGCTCAAGAGTGAATTATGGTTCAAGGATCTAAGGTGGTTGTCGCAGCCCGAGGTAAGTTGGTTACTAAAAGTAGCTGTAACTGATACTGGGCAAGAATTCTATAACAACGAAGTAATGGGTTACCACGCCACAACCAATTCGAATAATTTACATCTAGTAAACCATTTATTTCAGTATTGTTCGTATTGGTCAAAATTAGAAGGAATAAGGATTTATATGTTGAAATTTATTCATATTGTGATACAAAAAGTCATAGTGCCAAGTCAATTGACGGTCGTAGAGGTGAATTCTATAGAACTTATAATAATAAAACATATCCAACGAATTGAATTTTCAGATGAAATTAAATCGAAGTCGAAGCAGTTAGCACCAGTCAAAGATTCTGATGACGTATTACGTGAAGGCAACCGTCTAGAAAATTCAAATTATTCATACGAGAAAAATGTTTCGTTGATTTTGAAAAAAAATCATGTAATTACTAGATTAATACACCACGATATACGCAAAAAACAATTTGATCCCGGACGGTTGCTGTTAACTGCAATTTTAAGTTACAAATATTGGATTTTAGTTTGTGAAATATGTCGAAAAATAACCTATAAATGTATTATGTATTATCGTTATTCTACTACGAAATCTACTCAACAAATGAATTGTTTATCGGTCACGGGAGTATCGCCTAATCGACCATTTTCCGGAATCGAAATTGACTACACAGCAAGGAGCTGCAAGGTTGATAAAGAGAGTTATTTTTATAATATTTGTATGTATCGCGACCGAAGCGTTACACACTCAAGTGACATCATCACCATCTACGCAAGCGTTCATAAATACTTTAGAGCGTTTTGTTGGACGGAGGGGAGTGGCAATAGAAGTCAATTCGGATACTGGATCAAATTTCCTAGGAGCGAACCGAGTGATGCAGGAATACTATTCCATTTTATCATTAAAAGAGACCGAAATCAAGATAGACGAATTTTCAAGAGACAAAGTTAGTAACTGGCTTTTGACTCCATCACTTTCAACTCATTTCGGAGGCATTGGGGAACATGCTATGAAGTTAGGTAAGACGCACTTAATTAAAACTGGGAACACGCTTCGAATCTTTGAAACAAAACACAGTCTTGATCCAAATAGAAAGTGTGATCAAAATGTCAAGATTAATCAATGGGAACAAGCACAAATGATTGTGCAAATGTTTAGGCAACGCCATTCGCTTAATTATTTAAATACGTTGCAACAGCGGACTAAATGGCATTAAAAAGATCGAATTTTTCAAATTAATGATGTCATGATTTTATATAACAAAGATTCCCTACAGTGTACTTAGCTATTAGGTCGCTTAAGGGAATACATCCAGGGACAGACGGGTTAGTAAGAGTAGCTACAGTTCAAACGAAATCATCCATAAAAAAAAATGTCCGATTACAAAATTATTCCGTTTACCAATTCACGATTAATTTAAAATAAAAAACAAATTTTGTTTTGGAGGGGAGTATGTTTGGTAGCAACCGAAAATCAGGAAGAAAAAATTAAAATAATATTTTTGCTTCGACATGCAACGTATTTATTATACACAATTTTTATGCTACACTATTTAATACACTATAATAAAAACTACAAATCACTAATTCACTGGTTTTACACAATGATGAGATGGCCAAAATTCCAATGGTTCGCACAACACGTAGCGAAACTGTACTTCAATATTTATGTAATCATAACCTAAAATAAAAACAAAATTAGAATAATGTTTAATTTACACAATATATTGTACTTTATACTTATCTTTAAATTGAAAGATGTATCCCATTTAGAAGTATTGTAACCTGTAAGATAAATGTTAATTCAATTAACTTAATATTAATTTATAACCAAATTTATGTAAATAATTACCTTAGCTGGATTGAATATTTTTATTTTGACATATTATTGTTCCAACGATTAAACGAAATCGTACTAGATCAGTTGTACTAAAAAAATGTAACTCAATTTTAGACGTAAATAAAAATAAAAATGAACAGAACGCTCGACGGGAAAATAGAAAAAAAAAAAAACATTCACTGTACGTCGAGATTTTGCTATGTGCACACGTCATGCACAATCAATTGCCTTATAACAAAAAATAAAATTAAATAAAAAATAAAATTTAAATAAAAGGTTACAGTCCACTAAATTAGTTTTTTTTATTTGTCAAAATATAATTGTGAAAATTGTAAGGCGTTGGTTGTGTAACGCACAGGCACTTTAATTTGTATTTTTGGTAATTTTTGTTCGGGAATATGTATACTTTTCTAAACGAAATATTTGGCCCGATTCAATTTAAATCTTCTATCAGTTTTTTATTCTATTCTTGTATTATTTCTATATGACAACTCGATGCTGCATTGGTTTCAAATATGTAATTATTAAGTTAGTGTGAAAATGTTGAAGTCCTTATGGAGTTTTTATATAAATAATAGAAGAATAAAAGAAAAGGAAAAGAAATATAGAAGATTTACATTGAATCGGGCCGATTTATTTACACGGGGATCAAACAGCGGCAGGATTAAGCTATACAGCACAAAATTTTGAATGAAATTTTCCAATCAAAACTTTGTGGTAAAATATTGTTTGTTCTTACACCTCAAAACCTGTTTTAGTTAATTTTTGGTCAGACGACGAACTGCTTGGCTCCATGAGGAATCGCTCATTTACAAAAATTAAATCAAAATATATTTTATTGATAATTGCGCTTTCACATTATTGTTTAAATGTCTCTTAAAAAAATAAGTTTTTATCAAATCAGGTGGAAACTTCAAGTAAATGTTATGTGGTAATACAATGAACAATTAACACAAGGTGTATAGACCATTTATTGATTTTTTTTGTTTATATTATTGCTGTTTTGTTTATTTTCCCATATGTTTTTTATAAAAAAGGTCGATCACTAATTTTTTATTTAGGAACCGTTTGTCATTTACATCAAAATTGTTACATAGGTACATAGTTAACATCAATAAAATTTTAGTGTTTTTCAAAAAAAAAATATTCTGAATGATAATCACTACTGCAAATAATGGTCCCAAATATATTTTATGAAAAACATCTAAATTTTCAATCATTTACATAAAGTATTATTGAACTCGCATTATTGATTATAACTAAATACAGTTTTCAAAAATATTGTATGAAAATCATCTAAAACTTTAATGATTTACACAGAATTTTATTAAAATTTGAATATTGAAAATCACTAAATGCTTTTTCAGAAATATTTCGTGAAAATCATTTAACTCTCCAGTGATTTACGCAGAATTTGGCCGAATTCGCAATATTGAAATTCACTAAAAGCAGTTTAGTATTATTAACAATCACAGAAAAATCAGTAAATTAGGTTGTATAATTATCAAGAAAAACACGGTTAACATCAGCAAAAAAATATTGTTTGCCACAAAAACCGATTAACAAATGCCTTTAAATGATTTTAACGTTATAATTTTTTTCCGTGTATACAGTTTTATTCAATAACAAGTTATTTTAATGTAAAATCATAAAAACTATCCGAATTCGAAAATCGACGCGCTGCGATGTGGTTGTTACCAATGAAGAAGCTAATACACACATTTTTAAATATTTTAAAAACACTTTTAAAAGTAATTTTAAAGTTGTTTGCAAAATTTTGCGTAATATTTAATAAGTGTTTTTAAAATATTTAAAAATGTGTGTATTAAGTGTGTTTCGCCAAGTGCCTACGGCAGAAAGTATAAAAAGGAGAAGCTAATGGTTGCCACCTCTTGCCGCCCCGGTGGCACAGTTGTTAGCATGCTTGCTTCAAGCCCCGGAGGTCCCGGGTTCGATTCCCGGCGGGTGAAGAAAAAATCACGGCTGGTTAATGTAAGGATCAGTGAACTAATCACTCATTATCCGTTGTAAAAAAGATTACGAAACTTCACTATGAAGTGGCCAAATCCCTCCATGGGATGTAGCGCCAGCGAAAAAAAAAAAAAAAAAAAAAAAAAAAAAAACACCACCTCTTTGGCGAATAAGTCCAAATAAATTTTCTATCGGATCCTGATTAAGTCTGGCCGTTAATAGAAAAAAAAATGTGTGGATTATTTAATGTTAGGTGGGTTAGTAGTTGCTCAATGCCATTTATGGATTGAATTAGCCCTTCTAAACAATATATTGTTTTATGTTTAATAGGTTGAATGGCGAGAATGTAAGACACCATTTCAATTAAGTTTGCATGTATAACATTGTTTAATTGTAAAGAATTTTTATTTTTATTTTTATCTTTTAAAAGTTTACTATTCAAATTATCGAAAAGCTTGTCCATTTTTTCGACAAAGTTAGCTGTTGATACGCCAACATTTTGTACATCGTGCGTAAGTTGATTGAACCGGACCATAGTTCTTATTGCGCAGGCAACCGTCCAACTGAACACCTGCGCTGCATAACTGACATTTTTTCAAATTTATTGGGCGATATATGTTGCGGTGTCAATTTGGGACACAATCTAGTCGAGTTTAATGAATCACGAGAATACAGTTCATTTATTACTTTCCAACTAACAATACCATCATTAGTCCTAAAATCTGAGTCTATCAAATTAGTAGGGACTGATTTGATCAGATGTGGGACGTCGTATATCGCAAAAAAAAAATTTCGTTTACGCAAAAATAAGGATTGTCCTAATTGGCTCCCAATATTTTAAATGCAAGCCGATTATTTGCCACCATTTCTCAAAATTGAGATATTTTTTTGAATTAAACTAACTAAATCGGGGCCCTTTCTAATGTCAAGCAGAGGCAAAATATGATAGGCAGAGGCAAAATATGACAGTTCGTATTTGTAATTATGAAATAGTCCTCGAATCATAAAAACAGATAAATTTTTGGCCAAAATATTAGACCGCTTGTCACCTAAATCTGCAAATCCATCTATTTCATCAGCAACCGAATCATACTCAAGCCCTTGGCGAATCATTACTTCATCGAATAAAAGAACTAAGGCTTTTCAAGTGGCGATAACTGTGCTGCTTTCTCTTTTCAGTTAAAAATAATTTGTTGATTAAAACCTGGTTTTAGATGCTTCACGAGCTTCCAATTAACTAAACTTTGTCTCGAAGGCATATTAAAATCCAGTGTATCACGCATATAATTGTAAGCAGCAGGATATTTGAAATACAACTTTTGGGCTATCAACTTTTGGTTTGGCGGCCATGCTGTAAACTTGTATTTCTTACACACCAAAACTTTACAAAACTCTTTCGCATCTTCATTTACCTCTCGTTGATTAATAATTGTTTCTAAATTTGTATTTTTTAGATCACACAATAACTTTTTGTTGGTTTCTATTAATTTTGCATTTTTTTTCTTCAAATTACTAATTAAATTTGAGCGAAAAATTATCCGCTTTTTCAGAATTCTGAAATTTGTAGATGCTTTTATATACATTTTTTGATACCGCTGTACTGTAATTAAACTTTTTTTTACAACTGACGCACGTTGAAGGACACAAATTTTCACTGCAATATTTGGATGATGTCGGAAAATTAAATTCGGATAAATTATCTAGTTGAAGGTCACTTCTGCTTTCATTTGAATTCTCTGCATAATATGTTTTAATATTTTTATACCTTTCAGGAACTTGGATTTCATGTTTTTCGTCGGAATACTTTAAATATAATTCAGGAATAGCGTTATTAAATATTTTCCGTTTATAAAGGTAAACCGTTTATAAGGTTCATCCAGAAAATGGATTTCATAAATGCGAAAAACTTTTTTATTTGTAAATTCTAAACCGCATTTTTCAATCCATCTAATCTAAGATAGACGGAGCTCTCGGGATCGGGGAATTTATAAAATTTGAAACAGTACTTTCATAACAACGATATTTGCGAAATGTACACCTATGTATATCGTAATTTGAAGACATTATAGTTCCCCCTTTGCCTCTCAGAGCTGAAAAGAAATTTTCTAGAGCGTCCTGATTTGTTTTACCCGTTAAAATGAAATCCACAGCAAAATTATAATTTAAATAATTTATCAACTCCAATTGAGCGCATACAGTTAGTTCAAGTCCTTTTAAAATTTGAAGTAATTTTCATTTTTTGATAAAATTTTTAAATTTTTCAAAAACTCCAAACTCTGCTCCAAATACATATAAATGTTATTATTAATCCTCAGCGGTTGTTCAAATGGATTTTTTGAAGAGAAATTGCGGCAGTTTAGACAATCAAAAATGTTATTAAATCTTTCGATGATGTTCGCTGTAGGTATTACTCCAAATAATTTTGAAACATAGAAGGCGTTGATTTGAGTGTACAAGCAAAGCAACCTTGATTATACAAGCCATAATCTAAAAAACGAAGCTTTTATAAGGGAATTAGAAACGAGGAAAAAACCTAAATTTCCATAGTAAAACACATAAAACATATGGGAAATCACTTTTTTTCCTAAGTCAAATTTGTTAATGAAAACGGTGCAAATTCTTAATTATGATTTCTGAAATATTTTCATAAATGTTTGAATTTCAACATATATAAATCTCGTTTAAGTAAACCGTTTTCATTTTCTTGTAATAATTGATTTATTTAAACCAAAATATAAAAAAAAGTTCATAACAACAGCATTCTGGTCATATTAAAAAGAAAAGCTTACTACAAATCGTGTGCATTAAGTCAATACACATAGATGGCAGTGGTCAGTAAACATTTTGAAAAATCGTACCATAAATTGCCACCTGGGGAAATTTGAGTTCAAAAATGGTAGGAAAAGCAAAACAAATGCACAAAAAGGTTAAGAACGTGTCATAATTGTGTCATTAAATAATTATTTTCGTATTTCTCTGCCAACAATTATAGACATCTAACGTACACTAGTAAAACTAAAGATAAATTTAGCAAGTATGTATTATTTTAATTCGTCAGAGCCAACTTTGATGTATTTTTCAAAATGAAACTTCGAAAAATATATTTTAGAAATAATTTAATTTTAAAATTTCTGGAATTAATATTTACTTAATACCAATATATCCTTGTTGTATATTGCTGCTAAAGATATGTAGAACACTTTTGTATAAACATTTTGTAACATTTTTGCTTTTTTCATTGAAAAACTTGAAGCTAAAAAACACCATTTTTACTATGGATTCCTATGGAAATCGGTGAAAAGTTATATGTACTACTAAAAAAGCTTCAAAAAAATACGTCATAATGATTATGGCTTTATACTCTAGAAGGCTCTGATAGCACATGTAACGCTGTTACTTAGAACCTGAACAGCCAACTTAACGCTCATTATTTGGAAATTATTTGGTTCCATGTGATTTTTTGATAGCTTTGGTAACAGTTTCAATTTTTGATTTTTCTCATGCTCGTATAGTAGTTTTACAACGTTGAAATTACTTGTGCCGTAGTCCGAATGCAGGAAATTATGTTTTATAAAGGCATTTCTAACTGATTTCATGAGATGTGGCGGATCATACTGTACGGATATATTTTTGACGTTCAAAGTAATATATGGCTTTTCCGGACTAACACCAAAATGTTTATAAACAGCTATATTCGTTGTGCCTTGATCACAAGTTACCATCACTATGTTTAAATTTAAGGTCTCCTGGCACAATTTGATGTTTTTAATTATTAACTGTGCTAGCAGTTCAACACAGATCGAATTGTTAATTAAAACGTATTTCCAGCTACACACTAAACCACGCAACATAAAAAACGGCAGAAGTTGCTAGCTCATTTGATCTGTGATCCCAGGTATCGCCGGTTAAAAGGTTTACGATCAGGCCTTGCTTAATTGTGATCTCGTCGAAGCTTAACACACATATTCGTGATGACTCTGTCGTATTTTGAAATAAGTGTTTCAATTGATTCATCAAAACATAGTTTGTGCCTGGTGAAATAAAACTAATTGGTGACCATTTATAAATTGACGAAATAGATGGAAGTTTTAATTGAAATATTGTTTTTAAAAATGTATATGTTGTATCTGATTTATAATACAAACAATGTTTTATCACTTTCAGTGTAGTAGTAGTCCTCATTTAGAAGTAGCTTGCACACGCTTTTCGTTGTATCGTTTGCAGAAGTTAGTGTGTCGATCATGTCATCAATAGTACTATTTTTTATTTTATTGTATTTAGTTTTCAAATTATTGAAATTCCTTGCTAATTTTCGATTCATTGCCTTCAATTATTTGATTTTGTTTTTTGCACCCATCAATTTCTTTTCATAAATAAAATAGTCTTTCCGGTATTTTGTACATTTTCCATAACACTCTTTATCCTTATTCTTAATTTCACAATGTGAATAAATGATATTGTTCATAAGTTTTAACAATTCCACATTCAAGTAAATCGTTTTTATTTTCTTGTAATAACTGATTTATTTAAACCAAAATATAAAAAAAGTTCATAACAACAGCATTCTGGTCAAATTAAAAAGAAAAGCTTACTACAAATCTTTGCATTAAGTCAATATACATAGATGGCAGTAAACATTTTGAAAAATCGTACCAAAAATTGCCACTGGGGAAATTTGAGTTTAATAATTGTAGGAAAAGCAAAACAAATTCACAAAATATTAAGAACGTGTCATAATTGTGTGATTAAATAATTTTTTTTCGTATTTCTCTGCCAACAATTATAGACATCTAACGGACACTAGTAAAACTAAAGATAAATTTAACAAGTATTATTTTAATTCTTCAAGGCCAACTTTGATGTATTCTTCAAAATGAAAGTTCGAAAAATATATTTTAGAAATAATTTAATTTTAATATTTCTGGAATTAATATTTACTTAATACCAATATACCCTTCTTGTATATTGCTGCTAAAGATAATTATGTAGAACACTTTTATATAAACATTTTTGCTTTTTTTATTGAAAATCTTGAAGCTAAAAAACATCATTTTTACTATGGATTCCTATGGAAATCAAGTAAAAAGTTATACCACTAAAAAAGCTTCTAAAATATACGTCATAATGATTATGGCTCTATACTCTAGAAGGCTCCGATTGTACATATTATGGAGTTTCTTCACTTTCAAAAATTAATTTGATGGCCTTATGAACTTTATCTTGACTCAAGAAATAAGACTTAAGAGGCTCAAATAACTTATAGAGTCTTTCAAGAGCTGGACTTAAAGCTAACCATCTGGTTTTCGAATACCCCAATAAATTAGAATATTTGACAGATGCCTCTTCACAATATGCTTTCAATGCCTCTGTTCGAACAGTAAATCGTTTAAAATATAGATATATTTGAATTAAACAGCCCTCTATATCGTGTGGTAAAACACTAGCCGCGGTATCGATGGCGTTATTCATTGTATTCATATGTATGGCCGTTGCACCCAATTCCAAAAACTTTCTGATTTAAGATGGCCTTTAATTTTGAAAATACATTTCGCTCACTCTTTCTGTTTAAGCCACCGAAATTCGTATTGGTGTTATCAGCACATAATCCTATTACTTTATGTTATAATATCAGAGGTTTAACCAGGAAGTGTCGCTAAATTTAAAACTTTGGTTTCAATACCAACGTCAAAATCAAAACATTGAATCATAAATGGGAACAGCTTAGTGGCGTTATGATTTTAAATGTCAAATGTCTTGACCCACAATGTGATCGGATAAAAGTAAATGTTATCAAAGTCAACTTCGATGGATTGAGCAGTTTCGCAAAAGAAAAAATTAATTATGGGATTTTGACTTATTTAGAACTGGTAAATATCGTTAATTAGTAAGAAAACTGGTTTCTTTGTAGCGACTAAAAACCGCATACAAAATATGAAGATTTCACGAAATTATCTCGACTTAAAATATTACAGGCATCCATTTTATTAGGAATATTCTCCTTTTTGTAAATAAAATCGACAATCTGCGGCATAAGTATATGAGTGACATAATTATTCTCAAAATAAAATAACGAAAGCAAGTATAAAACAGGCTAAACACGCTTATTAATTTTGTGCAAAAAAAACAGTACTGGGAATGTGTTTGCAATATGCCACAAGTTTAATTAAACAGAAATTATTTACAAAACAGATGTAAATCGAAAGACCGTGATACTTAAAATATTTCCAATAATCCTGCTTGCAGCTTCTGATCAAATGCAATCATATTTTATAAAAACAATAATTTTAAATCTAAATAAACCAATAAATTATTTGAATGTATTACTTAAAAATATACAAGAATTTTTTAACTAGGATTAATCTCAATGTAACTAGTATACATTAGTAAATTTTAAACATGTTTTTGTAACTAATTTTATAATTTGTTAAAATAAATATTGTGAAACTAAAATAACGTAACCAACGTATTTTATTTATTTGGTGTAACTTATTGAACTATTTAAAGCTGTAACTCGATTTTCATAATAATGTTCTCGGCTCGACGGTTCGATTTAATTCTTATGTGAACTGAGAATATGAATTAACAAAGGTAAGATTTTAGTGACGGTAAATATTGGAAACAGATTTTACAAGAAATAAAAAATTATTATATGTACAGGGGCGCGGAACCGGTTGGCAATTTCTAGTATTCTATACTAACTATGCTGACCTAAGAAACTATAATTAAAAATATGGAAAAGAAAATCAAATATTTAAATAATAAAAAATAAGGTAGAAAATTATTTAAATATTATATACTAGACAACGAGCGAGTTCACGGCTTCACGCTCAACTCGCAAAAGATTTATGTGAAAACATTTATGTATAAATATCTATTGAATCATTTCAACATTTTGAAGACGGTCGAAGAAGTTGCAGAAAATGATTTTCAAGCTTTGGATTCAATTATCTGTATCAAGATTGGCAGTGCAAAAAATCGTTTTATCCCGCAATGGCCGATGTTCGTGGTATTCTGACGACACTTGATCGAGTAGAATTTGGCAATTTGACGACCAATTTCGAAGTTCAAAACCGCCACGTTGAAGTAATGCCACCATCTGTTACTGGATTTCAAGCAATTCCTTGACTTCGTTTGTGCCCGTCATCAGGTCGTCTACATAGATGTCGGCAAGAGCGACATTCGCAGCGATGGAAAATTGTTTGGATTCGTCATGAGCCAACTGATGGAGCGTGCGTATTGCCAAATACGGAGCACAGCTGGTTCCGTAGGTTACTGTGCGCAGACGATAACCTTGAATTGGGTCCTCAGGCGTTGTTCTACAAACTATCCGTTGATAATCTTGAATATCTGCGATGAACACGAATTTGTGTTGTCGAAATCGAGTGAGAATCGTGAATAGATTCTGTTGAAGCTTGGGACCGATACGAAGGTTTTGATTGAGCGAAACTCCGGAAGTCGTCTTGTGTGAGGCGTCGAAGACCACACGTAATTTTGGCTTTGAGCTAGACCCTTGAATCACACCGTGGTGTTGGAGGTAGCACGTTTGATTTGTGATTTTTTCATCGTCAACTGGCACTGCTTCCTTGTGATGCTGCTCGAGATAGGCTTGCATGAAATCTCGTAACTGCGGATTCTTCGAAAATCGGCGTTCCATATGCTTCAGTCTCACGATTGCACCTTCTCGAGATGTTCCAAGTTGCAATGGCTGATCAACGAATGGGAGTTGCACGATATATCTTCCTTCCTTGTTTCTTGAGTATGTCGATTGAAAGTGCGTTTCACATTGACTTTCACCTTCCGTAAATTCTCGATCTGCTGATACATTTTCAATCTCCCAAAACTTCAAAGTGACTTCAAAGTGTTGTCAATGTTAGTATAATTCTCGATGATTGCCGTCGCACTTAAGGAGTGTGTGATTGTGTTTCGATCGAATCCCCCAAACAAGATTTGTGCCAGTTTGGTTTCTTGTGCGAATGGCGAACCGTTGACAGATTTTATGCATCCATCCATCTGAAGCGTTCCGAGGACATCTGCCCCAAGCAGCACGTCGATTTTGTGAGGACGATTGAAATGAGGATCGGCCAATTGTAGCTCGTCTAGATGTTTCCACTGTTGCGATTCGATGTATTGCGATGGCAAGATGCCAGGTATTCTTCCGACGACTACTGCTGTGATGAAAATCGAGAATCTTGAATCAACCCGTGATTCAAGAACGAATTCGACGATCGATTGTCATTTAGCTGCTTCAAAGGCACCGATTCCGTTAATTAAGATTGAGGCTGGTTTCCATTGTAAGCCAATCCGAGTTATGACGTTCTCCGAAATGAGATTCATTTGGGACCTGGAGTCGAGCAGGGCTCGAATGGTGAACTCTTGTTTCTCGTTTGCGACGATCCCAACTGCTGTTGCGAGTAATACATCTGTCAGCGGCGATGTAGTGTGATGCGAATTGGCATCGTTCGAATTTTCGGCAGTTGGCGAGTTGTCATTCGATGTTTTACTTGTGTTGCTAACTGGAGTTCGAGATGATCCATCCGATATATGTAGTAGGGTGTGATGTCAGCGGTTGCAGACTTGGCAGAAACATGGACCACATTCTGCGCTACGGTGCCCCTTCCGCAGACAGTTGAAACACAGATTATTTTCACGAATTTTGTTTGATTTCTGATCGAACGATAATGATTTACAATATGCTGCACTGGAACGCATTTTGTTCCTGGCTGCAAAATGGACAGCTCAGCGAAATGGTTGGAGTCGAAGTAGCGACGAACGAATGAGGTGGTTGCGATGAAGATTCGCGCTTCGAGCTCGGGCGAGATGACGATGGTTGAGCTGTTGATGGTGAACGAATTGTTGTTGGCTCGTTTCTCCGGCGTATAGATGATGATGTGATTGGTTGCGACGAATTTGACTTGGACATGGAAATTATTTCCAATGATTGCCATCGAGTCTCCAAGAAATACATAAGCTCTTGATATGTGGGATACTGTGTTCGAGTGAGTGTCAATTCCCATTGACGGTGAGTTTCTGGATCGAGTTTGTCGACAATGATGTTGACGAGGATGATATCCCAGGTGGCTACCGGAACGGCCAAAACCTTCAGACTTCGAACTGTGTCTGTAGAAGTATCGATGATGCCCCTCAATCCGATTGCGGATTTATGAAGGGCTGCGGGCATATTTCGGAATCGATGGAGGTGACTGTCGATGGTGAAACGTCGATGTTTGTACCGATTGGTGAGGCTATTATATGCTTCTGTGTAGTTGGCAACGCTGATCTGCACCGTTCTCAATAGGGTTGCAGCTAGCAGCTTCACCAGTTAAATTTGCCTTCAGGTAATGGAGCTTCTGTGAATCTGTCAGTCTTGGATTCTTGTCGATCAGATCCGTGAACAAACTTTCGAATTCCGTTCAATTTCCGTAATTGCCATCGAAGACAGGAACCATGATGCGTGGTAACTGAATTTCGTGTGGAAGCATCGACTGGAATTGCCTTGGCATCATGTGTTGAAGTCGCCGAGGTAAATTTTCTCAATAATGTTTTGAGGTTTGTTGCGACGAAATATGACTCCTCGATCTATTCTCGAATGCCGAATTGTTGCTCTAACTCATTCTCACCACTCACTGCCTGGACTTTGTCTTGCGTGTCACAAAATTCCGTGTACCGTTGTTTCGGGTGATCAATATGAACTTCGATTGTCTCTCTTGTGACTTCGGTATCCCCGCTTAGCTCCTTACTACGTTCGAGGACCCGTTCCAGATTCTTCTGGAGCGGCGCTTGCTTTGCCCGAAGTGTCATATTCACTGGATCACTGATTTCACTCGCGCGTTTATTAAACCTAACTTGTAACTTCGAGTTTAATGTGCGAGACTAATGTGGGTAACTTGCACACGACTTCACTTTACGGCACTGAATTGATAAACACGTGGCTTCTTGGAAGGACCAATTTTGTTAACCACGATGGCTGAGCGGATTTGCGACTTGTGCAGAAAACGAGAGTATTCACAAATAAAACAGATCAATCCAATTTTTATTCACTTTATTTATATTTCTTGTTATTTTGTAGTTATTAATTTGTTGATTTATTTTCTTGATGTTCTAATTTTATGTGTTATATTAATTTGGATTATTATGTGTTGATAAGATGGCCACTGTTTTCGAACACGTTTTACTTGTTACCGATTGACACGAAGAGAGAAGACCGACTCAAAACACGTTGTGTAGTTTGACGTTTTTCCATTTTTTGATGTTGCCTGACGAATGTAAATTCGTTGATTCGATGCGTATTCAGTGGTGGCGCTAACAACAAATATATCCTAAATTTAATTTCTGGAGCCGCCTTATACTAAAAATCAATTGAACCTATCAGAGCAGTAGCAAACGTATAGTTTTCTATCTGAGAGAGTTCATATTTTACACTAGAATTATTAAAAAGTGTTTGTTCGATTGGACGCTGCGAAGACATTGAAAAGAAAGCAGGGTCAATCATGTTTGTTGGCCCTTTCACGGTTATCGATCGTATGATGGCATAAGGATTTGTTTTGTTTTCATTTGTTCGATACATCTTTTTTTTTTTACTTTAGTAAAACACACATCATCGGTGAGGGAAGTATTCGAGTGGATTCCTAAAAGGTTCAAGCAATTAACTTTTGCCAAAACCAATTAAACAGTTGCGTCGGTTCCTTGGCATGATCGAATGGTATCGTCGATTCATAGCTAAATTTTCCTCTGTGGCAGTGTCTTTAATGGATCTGTTGAAAACAAATCTAAATTAATTTGAAATAACCTTGAGCAAGATCCGTTTGTTGATTTAAAACGTCAGTTGACAACCACTTCCATTTTGGTACACCCTGTTCATACTCTACCATTTTTTGTCCAAGTTGATGCATCGTCTATCGGAGTTGGAAAACTTTCCGCATCAATGTCATTTTGCTTCCCAAAACTAATCCTTGCAGGTTTATCGCCAGAACAGGCTGGCTTGTGTGTACCTGGTGTTCATCGGACTCTTGTTGAAAATCTTTTTCTAATGATCGTTCTGGAGATAGAAGTTGCAATGCTTCACTGAGTACCGCAGTAGTCTCAATTACGTCTTGTAGTTATTTTTCCGGCTGAATATGTTTGGTTACACTGTCAGGTAAACTTTCCGTTTTTAGGCCTAGTTTCATTTTCGTTTCGTTATTAAAAATAATATAATTATATTCAATTTAATATTTATGGCAATTTCATAATAATTTTGGTAAATAAATTAAAATGTAAAAGGTAATAATTTCAATTTAATTTATTAAGCCAGATTCATCTTGTGATGATAATTTGTGTAAAATAATATAACAAAATATAAATTCAAACGTAAACTTAATATTTAAGGCAATCAATTAGAGAATAATTTTGGTAAACAAATTAAAATTTAAAAATAATCTAACTAATTTTAATTCAACCCCTACGAAAGTTGCTATTATGGCATTTTGAGTTACAAA
Source organism: Tipula helvola (assembly GCA_963556165.1). NCBI lineage: Eukaryota > Metazoa > Arthropoda > Insecta > Diptera > Tipulidae > Tipula > Tipula helvola. The sequence continues at coordinate 199,331,910 of OY744482.1, read as the reverse complement.
GTATTCCAGCTGCTTTGCATAGGCATTTTTTTGGTTTTCCAACTTTGTTTGCAATTGCACTTTTTAAATCCTTGTCCTCCGGTAAGTGACTGTTTTCTAACTACCTCTCTAACGCAGACCGCATCTTCAGGAATGTCACAATAGTCAGCAACATATCTTTACACACATCGAACTCATTCCTCGTGTACAGTTGTTTTAATTTTCCGACATTTGTTCCTAATTTGTATCGTTGATAGTGCAAGCATTTTAGTGGCTTGTATTTCCAAATTTTGTTGTGCCATTAACAGGTATTTCTGAAGCTGTTTTGTTTTGTATCCAACATTTCCAAAATCTTTTGAAATTTCCGCATCAATGTCAATTTGCTCTAAAATATCGTTAGAATCAGAAAATTTCCCAAAACTAATTCTTGTAGGTTTGTCGCCAGAACAGGCTGACGTGTGCGTATCTGGTGTTTATGTGGTTAAAACGTAAACGTAATAAAATTAAAAACAAAAAATGTATACCAAAAAAATCTCCATAAATTACTTACATTGATTATTCATTGATTTTCAATATTTACTGCCCATCAAAGCCGTTGATTGAATAAAAGCCGTTGATTTTATATACGCCGTTGATTTAATAAAATCCGTTGAGAAATATGTTTCAACAAAAAAGAAATGAGGTTTTCATCCAACGGTTCCCCAAAAACCGTTAAATCGAAATAATAGATCGATATCGGTGCCTGTTGCTACGCCGCTATTAGATAATGGTCCAGCAAATTCGGTTTGAGCGTTGCCTAATGCCTACCACGTCGCAGCCATCAGTGCAATCGTACATTGTACTAAACGTATTACTTACAACCATTGATCTCAACCGGTACTGTTTTCCACCAAGAAACGCTAGCATGCTACGTGAGTACGTGACACGACCAGCTTTAATTTCGCGGGTGGTTTAATTTCCACTGAGTTGTGGGGCGTTGCATTGTCCATGATAATCCAACCGTTTGAAATTCCGTGTTACCATTTTAATTTTTCGTCTAACATAAGTCTTTAAGGAATTTAATCATCCTGTAAGAGGTACAACCTCCTGTGAATACAGCGTGGTGTATAACGTTGAAATTATTTATGGCTAAGATAAGGGTCACTTTTCTGCCTCTAACAGCCGGAACATTCGCGCTAACCCTAGAACCGCTCTTTGATCTTCCATAATTCCGCCTTATGTGTAAATTTAATCCAGATTCGTCTACAAAAATATTATTTCTGCCCTCCTGGGAGCCGTTGATCATAATATTGTTGGCATATTCTTTCCTCAAATTCAATCTTTAGTCGTCATTTAATCGATCATTTATTAAATAGCTTCCTTTAAGTGTGTTTTTAATGGTAGACAATGATTTCCGAATTGTCTCTATTGATACTCGTAAATTGAGGATTTTGAAAATTTTGTCAATGCCGTTTAATGTTAAATGGTTTGACTGTTCAAGGATCAATTCTATTGTCTGGTATTATCAATATTTTTAGTCACTCGGTTTTCTTTTTTGGTACACGTTAATAGTGGCTATATGGCTGTCTGATGATTTATTTTCAAACCAGCTGCGGCCCATTTAACACTCATACACCCGTTAGTCACTTTTTTTATTAATAACTCCCGTACGGTATTGGGAACTTATATTCTTTTGTCTCTGAGATTACAATATTAGGTGTCTTATATTGGTTGTAAATATATGGAATTTTTATTAATTACCGAAATTTTGAAATAAACTAGTAGATTGAACTCCATAGAGTCATTGAAATTTATAAAATTTTATTAAAGGAGTATAAAAAATGTTTGGTATAGAAAACGGTATTGGGTAAAACAAGTTAAACAAGTTATATTTTAGAGTTTTTAATTTATTATTGTGAATTTTAAACTGAAATTTGAAATTTATAAAGTGCAATTTGAAATATATAATTTGAAAAATATAAATCTTTAAATTGATAAATTTGAATTAAAATTTGAAGAGTATAATCCGAAAATTAAAATTTATGGTTCGAAAATTGAAAAGTATAAATTACAATTTAATTAAATACAAAAGTATGAGTTACAATTTGAAAAATATAATTTTCAATACGAAAAGAATAATTTAGAAATAGAAAAATATGAAATGGATCGGGAAAAGCTATAATATAACTGGAGAAAGAGAAAATCAAAATAATCTCAAGACTAGTATTTAGGTAATAATAGTATCCAAACCGATACCGAATCCAGTTCCAACTATGTTCGGAACCGGACGCAATACCCGGAATTGAGTTTAACCCGACAGTTTAGAAAGTACCCAATTGATTGTCCGGACAATTTGAGTATCAGGTTAATACTATCCGGTTAGAGTTAACATTACTAATTTAAACGTAAATTTAATGTTTGTTAGACGACTGGATATGTTTCATTCTTAATATGTCGCTGCTGTACTTATATCACAATAATATTTAAAATGAATAAATAACAAGCAATTTATTAACAAAGCTAAAAATTATTATATTTAAATATTAATTATTAATTTTAAAACATAAATGTTAAAATCTTTCTTTTTTGTGATATTAAACTTTCCTACTGGGGATAGAAGACCGGTTTCGGAATTGTTATTCATTTTTCAATTCTTTTAACAATTACAATTTTCTCGATGAACAAATTATGTTTTAATACTAATTTACGACGATGGCATTATTGTCTACCGTTACTATTTTTTAAAAATTAAATCATATATTTGAATTGTCCTAGTATTAGTTTTGTCATTTAATAACAACGGGCAATTCTTGTTCTTATAAATTTCCAACTCTTCCAATCTATCCATTAACGGCCCCTTGTTAAATCGGTATAACCTGCGACCAATTGCTATATTCATTTGTAGCCATCCAGGTGGACAGCATATTTTGGACGTCCTGGTTTGTCCGTTCAACTGACTTATCACCTTCCAAAATATCTCATCGGTATTATTCCAGTATCTTTTAATGAAAAATGTACATTATTAGCATTCAAGCATCCATAACTCCAAAAGTAACGCATTTAGAGCAATGTGCCCATGAATACTTTTAATCAGGACCCCAGAACCTTCAAAATCCTACAATATGAACAAATATTGCCGAAGTTCAATTTCCATAGGATTAGTGCGGAGTCCTTTAATACAGGGTGTCCGGGATTGGGATGCTGATCCGTCAAGAGGTGGGGGGGGTCCATTTTGGATATCCTTTGAGATACAGGGTGTTTAAAAAATTTGGTTCAGATAAAAAGTACACTCAAATATTAAATTGTAACTTCCAAAATATTTATCGGAGAGCAACCAAGTTAGTCTTATTTGACTGGTAATTGTATAGGCTATTATTAAGATCTAGGTGGTTATCCTAAGCAATAATGCTTTAAAGTAAAAAAAAAAATATTTTTTTTTTTAAATTTGGTTTTTCTCAGGAAAAAACAAATTAAAATTTTTTTATTTAATTTTAATTCGCCATGATCTCCCCTACAATCTCCCAATACATTATTTGTACCCACATACCATAGTTTTTTACGTATATCGATTATTCTCAATCTAATTAAGAAATGTTGAAGTGTTAATATTGTAACATTTTTTTTTTTATCACTAAAACAGTAGGCGATTATCACTTCCTTTGTTTAAATGTTGAAAAAACAAAAATTAAAGATTTTCATACTAAAGTCTACACCTGCACGCATTGTTACGCAACACTTCCTCGTTTCTTACCTCTTTGCCTACAAACTTTGTGGGAGAGGTCACGTTCCTGACGCAAGAGTATTTACAAATATTCATAGAAGACTGCGAGATATCGTAACAACATCAAACACCCGGGCGGAGCCCCTTTCAGTCTCACCAAATCATTTGGATGTCGACGAAGAAATTATTCGTAATGTAACAGCAAATCCTTCTATTAGCATAAGGAAGTTCGCAGTATAATTGAACGTCTCTTGCTACCGAATTCATCAAGAATTACACAAGGAGAATCTTCATCCATACCATATAACACCCATTCAAGAACTATTAGCGATAGACCGCAATAAAAGGTTGGGGTTTATTAATTGGTTGATGGAAAGGAATTTGGACAATGATAGTTTTGTGCAACGTATCCTGTGGCGGGATGAATCATAATTCACAAGAGATGACATAACAAAAGTAGTGTAAAGTGGATGGTCCTAGGCCAGCCGAAATCGATTCCAGCCGAAAAATTTTTTACATGTAAATTACAACAACATAAACGATTACGTATGTTTTTACTATGGGCATACTACAGTGTAACCCCGGTAACTAAATCTCTATATAAAATGAAAACCTAAGTATATAATTTTCTTAAAAATCTGTCATTCAACTGTATATTATATTTTTTAAGACATTTCGTTAGATGGCAGCACAGTAATAAACTTTAAGCTTTGAACTTTTTAGTATTACTTAGTTTTTCGTTAGATGGCGCACATTTCTTACAGTTTTATTGTCAACCACGATAACTAAAACTCCATATAAAATTATTCAAAATCAGGTACTCAACTGTAAATTATTATTTTTCCAAGTTTATCTGTAGATGTCACCCTTTAAAGCTTATTTTATGTACATGGTTTGTAACTTGGTTCAATATACGGTTTTATTATCAACCACGATAACTAAAACTCTATATGAATTTATCCAAAATCAGGTATTCAACTGTATATTGTTATTTTTTAAAATTTTATCTGTAGATGTCACATTTCAAAGTTTATGTATATTATGTAAACATGGTTTGTAACTTAATTGAAATTGGATAGTGCACAGTTATATTAATATTTTATAATATAACCTTGCCATTGAAAACTAGTTCATCGTACATTAAATAAAAACTGTAAAATGATATTTGTTTACAAATTTTTTTTTAAAGGTAATGAAAAAAAAAATCATTTACATACATATACATATAACAAAAATCAATGTGAATAAACTGTAATCGTAATGAAAATTTATTGCAATAAATTTATTCATGATTAAATTGTGATCATCAATTTTTTTTTTGTTTTTTTTTTTTAAACGTAATGAAAAAGTATAATAAACTTATACAACGTATTGTCGTGTCGTGTAAAACATCTACTTATTATTTTTGAGTTACCTATTATTTTAAAAGTGTTGTGATCATAATAAAAGTGAAAAATTTATATTTTTGAATTTAATCTGTCATTTTAAAATTAAAAAAGTGAAGAGATCATAATAAAAGTCAAAGAGAACATTTATATTGACAAGATACATTGGTTTTTATATCTAATCTTGTAAGATAGTAAAGAAAATTTAAAGTGTGAAACAAACTTTTAAGAGTGAAATTTTATAATTTAACTAATTAACAAAATAAATAAAATTTCAACATATTTAAATACTTAGTCGAAAAAAATTTTAAAGTAAGTTACAATCATACATTTATTTAAATGATATAAAATGTTTTAACATATTATTTCTTTAATATTTTCAGTTAAATAATGAATAACTGCGAAGAATGCAACAAAATGTTTTCATCAAAAGACATTTTAGTTCGCCATGTAAAGGAGCAGCACTCCCAAGATAACATGCTATGTGAAGTATGTGGAATCGTTTTCGGTAATAAACGAAAACTTGAGTACCATCATAAGAGGGTACATATTGCACCGGCCATCAACACACCTTCATCTTTTGATATTCCATCAAATTCAAGGACAGCTGTAACCGCTAAGAGAAGGAAAATGGATGATGCACCTACTGATGCTGACATTTTATGCAGTAATTGTAATGTAAGTGTTCCAAAAAAATTTTTTTTTAATCATTATAAGTCATTAGCTCATAAGAATAATTGTTTAAAAAACTATAGTGAGAATGATGAAAACATTCAGATCATTAGCACAGCATTCAAATCTCGAATAATTAGTTATAGGGTTTCAGATGTACCTAATAACTATATTAGTATAAATGATTTTATGCATTCTATAAAACATAAAATAATTAAATTAATACAGCTTCAAACAGCAATATTTAAAGCTGTTAAAACAAATTTTGAATTGTTTGGTTTATTCACCAAATATGATTTGAAGGACGAAGTAAATGTTAGTTCATTAAAATCATTTAATACTAAAAATGCAATTTTAACAGAAGCTACTGATTTGGATGAAATATTTTCACAGATTGTTTGCACTTTGAATACTCTGGGTGAGGAGTTTCAAGAGAAAGAGTCTGGATGGGCGATTGAAAAAGTATTGTTCATTGAATTGAATTTTAATAAATATAGTCCGATGAGAGGGTCTTCTTACATACCTCTCCCAAAATGTATTAAAGATAAAAAAGCTATAATCAATGTTCAAAATTCTGATCAAGCCTGTTTCGCCTGGTCAATCATGGCTAGCAAATATCCTAATGTAAGAAAACCTCAACGGTGTAATTCATTTCCTCACTATAGTTCTATCTTAAATTTAAATAATATTAGTTTCCCCATGCCTTTAAAAGACATCCCACAATTTGAAAACCAGAATAATATAAGTGTAAATGTGTATGGTTTAGAAGGTAGTCAAATTGTGGGTCCTTTATATTATACAAATCTTAAAAAACAACATCATGTTAATTTGTTATATTTAGAAGATGGGGAAAATAGTCATTATTGTTTCATAAAAAAGTTAAATACGTTAGTGGGCAAACAATTTTCAAAACGGGAAAATCGGAAATTCATTTGTGACGGATGTTTAATATTTTTTCGTAATGAAAGAAAATTAAACACCCATCTACAACATGGATGTAATAAAATTAAATGTTTACTCCCTAACAAAGAAAATTCTATATTAAAATTTAAAAACTTTAAAAATAAGGAACGCGTACCCTTCATCATATATTGTGATTTTGAAGCAATATTAAAACCGATTAATACATGTTTACCTAGCGCAACACACCCATTTACCGAAAACGTGACAAAACATGAGCCTTGCAGTTTTGCATATTATATAAAATGCTCATACGATGACAGTCTATCAAAATTTGAATTATATAGGGGAGAAGATTGCGCTAAACAATTTATCGAAAAAATAAAACTTGATTTAGACCAGCTTTATAATAAATTAAATTCAAAATTCAAAATGATTGCACTAACAAATGATGAGCAATTTCAATATAATAATTCAACCAATTGCCACATTTGTGAAAAATCTTTCATTGATTCTGAAAACTATAAAGTAAGAGATCACTGCCATCTTACCGGCAAGTTTCGAGGCGCTGCTCATGTTAATTGTAATTTGCATTATCAAGTTATAGATTTTGTACCAATAGTTTGCCATAATTTAAGCGGATATGATGCTCATTTCATTATCAAAGAATTGGGTTTTGATGAGGAAAATATTGATTTAATTGCCCAAAATAAGGAAAGATACATATCTTTCACGAAACATTTCAAAATTAATAATACTAAAAAAATTAAACTGAGATTCATTGATTCTTTTAAGTTTATGGCTTCCAGTCTCGACAACTTAGCAAAAAATTTGGAAGAAAATCAGTTTTTGGAAATTCAAAAAATGTTCATAAATCAAAATCAATTAAATCTTATTAAGAAAAAGGGTGTCTTTCCTTATGATTTTCTAGATAGTCATGAAAAATTTAATTATTCTAGTCTACCACCAAAGTCGAGATTTTATAATAAGTTAAATGATTCCCACATTACAGACGAACAATACACTCATGCTAATAAAGTATGGGTTGAATTCAACTGTAAGAATTTGGGTGATTATTCAGATTTATATTTAAAATCTGATGTTCTCCTTTTAACAGATATTTTTGAAAATTTTAGAAATGTCTGTTTAAAAACATATAATTTAGATCCAGCTCACTACTACACATCTCCCGGTCTGAGCTGGGACGCAATGCTAAAATACACAAACATTGAAATGGAATTATTAACAAATATTGATATGTTAAATTTCATTAAAAAGGGAGTTCGTGGCGGCTTAGCACAATGTTCTAAACGTTATGCTAAAGCAAATAATAAATATATGAGCAAATATGTAAGGAAAGATGAAAATTCCAACTATATAATCTATCTAGATGCTAATAACCTTTACGGACATGCTATGAGTCAATATCTACCATATGCAAATTTTAAATGGCTTAAAAATAGTGAAATTGAAAACTTTGATATAAATTCTATAAATGATAATGATGAATTGGGGTATATCTTAGAATGTGATTTAGAATATCCAGAACATCTACATAAATCACATAATGATTTACCATTTTGCGTAGAAAATATTAAACCTGTATATATATCTTCTAAGCAAAAGAAACTCATAGCCAATCTTAACCCCAAATCCAACTATATAATTCATCAAAAAAATTTAAAACAGTGCTTATCAGAAGGGTTGATTCTAAAGAAAATACATAGAGTATTACAATTTAACCAAAAACCTTTTTTAAAATCATACATAGACCTTAATACCAACCTACGTGCACAAGCTAAGAATCCATTTGAAAAAGATTTTTATAAATTAATGAATAACAGTGTGTTTGGTAAAACTCTTGAGGATGTTTTCAAGCGAAAAGACATTCGAATGCTGACACACTGGGAAAATATTGAGAACAAATTAGGCGCTAGTAGTTTAATTAATAAACCTAATTTCCATTCATCTTCAGTTTTTAATGAAAATCTCATTGCAATCCAAATGAATAAATTGCAAATAACATTAAACAAACCTATTTATGTAGGATTTACAGTATTAGAATTATCAAAAACCCTTATGTATGATTTCCATTACAAATACTTTATGCCTAAATATAAAGAACGAGCTTCATTACTATATACTGACACTGACTCTCTAATTTACGAAATTCAAACTGAAGACTTCTATAAAGACATTGAACAGGATATTGACAGTAGATTTGATACATCAGACTTTTCTCCACAAAACATTTTTGGAATACCATTAAAAAATAAAAAAGTGTTAGGTATGTTTAAAGATGAATGTAATGGAAAAATTATAACAGAATTTATAGGGCTGAAAGCAAAAACATATTGTATACTTCTAGAAGATGATAATGAGTTAAATAAAAAAATTAAGGGTATTAAAAAAAGTGTTGTTTCAAATAAAATATCATTTAATGACTATAAAAATTGTTTGAATAATGATGAAAAAATAATTAGGTCTCAATTAAATTTTAAAAGTATAAAACATGATTTGTACACCCAATTAGTTAATAAATTAGCATTGACAAATGATGATGATAAAAGATTCGTTATACCAAATTCTTTTAATACTTTGGCATGGGGTAACAAAGAACTCGAAAATTTTGATATTCAATAGTTTACAAATTTAACTAAAGTATAAGTTTATATAATTTAGAATAAAATAATATGTTAATTTTAATAATTTTATTTACCAAATAATAATACTAAATAATAATATTGTATCAGATTTTATTTTAAATAAATGTATAATAGTATAATAGTATTTTAAAGAATATCGTTTTTATTTATCCATGAGTTGTGTGATGAATCAAAACCAAGCCATTTGACATAAACCTTAGTTCCATTCCTCTTCAAGATTTTTTCTACAAGGTAAGTATCAGGGTGATTTGTCTTTTGGAGCTCCTTTTCATAAAACCGACCTGATATTAGTTGACCCTTATAATCCTCAAGTAAATACGTCACAGGAAATTTGTTGTTAATACTGATAACTTTAAATATTTCAGTAGTCCAATTTGGAGTATAACCTTTTTCGAAAACGGTTTTAAATTTGCTAACTCGAACGAAATCTCCAACTTTAAATTTATTTTTCTGCATTAACTTAGGATATGTATACACACGTTTTAAAAGTTGTTTTTCATTTGCCATATTAACTTCTACAGGTGCTAATTTAATTGTCCTATGTTTTTTGTTGTTGTAATCTTTCACTAATTTTTTTAAAATATTCAGCCACTTGTAAGATCCTTGGAGACTAAACTTCCTCCACATCTGCTCCTTAAGAGTTCGATTAAATCTTTCTACTATACATGCTTTTATTGGACTAATTGTTGAATAGTGGTTAATATTTTTCTGTTTCACAAGCTGTTTGAAATCTTTATTATAGAATTCAGTTCCCATATCCGTTTGTAGATTCTTTGGTACTCTTTTACTCTCATTGAAAATTTTTGTTAAAGCATCAACAATCATCTGTGATGTTTTTTTCTTTATAGGTTCAACCCAAGCAAATTTAGAAAAAGCATCGATTACAGTTAGAAGATATTTAAAACCAGCATTTTCTCTTGCATAGGGAATCATTTCCTGTTAAAGTTTAAAAGTTTATTAAAATTTAAAGTTAAGACAAAAAATAAATTTCTGATCATAACAACATTGATAAACCAACTAACAATCTTAATGATTCATAATTTAAAGGAGTTAGAAATAGTTAAAATGTTAAAGTTCAAAAAGTTTATTAAAATTTAAAGTTAAGACAAAAAATAAATTTCTGTTCATAACAACATTGATAAACCAACTAACAATCTTAATGATTCATAATTTAAAGGAGTTAGAAATAGTTTTCTAATTATAATGAATTTAACCTTATAAAGACAAAAGGTGTTTCCCTTCCTATGATTATCTTGGTACTTTCAAAAAAGTTTAATGAATAAAAATATAGTTTGGTGTGGTCAAAATTAAATGTAATGTCACTTTTAAAAGCTGATTTTATGCGCACGGTTTGTAACTTGGTTGAATATACAATCAACAATTAAAATTTAAAAAAATTGTGGGCCTGAGCCCGCCAATGCGGGCTCGCGGGTGACGCCCGCGAATCGTAATGAGAAAAGAATGATTAAATACTAAATTAATTATGGATGAAGATAATAAAAAACATTTTTCCATTTGTAAAAACAAAACGTAAAAAAAAAAAAAAATTAGAATGCAAAAACAAATTAAAATTCACACACGAATTTTGTTACCATTTTGTTACCATTTCGCTACCATTTATTTGCGCAAAGTTAAAGGTTTATTAAAAGATAATGCGGAACAAATAAACAATGAACAATTAAAATTTAAAAAATTGCGGGCCTTTCGCGGGCTTCTGTAGATGTCACTTTTAAAATCTTATTTTATGTACATGGTTTGTAACTTGGGTCAATATACAATAAACAATTAAAATTTAAACAATTGTAGGCCTTTTTAGAAGAACGCAAAAACAAAAATTAAAATTTGAATGCGACTCATTTTCATTAAAACTAGAAATTTTGCCATACATAAACGTTTATGCTGTTGTAATTTCCTTCGCCTGTGAAAAACAAAAATAATTCGCGGACCCCGCGGGCTTTGCCGTGTGTGAATTTTAATTTGTTTTTGCATTCTAATTTTTTTTTTTTTTTTACGTTTTGTTTTTACAAATGGAAAAATGTTTTTTATTATCTTCATCCATAATTAATTTAGTATTTAATCATTCTTTTCTCATTACGATTCGCGGGCGTCACCCGCGAGCCCGCATTGGCGGGCTCAGGCCCACAATTTTTTTAAATTTTAATTGTTGATTGTATATTCAACCAAGTTACAAACCGTGCGCATAAAATCAGCTTTTAAAAGTGACATTACATTTAATTTTGACCACACCAAACTATATTTTTATTCATTAAACTTTTTTGAAAGTACCAAGATAATCATAGGAAGGGAAACACCTTTTGTCTTTATAAGGTTAAATTCATTATAATTAGAAAACTATTTCTAACTCCTTTAAATTATGAATCATTAAGATTGTTAGTTGGTTTATCAATGTTGTTATGAACAGAAATTTATTTTTTGTCTTAACTTTAAATTTTAATAAACTTTTTGAACTTTAACATTTTAACTATTTCTAACTCCTTTAAATTATGAATCATTAAGATTGTTAGTTGGTTTATCAATGTTGTTATGATCAGAAATTTATTTTTTGTCTTAACTTTAAATTTTAATAAACTTTTAAACTTTAACAGGAAATGATTCCCTATGCAAGAGAAAATGCTGGTTTTAAATATCTTCTAACTGTAATCGATGCTTTTTCTAAATTTGCTTGGGTTGAACCTATAAAGAAAAAAACATCACAGATGATTGTTGATGCTTTAACAAAAATTTTCAATGAGAGTAAAAGAGTACCAAAGAATCTACAAACGGATATGGGAACTGAATTCTATAATAAAGATTTCAAACAGCTTGTGAAACAGAAAAATATTAACCACTATTCAACAATTAGTCCAATAAAAGCATGTATAGTAGAAAGATTTAATCGAACTCTTAAGGAGCAGATGTGGAGGAAGTTTAGTCTCCAAGGATCTTACAAGTGGCTGAATATTTTAAAAAAATTAGTGAAAGATTACAACAACAAAAAACATAGGACAATTAAATTAGCACCTGTAGAAGTTAATATGGCAAATGAAAAACAACTTTTAAAACGTGTGTATACATATCCTAAGTTAATGCAGAAAAATAAATTTAAAGTTGGAGATTTCGTTCGAGTTAGCAAATTTAAAACCGTTTTCGAAAAAGGTTATACTCCAAATTGGACTACTGAAATATTTAAAGTTATCAGTATTAACAACAAATTTCCTGTGACGTATTTACTTGAGGATTATAAGGGTCAACTAATATCAGGTCGGTTTTATGAAAAGGAGCTCCAAAAGACAAATCACCCTGATACTTACCTTGTAGAAAAAATCTTGAAGAGGAATGGAACTAAGGTTTATGTCAAATGGCTTGGTTTTGATTCATCACACAACTCATGGATAAATAAAAACGATATTCTTTAAAATACTATTATACTATTATACATTTATTTAAAATAAAATCTGATACAATATTATTATTTAGTATTATTATTTGGTAAATAAAATTATTAAAATTAACATATTATTTTATTCTAAATTATATAAACTTATACTTTAGTTAAATTTGTAAACTATTGAATATCAAAATTTTCGAGTTCTTTGTTACCCCATGCCAAAGTATTAAAAGAATTTGGTATAACGAATCTTTTATCATCATCATTTGTCAATGCTAATTTATTAACTAATTGGGTGTACAAATCATGTTTTATACTTTTAAAATTTAATTGAGACCTAATTATTTTTTCATCATTATTCAAACAATTTTTATAGTCATTAAATGATATTTTATTTGAAACAACACTTTTTTTAATACCCTTAATTTTTTTACTTAACTCATTATCATCTTCTAGAAGTATACAATATGTTTTTGCTTTCAGCCCTATAAATTCTGTTATAATTTTTCCATTACATTCATCTTTAAACATACCTAACACTTTTTTATTTTTTAATGGTATTCCAAAAATGTTTTGTGGAGAAAAGTCTGATGTATCAAATCTACTGTCAATATCCTGTTCAATGTCTTTATAGAAGTCTTCAGTTTGAATTTCGTAAATTAGAGAGTCAGTGTCAGTATATAGTAATGAAGCTCGTTCTTTATATTTAGGCATAAAGTATTTGTAATGGAAATCATACATAAGGGTTTTTGATAATTCTAATACTGTAAATCCTACATAAATAGGTTTGTTTAATGTTATTTGCAATTTATTCATTTGGATTGCAATGAGATTTTCATTAAAAACTGAAGATGAATGGAAATTAGGTTTATTAATTAAACCACTAGCGCCTAATTTGTTCTCAATATTTTCCCAGTGTGTCAGCATTCGAATGTCTTTTCGCTTGAAAACATCCTCAAGAGTTTTACCAAACACACTGTTATTCATTAATTTATAAAAATCTTTTTCAAATGGATTCTTAGCTTGTGCACGTAGGTTGGTATTAAGGTCTATGTATGATTTTAAAAAAGGTTTTTGGTTAAATTGTAATACTCTATGTATTTTCTTTAGAATCAACCCTTCTGATAAGCACTGTTTTAAATTTTTTTGATGAATTATATAGTTGGATTTGGGGTTAAGATTGGCTATGAGTTTCTTTTGCTTAGAAGATATATATACAGGTTTAATATTTTCTACGCAAAATGGTAAATCATTATGTGATTTATGTAGATGTTCTGGATATTCTAAATCACATTCTAAGATATACCCCAATTCATCATTATCATTTATAGAATTTATATCAAAGTTTTCAATTTCACTATTTTTAAGCCATTTAAAATTTGCATATGGTAGATATTGACTCATAGCATGTCCGTAAAGGTTATTAGCATCTAGATAGATTATATAGTTGGAATTTTCATCTTTCCTTACATATTTGCTCATATATTTATTATTTGCTTTAGCATAACGTTTAGAACATTGTGCTAAGCCGCCACGAACTCCCTTTTTAATGAAATTTAACATATCAATATTTGTTAATAATTCCATTTCAATGTTTGTGTATTTTAGCATTGCGTCCCAGCTCAGACCGGGAGATGTGTAGTAGTGAGCTGGATCTAAATTATATGTTTTTAAACAGACATTTCTAAAATTTTCAAAAATATCTGTTAAAAGGAGAACATCAGATTTTAAATATAAATCTGAATAATCACCCAAATTCTTACAGTTGAATTCAACCCATACTTTATTAGCATGAGTGTATTGTTCGTTTGTAATGTGGGAATCATTTAACTTATTATAAAATCTCGACTTTGGTGGTAGACTAGAATAATTAAATTTTTCATGACTATCTAGAAAATCATAAGGAAAGACACCCTTTTTCTTAATAAGATTTAATTGATTTTGATTTATGAACATTTTTTGAATTTCCAAAAACTGATTTTCTTCCAAATTTTTTGCTAAGTTGTCGAGACTGGAAGCCATAAACTTAAAAGAATCAATGAATCTCAGTTTAATTTTTTTAGTATTATTAATTTTGAAATGTTTCGTGAAAGATATGTATCTTTCCTTATTTTGGGCAATTAAATCAATATTTTCCTCATCAAAACCCAATTCTTTGATAATGAAATGAGCATCATATCCGCTTAAATTATGGCAAACTATTGGTACAAAATCTATAACTTGATAATGCAAATTACAATTAACATGAGCAGCGCCTCGAAACTTGCCGGTAAGATGGCAGTGATCTCTTACTTTATAGTTTTCAGAATCAATGAAAGATTTTTCACAAATGTGGCAATTGGTTGAATTATTATATTGAAATTGCTCATCATTTGTTAGTGCAATCATTTTGAATTTTGAATTTAATTTATTATAAAGCTGGTCTAAATCAAGTTTTATTTTTTCGATAAATTGTTTAGCGCAATCTTCTCCCCTATATAATTCAAATTTTGATAGACTGTCATCGTATGAGCATTTTATATAATATGCAAAACTGCAAGGCTCATGTTTTGTCACGTTTTCGGTAAATGGGTGTGTTGCGCTAGGTAAACATGTATTAATCGGTTTTAATATTGCTTCAAAATCACAATATATGATGAAGGGTACGCGTTCCTTATTTTTAAAGTTTTTAAATTTTAATATAGAATTTTCTTTGTTAGGGAGTAAACATTTAATTTTATTACATCCATGTTGTAGATGGGTGTTTAATTTTCTTTCATTACGAAAAAATATTAAACATCCGTCACAAATGAATTTCCGATTTTCCCGTTTTGAAAATTGTTTGCCCACTAACGTATTTAACTTTTTTATGAAACAATAATGACTATTTTCCCCATCTTCTAAATATAACAAATTAACATGATGTTGTTTTTTAAGATTTGTATAATATAAAGGACCCACAATTTGACTACCTTCTAAACCATACACATTTACACTTATATTATTCTGGTTTTCAAATTGTGGGATGTCTTTTAAAGGCATGGGGAAACTAATATTATTTAAATTTAAGATAGAACTATAGTGAGGAAATGAATTACACCGTTGAGGTTTTCTTACATTAGGATATTTGCTAGCCATGATTGACCAGGCGAAACAGGCTTGATCAGAATTTTGAACATTGATTATAGCTTTTTTATCTTTAATACATTTTGGGAGAGGTATGTAAGAAGACCCTCTCATCGGACTATATTTATTAAAATTCAATTCAATGAACAATACTTTTTCAATCGCCCATCCAGACTCTTTCTCTTGAAACTCCTCACCCAGAGTATTCAAAGTGCAAACAATCTGTGAAAATATTTCATCCAAATCAGTAGCTTCTGTTAAAATTGCATTTTTAGTATTAAATGATTTTAATGAACTAACATTTACTTCGTCCTTCAAATCATATTTGGTGAATAAACCAAACAATTCAAAATTTGTTTTAACAGCTTTAAATATTGCTGTTTGAAGCTGTATTAATTTAATTATTTTATGTTTTATAGAATGCATAAAATCATTTATACTAATATAGTTATTAGGTACATCTGAAACCCTATAACTAATTATTCGAGATTTGAATGCTGTGCTAATGATCTGAATGTTTTCATCATTCTCACTATAGTTTTTTAAACAATTATTCTTATGAGCTAATGACTTATAATGATTAAAAAAAAATTTTTTTGGAACACTTACATTACAATTACTGCATAAAATGTCAGCATCAGTAGGTGCATCATCCATTTTCCTTCTCTTAGCGGTTACAGCTGTCCTTGAATTTGATGGAATATCAAAAGATGAAGGTGTGTTGATGGCCGGTGCAATATGTACCCTCTTATGATGGTACTCAAGTTTTCGTTTATTACCGAAAACGATTCCACATACTTCACATAGCATGTTATCTTGGGAGTGCTGCTCCTTTACATGGCGAACTAAAATGTCTTTTGATGAAAACATTTTGTTGCATTCTTCGCAGTTATTCATTATTTAACTGAAAATATTAAAGAAATAATATGTTAAAACATTTTATATCATTTAAATAAATGTATGATTGTAACTTACTTTAAAATTTTTTTCGACTAAGTATTTAAATATGTTGAAATTTTATTTATTTTGTTAATTAGTTAAATTATAAAATTTCACTCTTAAAAGTTTGTTTCACACTTTAAATTTTCTTTACTATCTTACAAGATTAGATATAAAAACCAATGTATCTTGTCAATATAAATGTTCTCTTTGACTTTTATTATGATCTCTTCACTTTTTTAATTTTAAAATGACAGATTAAATTCAAAAATATAAATTTTTCACTTTTATTATGATCACAACACTTTTAAAATAATAGGTAACTCAAAAATAATAAGTAGATGTTTTACACGACACGACAATACGTTGTATAAGTTTATTATACTTTTTCATTACGTTTAAAAAAAAAAAACAAAAAAAAAATTGATGATCACAATTTAATCATGAATAAATTTATTGCAATAAATTTTCATTACGATTACAGTTTATTCACATTGATTTTTGTTATATGTATATGTATGTAAATGATTTTTTTTTTCATTACCTTTAAAAAAAAAAAAAAAACAAAAAAAAAATTGATGATCACAATTTAATCATGAATAAATTTATTGCAATAAATTTTCATTACGATTACAGTTTATTCACATTGATTTTTGTTATATGTATATGTATGTAAATGATTTTTTTTTTCATTACCTTTAAAAAAAAATTTGTAAACAAATATCATTTTACAGTTTTTATTTAATGTACGATGAACTAGTTTTCAATGGCAAGGTTATATTATAAAATATTAATATAACTGTGCACTATCCAATTTCAATTAAGTTACAAACCATGTTTACATAATATACATAAACTTTGAAATGTGACATCTACAGATAAAATTTTAAAAAATAACAATATACAGTTGAATACCTGATTTTGGATAAATTCATATAGAGTTTTAGTTATCGTGGTTGATAATAAAACCGTATATTGAACCAAGTTACAAACCATGTACATAAAATAAGCTTTAAAGGGTGACATCTACAGATAAACTTGGAAAAATAATAATTTACAGTTGAGTACCTGATTTTGAATAATTTTATATGGAGTTTTAGTTATCGTGGTTGACAATAAAACTGTAAGAAATGTGCGCCATCTAACGAAAAACTAAGTAATACTAAAAAGTTCAAAGCTTAAAGTTTATTACTGTGCTGCCATCTAACGAAATGTCTTAAAAAATATAATATACAGTTGAATGACAGATTTTTAAGAAAATTATATACTTAGGTTTTCATTTTATATGAGATTTAGTTACCGGGGTTACACTGTAGTATGCCCATAGTAAAAACATACGTAATCGTTTATGTTGTTGTAATTTACATGTAAAAAATTTTTCGGCTGGAATCGATTTCGGCTGGCCTAGGACCATCCACTTTACACTACTAACAAACTTTCAGAATCTACACGAGTGGGCTGCTGAAAATCCTCATTCGAAAAAACAAACATTATTTCAGCACCGCGTATTTACTGGTGTAATTGGGGATAATTGTACCATTCATATTACCATTGAGATTAAATAGTGATCGTTATTTACAATTTTTACAAAAGGATATGCCACTCCTCTTTGATGATGTTCCTATTTTAAGTAGAGTCTCGCACACATACCAACATGATGGTGCACTTTCTCGCTACGATAAAAATGTTAAGAATTGGTTAAATCAAAATTATCCAAATAAATGGATTGGAAGAAATGGTCCAATTCATTGGCCGAACGTACGGTATTGGATTTTTATGTATGGGGAACAATGAAGGCGCTTGTATACTCCAAAAAATTGAAACAAAAGTAGAACTCATACAACGAATTCACACAGCAGCACACTAGATAAGGAAATAATTACCAAGAAATGAAATAACCAAAGGTATACTGAAACGAATATTAGCCGATATTCAATCAAAAGGAGGGCAATTTGAGCACCTTTAAAATTAATTTTCACGAATTAAAATTAAATAAAAAAATAAAAAAAATATAACGGTTTTTTTGGAGAAAAACTCAATTTTATAAAAAAAAAATATTTTTTTTTTACTTTAAAGCATCATAGCTCTCAAACGGATGCTGATGCAAGATAACCACCTAAATCTTAATAATAGCCTACACAATTACCAGTCAAATAAGACTAAGTCGGTTGCTCTCCGATACATATTTTGGAAGTTACAATTTAATATTTGAGTGTACTTTTTTTCTGAACCAAATTTTTTGAACACCCTGTATCTCAAAGGATATCAAAAATGGACCCCCCTCCAAATACGATTTTTTTCTCAGCATGAACCAAGGAATCACCCCTTGATGGATCAGCATCCCAAACCCGGACACCCTGTATATAAGGCAATTAGTTAGAGAATTAATTTGATAAATAAAGTTAAATGTAAAATTTAATTAATTTTTATTAAATCAAATTCAACCAAGATGGAATATAAAGATAAATATTTTGTGTAAAAATAATATAATAAAATTTAATTCAATTAGAGGATAATTTTGGTAAATAAATTAAAATGTAAAAATAATTTGTTATGGCATTTTGAGTTACAAAGTATTCCAGCTGCTTTGCATAGGTATTTTTTTGATTTTGCAACATTGTTTACAATTGCACTATTTAAATCCTTGTCCCCCGGTAAGTGACTGTTTTCTACACATCTCTCTAACGCAGACCGCATCTTAAAGAATGTCACCAATAGTCAGCAACATTTCTTTACACACATCAAACTCATTCCTCGTATACAGTTGTTTTAATTTTCAAACATTTGTTCTAATTTGTATAGTTGAGTTGCTTTATCTAAGCTTAAAAATGGTGCAGAGCAAATTTCCAGGATCGTTGATAGTGTAAGCATTTTAGTGGGCTGTATTTCCAAATTTTGTTTGCCATTAACAGATTTTTTTGTATCCAACATTTCCAAAATCTTTGAGATTCCCGCATCAATGTCAATTTGCTCTAAAATATCATCGGTACAGTCAGAAAATTCCCCAAAACTAATCCTTGTAGGTTTGCCGCCAGAACAGGCTGGTGTGTGCGTATCTGGTATTCATTTGGCTCTTGTTGAAGCTCTTTTTCTGATGATCGTCCTGGAGATAGGAGTGGCGATGCTTCACTGAGTACCGCAATCGCCTCAATTACGTCCTGCAGATCTTCTTCTGACTGAATATGTTTGGTTACACTGTCAGGTAAACTATTAGTTTTTAGGGATAGTTTAATTTTCGTTCCGAACACAGCTTCATATGGAGATTGATTAATTCCTGAATTGTGGGCACGGTTTTTTTTCAATTGTTCAATTTTTAGGACCTGCGACCAATTGCTACATACATTTGTAGCCATCCAGGTCGACAGCATATTTGGACCTCCTGGTTTGTCCGTTCAACTGACTTATCACCTTCCAAAATATCTCATCGGTCTTATTCCAGTATCTTTTAATGAAAAATGTAGATTATTAGCATTCAAGCATCTATAACTCCAAAAGTAATGCATTTAGAGGAATGTGCCCATAAATACTTTTATTCAGGACCTCAAAATCTTCAAAATCCTACTGTTAAGAATCATAACCTAAAAATAAAAGAGAACAGCAAATAATTTTGATCACTTATATAATTAATATTTTATACTTATCTGATTATTTATCCATGAAAAGTTTGTTTCTTCTCTTGTATTTCCTTATCGGTAATTGTAAAATCAAATTTAATTAGCGAAAATTTGCATTATATAAACTTTAATTTACTTTACTAAATTTATTTATTTATATTCTATTTGACGTTTAATGAACAAGAGAATAATAATATATTAGGTGTGTATATTGTACACTGTACTGTAAATAAGAATATAAGATTGTATTAAATAATTAAAACTAATTCGTTGTACTAATAAACATTATTGGCAAAATATATTAAACAGATGTTACCACATTTTAGGCGACGCAGCATATCCTATAAGGCAATATTTGATGATACCCTACAAAAATTATGGAGACATGCCGGAACAGCACAAAAAATACAACAAAAAGTACTGCCAGACGTCTTTATAGAAAGCGCCTTTGGACTGCTGAAACAAAGATTTAGACAGTTAGTCCGATTGGATTTCTTTTCCGTCGAAAAGATGTGCAAATTTGTTTTGGGGTGCTGTGTCATACACAATCTATGTATCGACGAGTTGGATTTGTGCAATAACCTTGAACGCCCAACATCTGCAGAAAGTTCGCTGCCGCAATTCTCATCAGCTGGTGGAACTTTTAAAGTAGAAACGGTTTCCGATTCCGATGCAGTTCTTAAACATTTGGGGGTAATAAAACGAAATAGAATAGCCGAAACAATTTAGTTAGTCGCCATAGCTTGATGAGATAATTGAAATTTGTCCATCTCTTCTGATCGAAACTGAATTGGAATTTTTAATAATTTCACCTATTTAATATTTAAAAACAAAATAGCAAACAATTTAGTTTTTTAAATATAAAATTTTTTTATTGTAAATAAAGATAAACTTAATAATAAATAATTATTTCTTTTGAAAACTCAAATATTGTTTTAATAATTTCATTTTTTATTCGTGTTTTTCTTTTTTTTCTTTGTCCTTTTTTTCTTGCCTTTTTCTTTTTTGTTCGTCTTTTTCCTCTTACCGTTGCCTGCGGAGCTCGAAACATTGTTCCACAGCCATCTCCAACTTAGTTTTTCTTTTTCTTCTCCTACTTGAGCTCTGATTTACTTCATCCTCGTCTGTGAATGTCGAGCTCGAGCTTTCAGTCATAAACGTCGAGGAAGTATCGAGCGTTGCAGTGCTTGTCGAGGGTGGGGTGTCTGGTGTTCTGCTTGGGACTTGCATTTTTTCCCTCTCAATTGCCACTTGGCTCATAATAATTTCTGGCTGGAGGGAATCGTCCAGAGCGACGATACGTTCGAGTTCCTCCTTGAACTCAGGTTCAATATGGGTATTCCCGCTGGTGTTGTTACTGCACATAGTTTTCTTTTTTCTTTTTATTACGGTTTTATAACGAGATTCTACTGGTTCCGTTTATATTTATTCTGAACTTCTTTGAAATTTTTTCCGCGAGAAATTCCCACAAGTCTTTTTTCTTCCTGAAACGTTTTAATGGATCCACTTTGCAAAGAAGTTCGGAATAAAGGTCCAAGAAGAACCTCGTTTCATCGTCCGACCACTTGTGGACATCCCGATTTTGATTATCATCTACAAGGAATAGAAATAAACTTAACATTATTATAAAAATAAAATATTTAATAATTTCTGTATTACCTGATTGTGTCTGGCCACTACTGTTTTGTGGTGCTTCATTATTGAAGCTAGGTTCGGTTGACTCCTCTGTTGTATGTTGCGCTGCAACGCTACAATCGAACCTAGTTTCTTGCCGGAGTTGCTTCAATATTGGAATCTAGTGCATCTACGCCAACACTTGTTTCATTATTTGAAACAGTATAGGTTACTGCCAAATTGTAAAATGAAGCCACATCCGAAAAATCCGCTAACACCTGTTCATTGCCTGCAATATAAAATGGTTGGAAATTGTTAAATAATAATTATCATAATCAAAATATTTATATAATTTATCGGATTTTTAATACGTAATAATCATGATTTTTATAAATCGTGCGACAGAAAGGCAAAAATCCTTTATTATTATCCTTATCCTTTATCCACTTTGCCTGCCTAGGATATATCTTTCAATTAGGGAGTATTCTACTTACTTTCTAAATTTTCCAACATCACCATACCATCACTCATTACAACACTTCCAGTGTCGTCAATTATGACACGAAATTCATGTAAATTAATTGAGAGTCATTCATTATTTTTTTCTAATTTTGTTTCGAGTATAGCCGAATGTTTAATAAAAATTATAGGTTATGTTTATATAAACGTCATAAACGTCAAACACACACAATATATATTACGGAGCAACTGTTCGATTCACCAGCAGTAGAGAGTGATCTTTTAAAGATTTGGTAAAAGGTGAATCGAAATCGACATTATATACTTTGATTTTAAATTGTAGTTTGTATCAAATACAGTATAAAATATCACTAACACTTACAGAAATAGTAGGTTTTGGATTTAATAAAATGCGTGCGTCACAGAAATAATTTATGGCTTGTATAAAGATATTTGTGTTGGTTTTGATTTGATGCTTACTTTTTTGGATACATACGTATATAGTATTATACAGTACCCACAGCACACTTTGATAAACAAATTTGATGTTTTCGGCGACATTGATGATAATGCCATCTACTAGTAAGTAGAAGTCAAATATATCGAAATAGCGAAATTGGGTTCCTCGATTGAAGTATACATTTTCCTCACTACAATTGGCAAAATTATCAGTCAATTTGATGAAAATCACGACTTCCTTCGTCAATAATTCGTCTGGATATATTACGTTTGTGGTCCTAACCCTTTCGTCAATTTTAAGGGAAATAAAAAACTTCCAGAAATAAAGATTCATGCGAATATCGGTTCTTAGTTCACTTACGTTACTAGATTATCAAAACTAAAAATGAGAAAAAATGTAAAAGTGTACCATGTGGGTAGAATGCCATATGTTTGAATTTGTGTAGTTTAAAAACAAAAAATAACACTACATTTATATTTAAATATGTATTAGTTAAGCTTTATTTTGAGAAAAAAAAAAATTTAAAATCAGGGGTACCTATTTAGTTTAATAAATCATTTAATATTTTACCGTTATATTTCAGGTCGAAGAAATTAAATTTTGATAAAAATTTTATAAGAATTATTAGTTTCGATATTTACTCTAATAAACACAAAAAAAATTTAAAATCGATTAACTATTTAATTCATAAAATTGCTATGAAGTTTACTACAAATGGCGTTTTTTACCATTTTTGCAAAACTTTGGGACCATCCTGTGCGCAAAAAACACCCTATATCAAAAAAATAAAATAACGGTATTTTTTATTTTTGCAACTACTACACGTACACCAAAAATAAAACAAATCAAAAATCATGAAGTTTAGTCACTGCTGCCCAAAAATGAAATTACTCATATTTAAAATATTATTTATATGTGCATTTGGGAGAAATATATAGACATAACATTCAAAGTACTAAAACTTATTTAGTCACTGAAAAAAAAAAAAATTGTTGCAGTTATTGAACGCAAGAGAAAAAAGTTGTAAATATCGAATGGTTTTTTGTATTCATCGAAAGTTGGAAGAATTGAATATTGCACAATATATAATTAGTAATTATATATAGTGTATATTATTTATACATATAATTAGTAATTATACTAATGAATTCCATAAACAAATCATATATTATGGAATTCATACTGATGAGAAGATTGAAAATAAATTTGTCTTCTCATCTGATCGAAACAGAATTTCCTAACTTTTAATAATTTCACTCCCTTCATAATATATATATATATATGTATACTAAGTCGAACAATCTCATAAGCACATTATAGAAAAACCAATAAAGGGAAGCCTTTCTATACGTACTTTCTATACGGTGATTGTAGGAGAAATCATTTTGATTATTATAAAATAATTAACTTTAATTTATATAAATATATTATTCGTTATTAGGTTCGTACGAAATAAAACCATTCAGCATCGTGGTTTATAAAAATATTAAAAGAAATATGCTTCCAGCAGACAGTTCTTTCTATGTTTTCTGGATATGAAGACTCCTTGTCCGATAATTTAATTAATTTCCACGAACAACTTAACGATTCAAACTCCGACATTCTAGAGGACTTTTTACCTGATTCCCAAACATCTGAAGAACCTGATGTTGATATTATGAGCAAAAAAATATTTATATTTCGGCGACAGCAACGAAAATTATCAATTTCTACAGTACAATTTGAAAAACTGCGGAACTGTGCTTTGGTATATTTAACCGGGTTTTTTTTAGTTATAAAATATCTATGTAAACAGTATAATTGTGACATTTGCTCACAATTTGTCATAAATTCAAATAATAATGAATGAGAAAATAATGTTCCTTTAAAAATGAAAGCATATTTAACAGAAAATACTAAATTATATGGCAATTTTTCAGTACCCTTCTTAGAATTCAAAGAATTAGTTGAAAATATTTTAAACATCTTTGAATAAAATTTGTCAATCATGAGCTATGGATTTTGTGAAATTTATAATTACAGTGTTTATACGCTTTAGCTTGAAGCAATAAAACGATGAACTTTTGCAACTAAAGAGGCATCCAAATAAAATTTCCCAATTTAGAGGAAAATAAAAACGGGAATATTAAGCCTTTTTTAATGGATTTCATTGGATGTACAAATAAATGCACGTTTACGCAACCGACAGCAACAACCAAATTAGGTATTTAAAATGATAATAAAAAAAACAAAAGCACAAAAAATTAACCATATCGTTGACAATTTTATTTGGTTCAATTTATATTGTGAAAATATATCTGAAAGATACAATATATTATACCATACGAAAATGTAATTTAATAAATTACAATAAAAGGTTATTCATATTCAGTTATTTAATAAAATATAAAACTTATAAGAATAATTCAAATAAAAATTAAAATTGAAATTAAAATAATTATGTACTTAAATTGTTGTTTGTATTACCTATCATAACCATTTCAGGCTACACGAATTAAAAAAGGCTGAATTAAAAAAGGTGTTCATTAATGAAATAAAAAAGGCGAATTTTGTATGAAAAAGGAATACCATTTTTATTTCAGAAAAAAATGAATTAAAAAAGGTAACAGGTGTTCATACAAATTCATACAAAATCACCATTTTTAATTCAACCTTTTTTAATTCAGCCTTTTTTAATTCGTGTAGCCACCATTTCATTGTGCGTCTATTCGTATAAGTGTTAAAGTATTTATTGCTTTTCACGTGGGAATTTTGAGTCTGAGGCAAAGCCCAAGACGTTTCTTGACTTTTGTGGTAAGAAATCAATGTTTTTAATGATCTGTGCTTTTATATTCGTAAATTGAATTGTCATATGCACGATCTGCCGATTTCCATATCGTGTGGGCGCGCCTTTTTGCAATAATTAAAGAATATTTTTCTATATTTAAAGTACAATCCACACAAAAACTAAAAGGAAAACTACATTTTAGTATTTTCCAAATAATTTCAAAAATGTTCCTTTATTTATTTTATTTATTTATTTATTATTTATTTATTTATTTTTATTTATTTCATTACAAAAGTATAACAAACTATATGAACTATAATCACACATACATATAATTACGAAAAAAAAAAATGAAATAAATAAGGAAGTGCCTTTTGACCCACAAGGCCAGTAGCAGGCATTCCTTAACTAATAATAGTAAAATAATAATAAAATACAATGATTGGAATAATAATAGTTAAAAAAAATACTACACAATACAACCAATGTGATGTAAAATAATAATATAACAAAAAACAATTTAACCAAAAGAAAAAATCAGTTTTAAATTTTTGAAACGCTCATTTCAAAGGCAACATCATTCCCTATTCATGCAAAAATTTACCTCTCCTCAAATGACTAGCTAAAATTATAAGTGAAAAATTAAATAATGATTCTAAACAAAAAATCAATATTACTAAATTGGACTAGCCAAACTTTCAAACTTGCCAGGAATTTAGATTTAGAATTCAAGCTACGGATATCAATCGGAAGTTTATTAAAGATGGTTGAGCAGTTATGGTTGAATTACATGAGCGTCTTTTTTGGCAAGCAGAATTTTAATTTGTCGTATTTATTTGATACATATTTAATTTTAATATACAATTTTTTTAAATGAATAATGCATTATTTTGTCACAAATTAATTAATTTGTATCCTCCATTCCGGCACTTGTCACACAAAACTTATTTTCTGTCAACAAATTAAAAAAAATTCTTGAAAAAAATAAAAAGTATACAAATTGTACTAGATTTGTTATCTTTTACGTAATGTAGCCTACTGATTCACAGCAAAATTAGAAATAGAGACATGAAGCAGTATTCTACATGACAAGCAGAATACATGTATTTCAATTCATATAAACTTGTGTATTCTAATTTTGCTGCTTACAGAATTCTGCTCATGTCTTTCCAGCATTACTAAAAAATAATTTTAAAAATGCGTTTTGCAAAATTTTGAAACGCTTCTGAAATGCATGACATTTTTACGCAGTAAATAACTGTGACAACTCAAATAACGATTGCCACTAATTTCAAAATATTTATTCATAACCTTAAAAACATAAAGATGTTTCAATGGAAGAAGTCTACTGCTCAAGAATAATGGCCAAGAAGGACTACGTTTATTTTTGAAATGCATCAATCTAACTATGTACATGCTTTTGAGCTACTACTAATGGTCTGATCGTCTCAAAATATGTACCTCCCCAGCAACAAATACCATAACGCAGTCTGGACTCAATTAAGGCGTGATAAAATATTTTAAGAATACCAGGTGGACAGTGTGACCGCAGTAGATACATTTGCCTAATACCAGAATGCAGAGAGTTTGACAATTCTAACATATGATTCTTCCAGTCTAATCTACAATCAACGTTTAGGCCCAAATATTTAATGTTAGCAACAGATTCAATAGGCAAGAATTTATTAATGCACGGGCCATTCCAAGAGCAATGCGGGTCGTGATAAACTATGACATTATTAAACGAACCATTATCATTTAAATTAAAGAGCATTGTTTTAGTTTTAGAACTCAATAATAGCTTGTGCGCCGCGAACCATTTGGACAGAATTTTTAAATCATGATTAATATATGATACTGCAGAAGTATAATCACAACTATTATATGCAAACGCTAGATCATCAGCAAAGGCAATAACTTTACCTTTAAAATTTTGTTTAAAAATAGAAGTAATGTAAATTAAAAATAAAATTGGTCCAAGTACAGATCCTTGGGGGACACCCGCTTGTAGCTCCGATAAGTCACTGAAACTATTTTTACAAGTAACCCTTTGCGACCGATTAGTGATGAATGACTTGAGCCAGTTGAATATGCAACCTCGAAAACCAATATTCATCAGCTTATCCAAAAGGATACCATGATCTACCATATCAAAAGCCTTAGTAACATCTACAAACAGGCCGGCTACTGTACTAGAATTATTAATACCTTCATGAAGTGGATTCATAAGTTCGATCAAAGCATCCTCTGTACCCAAACCAGAACGAAAACCAAATTGACATTTACTGAAATAGTTAAAGCTATTCAGAAATTCTGTCATTCGTAATTTAACTGTTTTTTTTCAAAAAGCTTGGAAATAACAGAAAGGATGGATACTGGTCTATAGTTACTCAACAACAGACGATCGCCCTTCTTAAAGAGAGGAATAACCGTGGCAATTTTCAGTGATTCCGGAAATGTACCTTCGGTTAAACAATGCACTTAAAATGTCAACAATTTTGAAGCTAATCCTTTTAATAATTGCACTACTAAAACCAAACAAATCAGTAGAATGTTTATCCTAAAGGGGATTGATAATGAAAAATAATTCCATGGAAGAAATTGGAGGAAAGAAAAAATTTAAGTTGGAGCTCAAATCAAGTATAACGGAGTTATCAACTAGTTGTGAATTATTGTTAAATTCCAGACGCGCTTTTGAAACTATATTACAAAAGTAATTGTTAAAACAATTTGCAATATCTGCTGGGGATGAGAGCTTATAATTTTGTTCGTCTAATATTTCATTAATTTCATTATTAAGAGTATCTTTGTTAAGTATTTCATTCAATAAGGACCATTGCTGCTTACTATTATTACCTGCTTTTTGGAATTTACTCAAATAACAACTATTTTTAGTTTCTCTAACAACCTGATTCAGATTTTTGGCAAACTGGTGAAAGTGATTTTTCAAAATTAAATTATTGGGTTGTGTTTTTACTTTTCTACTGATTTTTTTTTTTTATTACCTTCTTGATCAACGAATAGTTCATCCAAAGTTTCAATCTATGAAATTTCCTAGGTGGTTTAATAAAAAATTTACTTTGGGATATGTAGTGATTGTGTTTAGCAATAAATAAATCAAAGGCTTCTGAAATATCAGCTGTAGATAACACAGCGTTCCAAGACTCTACTAATAACATATCGTTTAAAAGTTCAAAATTTAACCGAAATTGTTGATTAACTGTAGACCTTCTGATTCGGGAGACAAAGTTTTCTTTAAACATCAAGTTGACAAAAACGGCGCAATAATCAGTAATGCATAAATCTTCAACTAAAGAATTTATCGCAACATTAGAGAGCCTGTAAAAAACATGGTCAATACATAAAGAAGATAAGCTAGAAATTCTAGTCGGAATATTTACCTCAGAGACTAAACCATTACTTGACATTAAAAATTTATACTCATCAATTAGCAAAGAATTGTTTAGAAGGTTCATATTAAAATCACCCAAAACTAATAAATTATTACATTTTATCTTAATTACGAATGCACTGAATTCTTCCAGAAACAACTCAACATCATATGATTGAAGCCTGTAAACACATACAACCATTACTTTGAAATTTGGAAAAAATACATCAACCAGTAATAAATCAGCTGACCTTAAATTGAAATTAGTATTCACTTTAACATTTAAATTCACATCAACATACACAGCTACACCACCTGAACGGTAATCATTGTTGCAATTAGCAAAAATATTAATATCCAGTAATTGAATAATTAACAAGTTCATAATCGTGTATCCAGATTCCTGTTAAAAAAATTAAACCAGGCATTTTGTCTAATGTTTGAATATGACACACCAAATTGTCAAAATTCTTTCGTAAACTACGGATATTTTGAATCAGTAGCTTGAATTCAAAATCCGAACCACCTGAATGTAAGGAGGAGGAAAGCAAATCATTGAATAAATCAAAATTAGAATTCGATATATCAGAACTCATTTGAATCTAATTCTAATAAAATAGCTAGCAGGAGTATCTTAGATAAATTAAAATTAAAAAATTTGAGTATCCACTACCTATATTATTAAAATCAGTTTTTTTATACATACAAACATTGTATGTATTGGAAATTAAAAATACATACACATCTTTTGATACAAAACTTTTTGTGCACTCATTCATTGAATGGGTAAAATTATAAATTTTAGTTAAAATATTTAAACAAATTTCGTTTTGTTTACATTTATGACGAATGATACAAGACATAAACTAAAAATAATTGCAGATATAGGAAAATCTCAGGAATTCAATAAAATCAAATAAAAAGCACCGATTCATACAAGGTCATTCAAGGTTAATGTACTTATTTCCAATATTACAAATGATTGAGAATATCGAATTTTCTCAATTTTCGTAGGTAGATGTTATTATCTTTACACCATAAAAACTGGAACTTATATTTAGTTTTAAGTATTTTCGCCTCATTGCATATCCTCGACTGGAATTTGGTAAGGTGATGCAAAATGAAATTTTATCTAAAACCTTCAGGTACTTGACCAGATACAATTCTTCTTCCGCTAGCGCTAAATCCCTTGAATGAATTTGGCTGCCTCAACAATGCTCCTCCAAATAATTCGATCTGCCGCAAGAGAACGCCAGAGACGGTGCCCAAGTGTGTTTAGGTCCCTTTCAACATAGTCCATCCATCGGGTAGGTGGCCTCCCACGAGGTCCTAGTTTCGCTGGTGCCGACTCCAAGGCCTGTTTAGTGGTCCGATTTTGTGAACGTAGTACGTGCCCAAGCCATCTCAGCCTTGACGATTTTATGAATCCTATGATGTCGACTTTATCGATATCATTTCTGATCTCGTGATTCATTCGCATTCTGTACGTGGCTCCCTCTTTAATGGGACCGATAATTCTTCTTTTGATCTTACGCTCAGTTACAGCGATTTTCTAATTGTTTTGTGCTGTCAGTGTCTAATGCGGGCCATTGCTGGCCTAAGTGTGCGATAGCAGCCACTTCAACCTAACCTAACCTAATGCGGGCCTCAGATGATCAATATCTATTGCTAATATTTCAGTATTGGCAATACTATTGAACATGTGAGGACCCCAATTGACGGATTGTCAATATACAAAATATTGTGGTGATGGTTTGATGAAAATCAAAATATTTTTAATATTGATAAAATATTTACAATACTATTGATCTTCTGAGTTACATTATTGACAAAATATCAATGCGAAGAGCTGTCAACATTTTAGTTTGGTATTTAAAACCAAGAAAACATAACAATTACCTACATTTAGCGTTGCATTTATGCAAATATAAATATATGTAAAGTTGAATTTATATAAGTATTTGGATTTTTATTCACTCCCTAGACAATATTCTTTTCTTTTTCTTTTAAATTTTTTCATTTACAAAGCAAAATAATAGCTAAACAAGCCATACTTTTATCTAACATGGTTCAAAGTGCAGTAACCTGAAAAATAAATATTTTTTATTGTTTGACATTTAAGTATATTGTCAATAGCATTGATCGTCTGAGACAAATGCTGTTTGTCAATAGTTTTTTTCAACATTGACAATAATATATTGACAATATTTATTGAATATCTGAGGCCCGCATAAAACTCGCAACCAAATACAATAACTGGTCTTATCAGCGCCTTCTAAATGTGCTGGTATGTTTTGCGCGATATATGAGGAGACTTGAATATATTCACGTAAAATGCTCGGTAGCCTGCTGCGATCCTCGATAAAATGTTCACAGAAACGGAGTTTTTCTTAGTAATCAGCAATCCTAGGTATTTGAACTCATTCACCTTTTCATATTGTGTATCTCCTGAAATGAAGTCTCCACGAGCCTGCCTTCTCGCGGTGACCATGTCTTCGCTTTATTGATCTGAAGGCCTACTTTTTGGGCTGGTAATTCCAATGGGAGAAGTACTTCTTTCAGAGAGATGATGTTGCGACCCAGAATGCAAATATCGTCAGCGTATGCTAATAGCTGTGTTGATTTATAATACAGGCAGCTGCGCCATATTGAGCTGACAAATAACGTACTCCAATGATAGGTTGAAGAGAGTTTGAGCTATTGGGTCTCCTTGCCGCACTCCAGATGTTATCTCGAAGGCATCCGAAATTTTGCCTTCTATAACCACATTACATATTGAGCCATCCATTAAAAGCTGGCACATTGGAACCAATTTTGACAGTATACCCAGGTAGGACAACACGTTCCCTAACGTATTCCTCGTAATACTGTCGGACGCCTGTTGACAGTCCATTAATAGACTATGTACAAGAATGTCCTAGCGTAGTAATGCGTAGTATTACGTGTTTGTTTTCATTATATCTGGGGAGAAAACCAAATTTCGATGTGTTGTTTGACGTCACATACCGACATTTACATTATAGTTTCGATAGAAATAGTTTAACTGTACTATTTAGCTGATAAGAAAGGAACAAAATTATGGATTCTAATGTTTGTACTGCAAGGGTGATGAAGGAAATCTTATATGTAAAACTGGCATAAGACTTTGAAAGCTTGAATCTGTTCAAAATGTTACGCTAATAAAACACAATTTTAAAGTTATTAGATTCACAACTTTTATTTTTCCAAAATAATAGTTCTATAACTAACTATATTCAGATAATACCTATTAGATTAATTTTACATAAAAATTTGTTGTATTTATTTAAACGGGATATATTTTATTAGTTTATTTAAATTTAATGTTCTTATTTTCTAAAATATGATTGCGTTTGATCGAAAGTTGCTCTAATTACCGAAACTATTTTAACTACAATGTCTGTTGCAAATACATTAAGGGATGTGATTTTTTGTTCATTAAAGAAAGTTGAAACATCTGTTATTTAATTGTAACCCATTTATTATATAGCCGTTGCACACTTCAATTTTGCTGAACCACGTGAAGATGTTTCCAGCTCTCGGTTATAAATAATTAGTATTAAACAGCAAGCAGGATGCTTGAAATTCATTGATTGGATTTAGAGTTTATTATTAGTTGTCTATTTAAGAAGTTTTTGATTTTCAGTAATATCGCATGAGATTAAATTTAGTAAAAAAATATGATTCTTAGTTACCAGTTTAAGAAGTGATTACAATGTTACTAAGTTACCTTAAACAAAATTACATTAGAATAGATCTAGGTTAAGCAGAGGAATATTAGTTATAAGTTATAAGGTAGCGACTTGAAACAGTTGTAGGCAGGCACAGGAGGAATTAAATAATTTATGTATAACAATATTTTTCTTTTCGGGTCAAACGTGAAGCTGAACGTGAACAGGATGCGTGCTATTCGTAAAGTTTTCGGCTAATAATTAATATACCTCGAAATTATTTGAATTACTTTTTTAGAATATCTAGCTGAATCTGATTTAAATTCTTAATTTTAGATTGACAAAAGATTAGTAGTAGGTTCAATTCTAAGAAAAAATTAATAGATTTGGAATGTGTTGTCATTGTGTATTTCAAGACTAGTTTTAATTTCCAGAATGTATTCCTATAAAATCGATTAGGCTTAGGAATTGTATTGCCTTTTACTAACTGTTTATCATTTAGTGTACCAACAAGTTATAAACTACTGACTAAATAGGTGTATGTAACCGAGTCAATTCTAAAGAAACTAATAATCCTTTCCTACCCTTCGGTTTTATTATATGTAAAAAAATGTACGATAGACCCGGTATCACCCGGTAGAAAGGCTTAGGATTGGTCGTGCATCCCAATCAATCAGCCAAACAATTTTACTGATTCATTCTTCTGTGACCCATTTCCGATTTTCCCAGGGAATTGGGAATTGTTTATTGTGAATTTTTTCAGTAGTTTTGTATTCTTTCTTTCCAAAGTATACTGCGTTGTTTAATATTTTTTTCAAAAGTAGAGAAAATATAATTCTCTTTTCAAGCTGAGCAACCGGGTAGGATAATATATTTTGAGCGTAAGAGCACTTCTGTCAAAACACATTTTTTTTTTTTGGATTTCTCTTTTTTTTATTTTTATTTTTTGCCATAGTCGTACATAAATTTTGAAATATTACAAGGTGAGTTAATTTATTTCTGACAGTATTTGTGTATTTTCTAAAATTTCTGTCCTTAGAAAATCTATTTAGTCACAAGAAACAAAAAAAAATCTTTAGTTTAATAATAAAATGTGATACATACATTTTCACGCATTTTAACTACAGAAAAAAAAAACCGCAAACAAAAAATAGTTTCGCCGGCTATGAACGTTTTTATATAAATATCAAAGAAACAAAATGGCCACTGTAATTTATTTGTATTTTTGGTAAACAAATAGTTTAGTTTTAATTTTTTTGATAGAAAACTAAAACGGATTTTAATTGAAATGGGTGGCCATAATAAGGTTGAACTATACTTTAAAACTGCACAATTATTTTTAATTTTCATTCGTGTGCATTAAATTAAGATCGCAGGGATTAAAAATATTTTGAAAAAATATACACTTGACAATTACCTAAAAAAGTTAATTAAACATGGTTTATAATTGATTTTTCTTGTATTAATTTGCTTCATAATGAAGCAATTTATCACACAAGACTTAATTAATTTAACCATTTTATATATTTCATTGAAAATTTTTAACTTTATTTCTATGTTAAATATGCAACACAAAACATGAAAAAACAAAAAAAAAAAAAATTTTTTTGACAGAAGTGCGTTTACGATTTTCGTATTCTCTTTTCATACATTTTAAATTTTACACTCTCTCTATATATCTTTATGCTCGAAGAAGCTGAGTAAACATCGCAAATTTTAAAGCGCCATACCAGCCGAAGTGTCTAAAAAGAGTACCAAAAATCTTAAATGGATTGAGTCTTTGGTTATTGTGTCCAAAAATATATTTTCATTCATAAAAAATGTTTACCGTTTGTTTTTGTTTCGCATGACAAAATACAAAATTAACAAATATTTACATCGGTTTCCTCAATGACAAAACCAACAACAAATCTAATGAAATGAAAACATAAAACGATTTACAATATGAACCGTTTATTATGAAAGTGGTTTAAGTTCATGGTATAAATATACAAGGTATGTTCCAATCAATCGACATATCGCCATTTTTCCTTTCAGTAATTTCACCTTGAGTAATATATTTCGTAATGTTGACTCCGTTTGGTTGGAATTTGTGTTTTTCTATCGTGTACAATCGTTAAAACTTATTTCCATTTCCAAAACCTATTACCCTACCTAACCCGATATGTAAACCTAAACCAATTCGCAAAAAAATATCCAAATTGACTCTGAGTGACGTCACGCTCCACGTGCTTTCAGCTGTCAATCATACCTTGTAATAGTTGTATCATGGTTTAAGTTCATATTTTGTTCAAATGAGATAATAAAAGAATTGAGAATCAATAAATGAAAAATTATAAGGGATTTTGAATTTTCTTGTGTTTTGCATAAGTATTTGGGATTTTACTTTTTTTATTTAAACTATAAATTGTTTACCGATACAAATTTTATACTTTTAAATCTCTATTGTTATCTTATTTAATTTTTTTGAAAAATTGGTTAACACCACATTCAAAATAAACGGTCCAATTAAAGGATTAATTGTTATGTTTATGAAAATAAAAACTAAACTAAGATAATTTCCTTAAAAATGCATTTCAATTTAAATATTGTCAGGTAGAAGTATAGTATACGGAATGTATTTATAAACAGGGGAATTTAGGCTGCTTAACTTGATATTTGAAATTATGTTTTATTGCTTGATATTTTTCTGTGATTTCGTGGTATAAATAGCTTGATTTTCCAGTAAAACGGTTAACGGTATGAACGTTTATTTCTATTGTGTAAACAAGTGATATCTTAATTTCTATTGAGTGTTTAAGTGAATTTCAGAAAATTAAAATTGATGTAATAATTAGTGATAACTACAAACAAATTTAGTTAACATAAAATAATACGTGTTTTGAAATGGTTTCTTGTGATTATATAAATTGCAAAAACATAAAAAGTTATGGTGTTCCTTGATTTGCTTTGCCAAATGATAATCGCCGCGATATTTGGCTGTTAAACTCTAAAAATAGCTATTCATCGAAGCTTATTTGACACGATCCAATTTATATATGTGCTGATCATTTTGATCCAAAATTTCTAAACTGTAGCTCTCTTAGATCACGCCTATCTAGAAGTGCAATTCCGAATTTACATTTTGAAAGTGAAATTATTATGAATATTCTATGGAAAACAAAGAGAATGAACCTAGTGTTTCCAAACAGATCAAATTTAGTTTCCAAAATCAAAGTGTTGAAAAACTAAGAGTTTTGAATGAATTTTTACCTAAAAAACAGGTCTGTGTTAAACCTTTAATACTTATGGCACCAACAACAATAAATATCAAATCAAATGTCTTTAAGGATTTCAAAGGTGCTGATGAAAATACCGAATTATGTCAAACACAATTTCCGTGGCCTGATTACCGTCCAGATTACAAAATTCAAACCAATTCTGAAGATGATGATATTGATCAAAGTAAAATGCCTATTGATGAATTACTTAAGTCACCAAAGAAGAAAATATTTAGCGGCCTGAAACCTGAAGCGGCCCGAAAATTGATGTCTTCAAACGTTCTTTAAGAAATGTTAGAAAACAAAACCACAAGTGTCGCGACTGTTGTGAAAAGTCAACTGCTTCACAAAAAATACTAAATGGAGCACAGATAATGATTTGTACCAAAAGGTAATAGTACAAAAAGATGCAATAACAATTATCAAATAGTTGGTTCCACGATCAAAAAAATAAAACCACTTGAGTATCTGGTTGGTAATATAAGATAAAGTATAATAAACTTTTATTTATTTTTAATTTTTATTTTGATGTCTTCACTCTGATGGTTGGTTTTAAAGAAAAATACAAAATGGTAATTTTTACAATGACTTACAAAATTTCTAGTTTCTGCAGTTTATACCAGATGGAGAAAGTGTACTTAAACATAAAGCAATGAACGCAGTCGTTCTAATTTTAAAATTAATCCAAACGGCATTATGGAAACATTTATAAGGCTTTGGTCGTTCAAATTATAAAATTACATTTGTAAGGTGTTGACTCAAAAATTAGTGTATATAAAAAAGGTAAATAACAATTTTATTATTAAATTTAAATATTAATTAATTCTAAAATTTTAGTTATTTCAGTGCATTCATCATTTCTAGAATTCATTTGCAAAAGATTAATGAATGAGAAGCTAAGTATTGATTTGTTACATAAATTAAAAAGAATTTTTAATGATAAAAATGTTTTTATATGATTTTAGGTTATGCATTGACTGTAACAATTAAAATGAAATTTTGTTGAGGAATTTGAATTCAAAATTTGAAAGTTAAGTTAATTCTTATAAATTGTACATAATAATTCTAATTAATAATTTGTTTTAGGTGACTAATACTAGTGTATTCAACAGATGAAAAGGACTAATTTTTAAAGTTCCATTATAGGGGACTTATAATATTTTTATTTTATGGATATTTGCAAAAAGGTTTTGCAATGGATTCGTTACGAACAATTATTCGTTGGTATGAAGTAATGACATATGTAACAACATATGTTGAAACATAAATTAAGTCAATTGCCCGAAATTAATAAAAAGTGAATTCTAAGGAAGATAAAGTGTATGAATTTGGAAATTTAGGAGAATTTGGACGATTTAAATCGTTTGCTAACCATGCTCTTCTTTTTATGCTTCGTGGTTTAAATAAATCATGGAAACAGGTCAGTCTGAAATTATTTTTTTTTTTCGAAATCATTAATAAAAAGAAATCTCATGATTTGATTATTTTTGTTAGATTATTGGCTTCTACTCTGGAAATGTCAGCGGTGTCATGCATGTGGAAATGATTGCTTCGACGACCAAAAATTAATTCAACAAGGTATTGAAGTTGTTACGATTGTATGTGATCAAAGCGCTGCAAACAGAACTACGTACAATAGATTGGGAGTTACAACAAAAGAACCACCTTTTAAAATGATGAAGCTGCATCAACAAATATGTTCAACGAAGAGGAAAAATTGGTTGATTTGAGTACTGCTAATTTTATTTTAATAGTACAAACAAGTATTCAAAAAATCCAGACAAATGTGCTTTGTCGATTCACCAAACGGATGTAGAAACGAACCTAACGGGATCATTAGAATGGACAGGAAAATGGAAGAGAACCAAAGAGGTCACGTATATATTGCTTCAGTGGTTTATGCCAAACGATTAATGGGACCATACAGTTATGGGATGCCATAAAAGGAGAAATCCAACGATATCTCATTACATCTACCCTAAATTCTGACTGTTTAGAAGACACAATATCTGTTGTAAGAAGTAATCGAGGATCCGAGAAAAATCCTTCTGTATTTCGGCTTCATGGAAACTTGAAGCAAATGTGTTTTTACAACATAATGGTTCCAGATACTACATCCTATGAAATTTCGGATTGTTTATGTTGAATATGGCAGACGTGGAAAGTAAGTTCACTCGCAGTGCACTATTTTTTATAATTAATTAATCAATTATTTACAATTACAGATTTCTTTAATCCAGATGGCATTGATTCCAGTTTCAACGACGAATCCAATCCACAT
This sequence comes from Tipula helvola, assembly GCA_963556165.1. Lineage (NCBI taxonomy): Eukaryota > Metazoa > Arthropoda > Insecta > Diptera > Tipulidae > Tipula > Tipula helvola. The sequence continues at coordinate 199,293,641 of OY744482.1, read as the reverse complement.
GAATCAAAACTCATCCAACTGTAAACGATATGGCAACAACTTATTTTGCAGGATACGTCGCACATGCCGTATCAAAAATACACAACTGTGGAGATTGCAAATCTTTTATGTGTAAAGAAAGTTTGGATAACAATTACGAAAAATCAGAAAGCCAATAAAAAATTGCCGGTACGAAAATTATGTAAAAGAGGGTTTATTAGTTCCAACAACGGCATTTGTCGGTCTAGTTCAAAACATCATTAACTGTTTCGGAAATAATTTTGACAAATTTTCTTTTGAACACAACGTGTGAAAAAATATATTTAATTTATGTGAAAAGGAAACTAAAACACCTTTTGTAATTTTGGAACACACGAAACATTTGATTGTGCATACAATGCGAGTGCTCATTCGTGCAAAACTCAAAATTATAAATGCTTCGGCAAAAAAGAAAACTAAGAAAATTTGGTATTGAAACTATATTTAAATTAGCATGCAACTAGTTACAATTACATAAACAAAAACGCAATTTATCCTTTTTTCATTGTGTATTGAAAGAATTGAACATTTAAGAATTACGGTATTTAGTCTATAAAATAAAAATAAGCAAAATAGAAAATCAATAATCAACAATGCGTAACACGCACATTTTTTTTGTAAAATAGTAATAAAGTAAAAAACCAAAAAATGCGCTTGCAGCGATATACTAAACTCGTAGCGGCGAAATTAGTCGGTTTCATTGTTTGTAAATATTTTTTTGCTGATACGTACCATCTAATGCCAAACAAAATTTAAAGAGCAAAGTATAAATGCTATAAAATAGAATTATTTTCTCGCTACTTTTGAAAAAAATACTAAAATTCGCAGTATAGTTTGGAAAGAAAGAATAAAAAACTACTGAAAAAATTCACAATAAAACAATTCCTCCAGGAAAACCAGAATAGGGCCACTTGTGGTTAAAATGTGTTAGGACATTCCTAATTTAAATTATTCAAACAAACCAAACAGCTCAAGTGAGTGGATTTTGTTCCGACAAAATGATAACAAAATCCATAGGTCGCTGGTTCATATCCGGCTCGAAGGACCACAATGAATTTACACCAAACTTCGGTGCCACGAACAATAAATGAAGTGAATGTAAATTACGATGGTGCAATTATAATTCTTCTTTAATTTGGTTTGGTTGGTTTCCGGTTTGGGTGCAAATAATATTCAATAAAAATAAAACTATTTGAAATTCTAACTCAAATTACAATTTTATTTTTTAATGTGAAACTTATAACACTAAATATGATGTAGTAACACATAATAAAAAGTAAAAACAAATTATGAGTATGTATATCTAAAATACACAAAGAGTTGTTAGTGGAATTTTCACGCAACACCTCATGGAAATGGACTGTGCGATGGAGTAGGAGGTACCTACCATTAAAAGCATTAACCAATGCGGAATTATTATTCAAATATGCAAAAATCGTGAAAACTAATATGATATTCGAATTTTGATCAGATTGCGAATATACATAAATCCAAATATTGATATGATTCATAAATACTTGCCGATGCAATTGCCGAGGCGTCATTGTTTTGTTTGTAAAGAGGAGGTATGGGTTCGTCATTCTGAATCTAGAAGTTGGACAGTGCAGTACATACATACATTTTCGTAAAATATATAAGTGGTAGAATTGAAAAATTCCCAAATGCATTTTAGGCATTCAAAACGTTTAACACGAAAACGCTTATCACGAAAAATCTGTTAACATAAAATGCAACTTCGGTTCATTCCCAAAAGATTCATAATCCATGCATACAACTTAAAATAAGGGGGATAGAAAGAAAAAGAAAATGGATTTTTCATACAAATCATATGAAAAGTGATGTTTTTTTAATTTCGTTTTTCTTAAATGAAAAATCTTACTAAAATGAATTTTGATTTATAAGTTATCAAGAAGAATAATTGATAAAATTATATGATTTGAAAATCAATTAATAAAATCGTGTTTTTAGATATTTAATTAATGTTTTACTACATATTTATTTACAAACCCATCTTTATATCATGACGTCACACCATTCGTTCAAGTTTTTTTTTTATAATTAGCCATTAGTGCCACCTACTTATAAACTCGACTAATTAACTATATTTAAAAAAACAAAATGGACGTGTAGTTTCCGTGTTTGAAATCAGATGGCGGTAATAAAAAATTTAAAATAATTCGGCACAGGATTCGAGGAAGAGGAAAAAAGAGTATTTTGATGAATTAGAAGAACGGTAAGTTATTTTAATTTTAGATACCAAACAAAATGTTTGGAGTTTTAATTTTGTATGCTTCCTAATTTTCTGTAATTTAATAAATTTTATTGCAGCGTTAAGCAAAACCACTCGTGAAAAGAAAAAACCGACAAGCTTGTATCCGAGACACGACCTATTAACGTAGGACTACGTATAGTTAAAATAATATCTCGTTGAAAATTCCTATTCCTTCATTCTCGAGTAAAACAACAACAAAAAATGAATTTGTTGTTGTTTTTACTCGGGAATGAAAGAATAGGAATTTTCAGCGAGATATTATTTTGACTATAAAATTAAGAAAACTTTATTTGTACAGTTTAAGTAAAACCAAAATTTAGAAGTTATAAATTAAAAATAAAACCGTTAACTATCTAATGCTGCCATCTTTATGCATTAGGCTGTATTAGCCTAAGAGTACCCATTATACATATTGTTTCTTAACTTTTATATTTATTCATTATACAATACTAAATTTTATATTTCTTAATTTGTTATATCACAATGAAATTCCGTTCTAAAACAAAAATAAGAACTTGGGGTCTATCTAGTCTCGTACAACACTTTTCCCACAAAGCGGCCGTTAAAGATCACCAAACCAACCATTTATATTTTACAACCATTTTCTGTTAGTTTTGCACAGGCATTATCTTAAATCTGGAGACCTCTTCCCCAATATCACAATTATTCACAACAATATACATTTTCTACTCTCATGCCACCAAATCACAGCTTTTGAGTTGCCAAATTCAAAAAATTATAAAAGTTATCGTATTCTCTGAGACCTTCATGACAAAATCATTTTTCTTATCCGCAACCAAGCCCTATTGAGGCGTTAAAACCACCCCTTAATTTGCGAAAAAAGGTAATTTCATCCCCTAAAAATTAGAGATGCAACCTTTATATTTTAATTTACTATGAATTTGTTGTACTTTTTATGAGGAATAATTACCAATTTGTTTTATTAAAAAAAGTGGAGTAGAAGCAGAGCCTTCTAGAGTATAGAGCCATAATCATTATGACGTATTTTTTAGAAGCTTTTTTAGTGGTATAACTTTTCACTAATTTCCATAGGAATCCATAGTAAAAATGGTGTTTTTTAGCTTCAAGTTTTTCATTGAAAAAAGCAAAAATGTTACAAAATTTTTATACGAAAGTGTTCTACATATCTTTAGCAACAATATAAAAGAAGGGTATATTGGTATTAAGTAAATATTAATTGCAGAAATATTAAAATTAAATTATTTCTAAAATATATTTTTCGAAATTTCATTTTGAAAAATACATCAAAGTTGGCTCTGACGAATTAAAATAATACTTGCTACATTTATCTTTAGTTTTACTAGTGTACGTTAGATGTCTCAGATTTATACAGAAAAATACGAAAAAAATTGTTTAATCACAAAATTATGACACGTTCTTAATATTTTGAGAATTTGTTTTGCTTTTCCTACAATTTTTGAACTTAAATTTCCCAAGTGGCGATTTTTGGTACGGTTTTTCAAAATGTTTACTGCCCACTGCCATCTATGTATATTGGCTTAATGCACACGATTTGTAGTAAGCTTTTCTTTTTAATTTGACCAGAATGCTGTTGTTATGAACTTTTTTTTATATTTTGGTTTAAATAAATCAATTATTACAACAAAATGAAAACGATTTACTTAAACGAGATTTTTATATGTTGAATTCCAAACATTTATGAAAATATTTCAGAAATCATAATTAAGAATTTGCAACGTTTTCATTTACAAATTTGTCTTAGGAAAATAAGTGATTTTCCATATGTTTTATCTGTTTACTATGGAAATTTTGGTTTTTTCCTCGTTTCTAATTCCCTTATAAAAGCTTCGTTTTTTAGATTATGGCTTGTATAATCAAGGTTGCTTTGGTAGAAGTCGAGATATACCTATCGAAAAACGCTTTTTGAGGTTAATTAAAAGCTTTCATTAATGTCTCAAAGAGTAAAACTTAGAACAGTTTTTATAATTTTTTGAATTTGACAGTTCAAAAGATTTCCTTGTTAGATTACTTAGAACTGAAACGTGTTTTCATTTGCGACCTGTAACAATTAGATCCAGTTATACATCTCTATAGTATACTGTTGAAAATTCAACAATATTATTGTGAGAAACGTAATAATTGACCGATATGATTATTCATTCAGTGCTTGGCATCACCGTGGATCATTCAAGATTACAAAATAGTAAAACACAATTAACGTACATTATTTTTTTGGCACCGAATCCCACCTCTAAACTTGCTCCACCATAATGGCGTCCCATAACAATTTGCTATTAAGGTTTACATACGACCTTATACTAAGAGAATTTATTACTCAGCAATAATACCTTTAAACCCGATTTTAATAAAACAATTCACAAATAATGTATCGATCAATATATCGTTGAAATTTCAATCATTAAAATGTCAATAAAACGTCACAGAAATGGGAATGTCTTGCTATTAACAAAAGCATACTAGATATAATTTATTTTTAAATATTGACGATTCAAATGACGTATTAAATCCAATTAGTTTCCGGTCACTTGGAAACTTTGTAGTCCCATAACTGAAAAACCTAAACATTTTTCGGCCTGATCTTTGCGATAATACATTTTTCTAGGATTGCATAGGTTATACAGCTTTTAAATTCAAAAAATGTACGCAATATTTTACATAATGAAAATAAAAATTTTTTGAACTTTTCTATTTTTATTTTATAGCTTTAAATCAATATGGCGTGCGGCATGTTTGATCAAGTTCATCACTATTTAATTAAATTGAAATTAAAATACATGCTAATAATTTAATTTGTTGTTTTAATTTTTTTTCAATCCACAAATTTTTATTTAACTTGGTTTGAATTTTACAGTTTTTAAAATATTACACAAGGGGACAATTGCACAATTTTATTATTTATGTGAAACATTTTTGCCATAATAAATACAAACAACTTCTACGAAAGGAATACTTCACTAAAGGTTGCCCCGACGAAAAAAAGACTTCGAACTCTAAAATAATTACATTAAAATGAAAAAAAAAAAAGACGAATTTATCGGGAATCGAACTCGAGACCTTTAACTTCATAGCGCATCGCTCTAACACATGAGCTATTGAACTATGCTTAGCAATTGATATATGAAATGGAAATTTATAGCTTAAGAAAATGTTGAACATTCTTGTATATTATCTATATAGATTTATATTTATCCAGAGACATTGCTTTACTCAACGAGTAAACGATGACGCGCGTCATCACATTAAAATTTTGGTTTACCCCCAATATATAATGAAAACAAAGATGTAGTCCTACGTCAAAATTACGAAAGTAAGTTTTGAGTATTGTTCTGGTAACCGTACCGTACCAAATATTAAATTGCGTCAAAATTCAAAAGAATCAGAAATTGTTATTGCTATCCAGAATTCATTATCTTTGCCGAACTCATAACGAAATCGTCATTATTTTGACGTAGGACTACGTCTTTGTTTTCATTATATATGGAGGGTAAACCAAAATTTCAATGTTTCAATGACGCGCGTCACGGAATTGACGTATTTTCGAAATTTATTTCATTAAAGCAATATCTCTTGATAAATATAAATGTAACGTTTTAAAAACTGTAAAAATCAAACCAAGTTAAATAAAAATGTTTGGATTGAAAAAAAATTAAAACAACAAATTATTAATTTGTATTTTAATTTCAAATTTAATTAAATAGTGACGAACTTGATCAAACATGCCGCACGCCATATTGATTTAGAGCTATAACATTAAAATAAAAAAGTTCAAAAATTTTTTATTTTCATTATGTAAAATATTGCGTACATTTTTTAAATTTATATGCTGTATAGCCAGCCTATGCAATCCTGGGAAAATGTATAGTCACAAAAATCAGGCCGTAAAATGTTTAGGTTGGCGAGTTATGGGACTTCAAAGTTTCCAAGTGACCGGAAACTTGATTTAAATACATCATTTGAATCGTCAATATTTACAAATAACTAAATGATATCTAGTAAGCTTTTAGACTTCTGATGAAAAGCTTGTAGACTTCTGAAGATTTCTGTGACGTTTTCGACTTTTTGTGACATTTTAAAGATTGAAATTTCAATGATATATTGATCGAGACATTATTTGTGAATTGCTTTATTAAAATCGCCTTTAAAGGTATTATTTCTGAGTAATCAATTCTCTTGGTATAAGGTCGTATATAAACCTTAAAAGCAAATTATTGTGGGACGCCATTATGGTGGAGCAAGTTTTGGAGAAAGGAGCTGGAAGATATTTATATATCGGTCAATTCGGACGTTGCTCACATAATATTTTGAATTTAAATTCTTAAGAATTTTAGAAAGTGTACTAGAGATGTATAACTGAATTTAATTTAGTAATGGTCGAAGATGAAAATACGTGTCAGTTCTAAGTAGTCTAACAAGGAAACCTTTTGAACTGTCAAATTCAAAAAATTATAAAAACTATTCTAAGTTGTATTACTCTGTGAGACAATAACAAAACCTTTTTTATCGGTAACCAAGTACTTTTTAGGTCTTAAAACCACCCCTTAGTTTAAACTCAAAAAACGCTTTTTCCGATATACTTATCTCGACTTTTACTCCACTAAATTAGATTATAAGGGTTGCATCTCTATTTTTTAGGGCATGAAATTGTCTTTTTTCGCAAATTAAGGGATGTTTTTAACGCCCAAAAAGGACTTGGTTGCCGATAAAAAAATGGTTTCGCTACTGTCTCACAGAGCCATACAACTTAATGAACTGAATAGTTTTTATAATTTTTTGAATTTGACATTACAAAAGTTTCCTTTGTAAGATTATTTGTGAGCCTGTGATTTGGCAGCATGAGAGTAGAAGATTTATATTGCCGTGACCAATTTTGATATTGAGGAAGAGGTCCTCAAGTTTAGGAAAATGCCTGCCCATAAATGGTTGGTTTAGTGATCTTTAACGGACGCTTTGTGGAGAAAGTGTTGTCCGAAGAGCCGGATATAGTCCCAATTTTTTATTTTATTTTAAAACGGTATTTCATTGTGGCACGAATTGAGAAATTTATAATGTAGGTTTGTAAAAACAATAAATTTATAAAATAATAAAAATTATCTATGTACAACGGATAATCAACGTTTATGCTGATACAGCCTAATACATAAAGATTTCAGCATTAGACAATTAACGGTTTCTTTTTAATTTGTAATTTCCAAATTTTGGTTTCACTTAAACTGTACAAATTAAGTTTTCTCAATTATACGTAGTCCTACGTTAATAGGTCGTGTCTCGGATACAAGCTTGTCGTTTTTTTGTTTGACACCGAGGAGCAGATTGGTGATGCTGTCACTGATGAAGAATTAAATTTTGATGAAATTATTTCATCATTCAGTTGCTTAAATGAGCTTGATTTTGCCGAAGGTAGCGATGTATCGGTTGCAGCACTATCCAAAAATTAAAAATGCTTATCAATTTTGATGTAGATAACAAAAATTAAAGCTCATCAAATTCGGATCCTAATAAAAAGTTTAACGACCATGCCAGTCTTTCATAAGAAATACACTAAAAAAATGTTAAACATATAATCATCTGGATTTAACATAGACGATGGCGTGGCAAATTCGTATGATTCCGATGCTAGTACCGAACGTGAAAGCAACGATGGAAATACAGAGCATAAATTCGATCCGGTCATTATTGATTTGAAGACGAAAAATTCGGAAGGTCGATCTGAGTTCAACATTGAAAAAATTGCGACACTATCGAATTTGGTGATTTAAATCGAATAAATTTGAATAATGATATTCCTATCTCTAATGGTGGAGATGAGCTTAACAAAAACAATTCATCAGCTCAAATAAAAACACGAAAATTGATTTGTAAAAGGTACTATTCGTCAATTAAAAATGAATTAATTTACAAAACATTTTTTTATGATTTTAATAAAATATTGCATTTATTTATTTATTTGTATAAAAACAAATCATAAATCAAACGGATTATTAATTTTTAAAACACTCGAACAGAAAATAGTAACCGAAATATGTAATTTTTGTGGTAACCTTCAGATATCACTAATTCTTCACTAACATATTGACAGTGGATTCTCAAGCGAACCTCTTTTGTGAAAAGTTGTGTTTTTAATAGTGTACATTTTTAATATAATTTAATTGATTTTTAGTGTATCCGTGTGAATTCTTTTTATATTTCTCGTTGCTACTTTCGTTACTTTTATCTTATTGTAAAAATATTTTTCTGGTGAGTTTAATTGCATATATATTTTTTATCTAAAAATCGCTCATCTGTTAGATTCTAAAACAAAGGTGCAAAGTGCCCCTAAATATTCTAATACTTCTGCGGATGAATCAAATGATACGGAATCAGAGAATGCGACTATAAAAAAAATTAAAATCCTTTATGCGGGTGAAATTGTAGTGAATAAAAAACAAAATATGACTAAAAAAGATCTTAAACACAAATCGAATAATAACTTCGTAGTTAAAATGGATACTGTAGGATCTTCTATGGCGTCTATTTCTGACTCTAATAAGAATATAATAAATACAAACGTAACGGCTCCAATTAATATTAAGGAAAATTCCGCGGCGTCATCTGATAAGTCTAATATGAATAAAACAAATTCCATTCCAACCAATTTTTATAACAAACTAGCTGAGTTATCCGGCGTTGCACGGGAGGTATATAATTCAAATACCTTGATTGTTATGCAAGAATTCTCTCTTTACATCGCTGTATTTGAAAGCATGAGTTGTATTTTCGAATATTTTGTAGAAAATGTCTGGATAACTCAGTAGTTCCGGAGACGTAAGCTATAAGAGGTTCAGGTGGATCATCCAGAGGAGGCAAATTCACTTTTCCATTTGAACAACACATTCCAGGCGATTCATTGTGAAACTTTAAAGCATGACAATACAAACAAATGTATCCATTTGCCCAATTGAAATATTGTAATCATAGTCTTTCTCGTAATTGAATGCTGCTAACTTTAAATCACCTCTAAAAGTTTCTATTAATCGTCCATATCGTAACCGATCGACTTCCAGCCGGGCCTCACGATGTTCAATGGTTTCAGTAGCTCTAGAAGAAGACATCCTGCTTCGAACATTTTCAAGTCGTGTTTCACACTGTTCAGTTGTTTCATTAGCTCTAGATCTAGAAGAAGACGTACTGCTTCGATCATTTTCAAGTCGTGCTTCACGCTGTTCGCTTGATTCAGCCACCCTTGCGGCTCTAATCTTCTTCGACTTAGAAATTAGTATTAATTTATCGAAAAGATTTTAATGTTCCCTTCGATACGTTTCACCGCGAACTGTGTTTGAAAATGTCTTTACGGAATTTTTTTTAAGCAAAATCAAATGTTATCTACAATCAAAAAGTAATCATATATTAACACGTTTATAAACTGAAAACTCAAATCTAATAAGAATGTATATTCACTTGAAATAATATTTAATACCTGGAAAATAATCACCAACAATTATTTTATTGCAATATAGCTAACTAATCGAGAACAACGGCATCCGAAACACAAATTAATATTAATTTATTCAAAACGATTAAAGCTACGTCCACTTCGATACGTTTTACTGCGAACTGTGGTTGAAAATGACATTTCGAAAAACAAAAGAAGTTTTTTCAAACTAAGGCAATTTTACACGTACAATAATTTGAATCCAAGGATGTTTCTTGTAGAATATGCTATTTTCAAATATAAAACGCTAGTACTTTTCAAAGTAAATCAGTTTATACGCACAATATTTTTTAGTACCTTTCCTAGAATTGATTTTATGAAACAATCATTGATTTATTTAAGTAATAAACTAAATAAAGTAATAAACTATTGGCGTTTAATATGAAACTACTATTTTCATTAAAAGCCGCCGGTTGCAATAGTGGATTTAAATAGAATGTTAATTATTTCTGAAGTTATGTGGAAATTAGAACTCGCTGACTATGGTACATTTCAAAACAGGATATGATAAATAGGATATCACTAAACAGTACATGTCAAAACAGTAAAAATGGTTAATTAGTATGGATAATATAAGTGTTCAGAGATTTGTCTTCAGTTAAAGTGACGAAAGATTGTCTTAAATTTAAATTAATAAAATTAATTTGAATAATTTAATCAATTATAGTAGAGGTATGATTTGTGTATAACAATCGCATGCTAGATATGCTGTTTGGTGTATAAATTTGCGGCTAAGGCGCTATTTCGGAACATTTAAATAATTGTATCTAAACATGTAAAAATGAATTCTTGATCCAGGGCAGACTTCCGGATTGGAGCATGTCACTAATTTCATATAACCCCTTTCCTAAAGTCATTCCCGTCAAAAATCTTAAAAAAATTGAAATTTGAGAAAAAATTTGTACCACAGCCCCTAGACCCCGGGGTCCAGCCCCTTCAAAAGTATCGTGGGCTTGGTCCTGAACATGCAACATATACATGGTAAAAATTTCATGGCGATGGGTAAAGCGGCTAAGGCGTTATTTCAGAACAATCAAATAATTGTATCTTTACATGTAAAAATGAATTTTTGATCCAGGAGCGGACCCCCCGAATTCGAACATGTCTCTTATTTCATATAACCCCTTTCCAAAACTCATTCTCGTAAAAAAATTTAAATTTTTGAAAACATTTGTACCATGGCCCCTAGACCCTGGGGTCCAGCCCCTTTCACAATATCGTAAGATTGGTCCTGAACATGCAACATTTGCATGGTAAACATTTCATGGCGATCGGTTGAGCGGCTGAGAAGTAATTTTGAAATAATCAAATATTTGTATCTATACATGTAAAAATTAATTTTTGATCCAGGGCTGGGCCCTTCGGATTCGAACATGTCAGTAATTTCATATAACCAGCCCCATAAACTCATTTTCGTGGAAAAATTTAAAGAAAATTAAAATTTTCGAAAAAATTTGTACCGCAGCCCCTAGACCCCGGGGTCAAGCCCCTTCCAAAATATCGTAAGGTTGGTTCTGGATATGCAACTTGTACATGGTAAAAATTTCATGGCGATCGGTTGAGCGGCTGAGACGCGCATTCGGAACAAACAAACAAACAGGAATTCATTATATAGATTTTATTCAGGACCTTTTTCGGTATTTATAAAAAAAAAAACTTAATATAACTAATTTGGGAAAACCATTAAAATCAATAGTTTCAAAAACATTAAAAATATTGTGGGAATTAGCAAGAACACTGCGAAAATTACATTCAATTTACAAAAATTTAAGGTAGCTATTAATCTTTACTTGCAGGATCGCGCATTGGGTGCAGAAGCTCTGACAGTTACAAGGAGCTAGGACCGTTAATAAGTCCGCTCTGCACCCAATTAAAAAACTGATAAAAAAAAAAAAAAAAAAAAAAAATAATAATTATGAAGATGCTAATGGAGTTGTCAAATCAGACAAATTTAGAAAGTTTGATGAATATATTTCATTAGAAATGTCGTTAGGTGTCATTAGAAATGTCCCAGTCGATCTTTCTGAAATAGAAATTAAAAATAACTTAAATTCTACCATTTCTATCTTAAAGGTAGAAAGAATGACAAAATGGGACACTAACTTAAATACACCTGTGAATATGGAATTGGCAAAGATCACATTCGATTCCGGAACCATCCCTGATCCCTTACAACGTTTCTCTATACGAAAACATCTTACTGAAAGTCAGTTACTTCATTCCCAATCCTTTCTTTTGCAAAAAATATTTGAATTATGGTCACACCCTTAAATTCTGCAAATCAAAAGTAAAGAGATGTTTAACTTGTGCCCAGATTGCGGACAAGGAACATATTTGTGACAACATCAAAGCCTGTAAATTTTGTGGTATTAGGCCGTGTCCAATTTTTTCAGATGCATTGAAAAATTTAGACAAAAACAGATCAGACAATTCACGATCATAAATAAGTCCAGCTTTAATGAAGCAAAATCACAACTTTTTGGTGTAAGAAACAAGCCCAAAAATACAGACTTTGACATTGCTCTCCCTACCAAAAATCAAGTATGGAAAAATAATGAACTTTTCGACACTAACTCTAGAAAAATAGACATTCTTAATAAATTATTAGAAGAATTGAAGGCTCAATTGACAGAAAGAGATTCTGTCTTAAAAGAAATCTCAGTTTTTCTAAAGGGAGGCGAGAATAATACAAATCCTGCTATGATCTAATTTATTCAGACAGACAAGATGGATTTGGAGATGTTGGTTTCCTAATTAACAAAAAGTTTTCTTGGAAAATTTTAAATTTATCTTCTCATTTTTCGCACTTAGACATTTTCAAAATCAACATCAAATTCAAAAATATAGATTTAAATCTTATTTCTTTTTATAACAATTCTACAAATGACCCCCTAACATTAATCAATGAATTTGATCAGATGATAATTAATAATACAGACAATAGTGTAATAGCCGGCGATCTAAACATACATAATAAATAGCCTTTGGGATCATTCAATACTTCCTACACATAATAACTCATCAAGAAGCAGTACAAAAAGTAAACGAAGATCTTGAGAATTTACGGGGATGGTTGATGTTTCATAAATTGTCATTGAACATTTCGAAAACGAAGTATATGTTCTTGTCAATCAAAACCAAGTACGAGGGTATCTCAGATATTGTAATTGCGAACCAAATCATTGAACGAGTTAAAGAATACAAATATCTCGGTGTCGTCATTGATGAAAACTTAAGTTTTAACCAGCATTTGGATTACTTAGCCAAAAAGATGAATAAAAAATTAGGACTTTTCAACAGAATTAAAGACAAGCTACCAATGGAGACCAAAATATTATTTTATAAATCAATTGTAGCTCCCCATGTAGATTATTGCTCATCGGTTCTATTTATCATGAATCAAACACAATTAACACGTCTGCAAAAAATACAGAATCGATTTATGAGAAGCATTTTAAACGCGGATAATAGAACACATATTAAAGACATGCTAGAAAAACTAAGCTGGAAATCAATCACCCAGAGAATACACTTTAACGTGCTAAAACTGTTTTATTTACTCGAAAAAGGAGATCTTCCTAAATATTTAAATAGTTTGCTGTCTACCAACAGAGAAGTTCATAATTATAATACCAGGAATACTCATTTTAGATTACCAAGGTACGGTAAATCATTTTCCCAACGATCGCTAGGGTATAATGGTGTGAAGTTATATAATTCTTTCAGCAACTATTGCAATCTTAATGACCTTCAAGAGCTAGAGTACGGCCAGTTTATTACTATTACACATATTCATTAATGAAAAAATTAATATTTAGTTATTTAGTAAAATATACAAATGCATTTAATTAATTAATTAATTTAGATAAAAATAGGTTTTAAAAAAATGTCAATAATGATAAATAAATAAATAAATAAATAAATAAATAAATAAATAAACATAATAAGATTGGAGACAAAATCGCTGACATAATTTCTACAAACAATATTTTTTTAATTCAAGACAGGACTTAGTTAGAAATAAATCGTCGCAATTGATATTTCTTTATGCTCTACTAATTTAATCGATAAAATTTCATGGAAAGTAGGTTTTACCAACTTAGGTAGCGATCACTTACCTATCTTAATGGAATACAAATTGAATTTCGTAATAAAGAAACAATTAACAAATTAGAGGAATGGTCTCACTAACTTTGATTTAGCTAACGTAGATAATTTTGATAATAAAGAAGCCTATTTAAGAAATTTAATAGACTCAAATACTTCAGTAATAAAATTCAAAAACAAATTTAAACCAAAACCATGGTGGAACAGTTATATACAAAAACTTTAGTACATCCAAAAACAAAAACAATTAATTTATAATACTAAAAAAAAACTGTACTCAGCCTTAGCATTAAAAAAAGCAATCCAAAAACTTAAACTAACAATTAGAAGAGAAAAAAAGATTTCATGGAATGTTTTTTTAGGCAGCATCAATCATAGAACCAACAATTCAGAACTTTGGAACAACATTAACAAAATTAATAATAAAAAACAAGCATATTTCAATGTTCTAGAAGATCCCAACATAGCCAATGACTTCCTTAATTTCAATTATAATGCCTCTTTTGATTCAACTTAAAAATTCCATCATAACAAGAATTCATATTCAGAAAGTTTCAAAGCTTCAGAAATTCTAGAAATAATAAAAAATGCCAATAATACATCTGCAGGATACGACGACATATCATATAAATTATTAAAACATTTAATCCATAAGAATGATGATGTCTTAATTCACATTACGTCATACTTTAACAATGTCTGGAATCATCAAATCTACTCCAATATCTGGAAAACCGCTAAAACAACAGCGATCCTCAAAATGGGTAAAGATGATAGAGTTTACTCGAATTATCGGCCTATCTGTTTATTACCAGTCTTTTAAAAAAAAAATTCATTCTAGATAGAATCAACAAACATATTAACTCGAACAACATAATTAATTATAACAATTTTGGCTTCAGAAAAAACAAAAGCATTACCGATTACTTTGTGGAAATGTTCAACTTTATTTTAAATATTAAAAAATAAAATAAAAAAATCTATATATATAAAAAGAAGTGTACATTTTGATTGTCACTCCATAACTCGAAGGTGCAGGGAGGAATGATGATGGTTAGTTGATTTTGAAATCCAAAATCGGTCCAGCCATTCTCGAGTTATGATTTTTTTCCTGAAATGAACTCGCTCTTTGTAAAACAGCAACAAATACACGTAAAATCGAAAAATTGCAAATATCTCGAAAACGGTGCGTCTGAGCGAAAAAATAAGGTCACTTTCCCCCCATATCCTATGCACACACTTTGTGATCGATTGGGTATGGTCCCAGCCCCCCCTCTTGAAAAAATTTTAATTCAACATTTGAAAAAAAAAGTTTAAATTTCGGTCCGATTACGGCGTGTTTCAGAGCTTCACCGCAGCTATGATGCATTACAATATCCATTATTGCACTGGAAAGGTGATGACGGCTATCATATCAATATACGAATGATAGATCCACGAACCGGTAAAATATATATGAATTCAATTTATTTATTTCAAAACAAGAAGGCATGATTTTAATTTTCTGATAATGTATTCATCATAGGTCGTGAGGTAGAAAAAAAAGTTAGTGGGATGAATTATTATTCGTATAGATTCGAGATTCGCCCACAAGAAGACAACTTTATTATGCGATGTGGCAAACTTTTCCACCAATACGCTGTTGACATGTATGCAAAAATTGAAGCAGAACGCCTTAATTACCTTCGATTCAATCAAGCCAAATTGCGATCGGAAGAGATGCAATAGTGAATGATGGTAATGTTAATTATATCGGACGTTTAACAATATTACCATCGACATACGTTGGCAATGAAGATGCAATGTCATACGTTCGCAAATATGGTCGTCCCGATCTATTCATAACATTCACATGCAATCCACAGTGGGCTGACATAAAAAACAAAAATACAATTTATTTGATGGTCAGAATCCAAAAGATCGACACGATATAACAGCACGTGTATTTCGACAGAAAGTAAAAGCACTGATGGATTTGATTATCAAATTGCGAATTTTTGGAGAGGTGCGTTGCTGGATGTATTCGATTGAATGGCAAAAGAAAGGGCTGCCGCACGCGCACATCTTGATATGGCTGGTTCGTAAAATAACACCCGATCAAATTGATAACATTATATCAGCTGAAATTCCAGATGAAATCAGCGATCCAGAATTATTTGAAGTTGTCACGAAAAATATGATCCATGGCCCTTGCGGTCAAATAAATATGAATTCACCGTGCATGATCGATGGAAAATGTACAAAACGGTATCCAAGAGCATTAACTTCGGATACAATTACAGGTGACGACGGATACCCGTTGGCCATACAACAACAATTAAAATACGCAATCAAGACATTGAAGTTGATAATCGTTGGATTGTGCCTTATTCTCCACTATTGTCAAAAGTATTTCAGGCTCACATAAATGTGGAGTACTGTAATTCTGTTAAGTCGATTAAATACATTTGCAAATATGTGAATAAAGGCAGTGATATGGCTGTTTTTGGAGTAGCTGATGACAATAGCAATGATGAAATCGCCCAATATCAAATGGGGCGCTACATTAGCACTAATGAAGCTCTTTGGAGAATTTATTCATTTCCAATTCATGAGCGATATCCTGCTGTTGTTGGCTGTTCATCTTGAAAATGGCCAGAGTGTGTATTTTACCGATGCAAATGTACAGCAGAGAGCAGCACAGCCACCAGCAACAACATTAACTGCATTCTTTCAATTGTGTGAAAGCGATGAATTTGCCAGAACGTTGCTGTATTCAGATGTAACGCATTATTTCACTTGAACTGCAAAGAAATGGCAACGACGTAAACAAGGAACACCTGTTGATGGTCATCCGGGTGTTTTTTTTTTGAAGCATGGGAAGATTATGAGGCATGGGAAGATTATACACAGTTCATCCAAACATTGCAGAATGTTATTATTTGCGGTTGTTATTAGTGAATGTTGTTGGACCACGTTCATTTCAACATTTGCGAAGAGTAAATGGTCATTTATGTGTGACGTATCGTAAAGCATGTGAGTAATTAGGTTTACTTGAAAATGATGCGCATTGGGATTTAACGCTTCATGATGCATCGATTTTTTCTTCTCCACATCAAATACGTATGTTATATGCCATAATCATATCAACACGTTTTCCATCAAATCCACTTGAATTGTGGAATAAATACAAAGATTTTATGGCAGAATACTATTTGATTGGAATGCGTCATCACACAAGAAACGCTAATTTGCTGATTTCATTGGAAATGTATAATGAGGCATTGATAGCGATTGAAGATATGTGTCTAACGATTGCAAATAAAGCATTAGGGCAAATAGGTTTGTCACCACCCAATCGTCCAATGCATGATTTATTTGATCGAGAATTGCAACGTGAACAACAGTATGATCCCAATGAATTGCAAACATTTGTGAATTTGAATGTTCCCAAATTAAATGACCATCAAAAACATGTCTATGATACCATCATGCAAACTGTACAAAATTAAGTCGGTGGATTATATTTTTTGGATGCGCCTGGTGGTACGGGAAAAACATTTGTGATATCACTGATTTTGGCAGCCATTCGATCGCAACGAAAAATTGCATTGGCACTTGCTTCATCGGAAATCGCTGCTACTCTATTGGATGGTGGACGAATAGCGCACTCTGCATTAAAATTGCCGTTGAATGTGCAGGTGTGCTTATATTTATTGATTGATCACTTTAAAATTTAATCGATATTATTGTAAAATATAATTATTCTCAAATTAACAGGTGATTGAACATCCCACGTGCAATATTTCAAGAAATTCTGCGATGGCAAAAGTTTTGCAACAAGCAGCAATTATTCTTTTGGATGAATGTACAATGACGCATAAAAAATCGCTGGAAGCATTACACCGTACAATTACAATGCAAGATCTACGTCAGAATCAAGAAATTTTTGGTGTTGGATTTATATTATTATTGTCAGGCGATTTTCGTCAAATATTGCCTGTGGTTCCACGATCAACACCAGCGGATGAGATCAATGCATGCTTAAAGTCTTCTCTTCTGTGGCGACATGTGCGACATGTGCAAAAATTGACATTGAACATAAATATGCGCGTTCAATTGCACAACGACCAATCTGCAGATCGGTTCTCGAAGCAATTGTTAGATATTGGAAATGGCAAAGTTCGAGTCGATAATACAAATGGATTGATTACATTGCCGAACAATTTTTGTACCATTCTCCAATTAACAGAAGAGTTGATTGAAAGTGTGTTCCCAAATATTGTTCAAAATTACAGGAATCAAAATTGGTTGAGAGAACGCGCAATACTGGCACCAAAAAATGTACACGTCAATGCAATCAATTGTCAGATTCAAGAAAAATTAGCAGGTGCAGTGACATCATATAAATCTGTTGATAGGGCAATGAATGCAGATGATGCAGTGAATTATCCAATTGAATTTCCACCTGGTATGCCACCGCATTGTTTGACTTTAAAGGTTGGCTCATCAATTATTTTACTGCGGAATTTAAATGCACCAAAACTGTGCAATGGCACAAGATTGGCAGTAAAAAAATTGATGCCAAATTTAATTGAAGCCACAATATTGACCGGAACAGCGAAAGGTGAAATTGTGCTCATACCACGTATTCCACTGATTCCAATTAGACATGCCATTTGAATTTAAGCGTTTGCAATTCCCAGTGTGTCTATCATTTGCCATGTCCATCAATAAGACGCAAGGACAAACGCTTCAAATATGCGGATTAAATTTGGAGGAGCCGTGCTTTTCACATGGACAGCTATACGTGGCCTGCTCAAGAGTTGGAACTCCAAATTATTTGTTTGTGCTCGCTTCAAATGAGCAAACGAAAAATATTGTATATCCAAATGTTTTGGATTGACATTAATAATTTTGAAATATAATGCATTCATTTCATAAAAAAAAAAATCTAGAATATTTCATTTCATTTTTTGGTTGGTTGCAACGAAGTGCATCGGGGTTCGCTATATAATATAATTTTTATCAATTAACATTTTACTAATTTAATTACCAAATTTTAAACCAAACAAATTTTCAAATAAAGAACGTTACAATAAATTTATACGAATTTCATTTCCCATAAAATATTTTTAATAATATTCTTCCATCAGGTATCACTGTGCGGCATATAATATGAATCATCTACATTTATCTTTCCATTGTCATCATTTAACAGCAGTTTGCATTCCAATACCTCATTAACAATATTGCCAAATCAATTTCCCGTTGTGATGTTTACACTCTAATACAATGTACTTATTGTACAGATATACGAAAAATGAATTTTTAATAACTAAATGCTGTGACATCTATTTAAATTGAGAGACAATACTAAGAAAAGGTTAGGTTATTTTAGGCGGACCGGGCTCAGCTAGTTATATTAGTAAATCTTGACATTTCCAGGGCATTTGAATAATGTAGACAAAAACATTTTGCATAAGATTTTAAAAGAATTCAGTTTCCCACAAAACATCATAAATTAGATCTATCAATTTCTCACCATCATCATATGTTACCTAATAAAAGCTCATCGATTCACTATACAAATAAAGGAATTCCACAGGATAGCAGTTTGAGCCCCACTTTATTAAATATCTATACCACATCTCTACATAACAACACCAATAATAGTTATAGGATTTTTCAGTATGCAGATGATATTTTGCATCGTTATTTTTGCGAATAATCATGAGGATTTACAGAGTTTGGCTAATTCTACCCTTCATTTATTAACTTTCAAACTTCAACAATTAAAATTACAAATCAATACAGATAAATCTCATTATTTAAGGCTTTTCACTAACAAAAATAATTCTAAATCCATCCAAATTTCAGTTAACAATACAGTCACAAAAATTTTAGGAACCACTTTTTCAAACAGACTCTCTTTATCAAAACACTACATAAACTTAAAATCCAATATTACAAATTCTATAAATCTACTAAAAACCCTCTCTCATTTTAGAGGAGGTGTTAATTCCGAAACGATGATTAATATCTTCAAGGCAATAATTAAATCGAAGTTGGAATATTCTTACATTTTAACAGACACAAAGTTCAAAAAAGATATCAAAATCTGCCAATCTATTAAAAATACTTGTCTAAGAACATGCTTAAGCTTTGTAAGAACAGCTCCTATCCCAGCCATTCTGTCTGAATCGTTGGAGACTTCTTCTGACTTAGACATTATTAAAAAATCTTTAAAGAACATTTCAAAAAATTTATTCTTCAACACAAAAATTGGAAAGGACATTGCTCTCAATAGATCTATTCCAAATCTAAACACATTAAACGCCGAACATCCATTTCTCGCCAAAATGATTCCGTTTCACGTTAAAAAAACTTATCCCACCAATTTCAGCATTTTATCTGATATTAGAGGAATTACAAACAAAAACTCAATTAATTATTCTGCACAATACTCGTTATCAATGTTGGAATTGAACAAATTTAAAAATTTCTCAAAGATTTTTACAGATGGTTCTATAATTAATAAAGAGGCTGGAATAAAAAACACGGAAACCATCGCCATAAAAATTGCAATAACTTTAGCTTTGATTGTTAATAATAGCAATATATGTATTTATAAGTCAAAAAAAACTTTAAACAATTCAATTACAACTTTTTCCAAATATAATAAAACCTTTTCAAACCGAATTCAAACTAATTCCAATAAAACTTTTTCTAGAATGAATAAATATTTTTCCAAAGCAAATAAAACTTTTTATAAAACGAATTCAACTTTTTCAGATTGATTTAAAACTAAATTTTTTTTCGGTTCGGCCCTGTTTCACTATGAGATTTACAGGTTGGCGTTTATTGAACAACCAGTTGTTGATAAAAATGGTTTCCAAAATGTAGGCCATAAAAGTATTTTTTCTCATTTGGAGAAAGAAATGCTAAAATAAAACAGTTATTAGGGTATATACATTTCGAGTTTTGCTGATGTCTGCCTATTTCGGGCAACAAAAGGATACAAGTAAGTACCTAAAATGAGTTCAAGTGACGAAGAGGTCGATCGGCAAAGAGGGAAATACGCTAAAATAAATCTGTAACAAAAGGAAATATGTATTAAGCAGTATGAAGAAGGTCAAACCATTGCTGAAGCTGCCAATATTGCCAACATAAACGAAAACTCGGCAAAACTATTTTATATAAGTATAAGGAAAATGGTGAGGAACTCGTCATTAGAGGCAGAGGTGGCGAAAAAATTTTAAAATTACAAACGACATGCTTGATTTTATTGAGGAAATAGTGGAAATTAGTCCGTGCTTAACCCTCAAAAAAATCTCGGCAAAGGTCGCCGAGAGGTTTGAAATAACAGTGTGCATTCAGACGATTAACAACGCTTTAGGTCGTCTTAAAATAACTTTAAAAAAAGCGAGTGTTCAATTTGATTGTTTACACGATGAACGCACTATTAATTTACGGAGAGATCACGCTCTGTTTTTCACCCAAAATGCGCCGCAGAATAGGCAAAAAATCATTTTTATTGATGAAAGTGGCTTCAATCTACATTTGAGAAGGACAAGAGCCAAATCAAAGGTTGGAACATCTGCAGTGGTAATAATACCCACTATTCGCGGTAGAAACGTCACCTTAATTGCGGCGATAAGTGTTGAAGGGGTTGTCCACACAAATATTTTAACTAACTCCAACTGCAATTCCAACAAATTGTGTTCATTTTTAAGAGAACTTAAAAGCAAATTAGGGAGTGCAAATACAAACGAAACATGGTTCGTGATGGATAATGCAGCAATCCACAAGACATCTGATGTGAAACAGATTACGGAGGGTACAAATTATAATTACCGCAAGCCGTCGACCGGCAAACTCTACATTAATTATCATTTTTTACTTGGATAATAAGAAATACATGTATATGCTTAAATTGTGGCTTATAATATATCATAATTAACAAAAAAAAGTTTTAATTAAATTGGAACAAGTTGAAGTTTATGTAGAAATATATTTATTTGAAATAAAAATGGTTTTAATTATTTTGGAAAAAGTTTTATTTGAATTGTAAATAGCTGCATTCGTTATAGAAATCGGTTTACTTCTCAGTTAAAAAGTTTCAATATATTTGGAAAAAGTTGTAATTGAACTGGTTAAAGTTTTTTTGACTTAGAAATACTATAATTATTATCACGGATTCCAAAAGCTCTTGCACATCTTTAGTCTCAGCTCTACTCAAAAACACGAACAAACATTACGAAAACCAAATAATAGACACAGCCGCCATTTTTCCCCCCTCTCATTTTTTGGATAATGACCCAACAGACACGGACATCTATAAGATTATCTCTATTAAAATATTTGATAAATGGAAGTCAAAATATATTTCTTTATGTAATTCCCCAGGTACTTTTTACAAACAGATGTGCTTCCTTCCCAGATTGTCATTTCTTTTCAAAAATTCAAATTTTTCATCCTCACAAACTAGATTGTTGTGATTTTCAGATTGTTATCAGGTCATGCAGTGAACAAAAAATATAAGTATCTTTTGGGTTTGGAAACTACACCCTATTGTGATATATGTAACACAATTGAAGATAATGGTCACATAATAAACGACTGCATTAAATATAATATAGAAAGGAACAATTTTCCACTTCTATACAGAAAAACACTACTAAACATTTTAAAAGATGCAAACTGTGACGAATTTAGAACAGTGTGCGATTTATTGATCAATAAAATGTAAATCGTGACAATTTAAGGCAAAAATATAAACTTTTGAAAAAAGAATTCGATAATTTGAAGAATTCTAAGAATATTGGGTCCAAAGAAAATGATGGATTAAACGTCAATCAAGCTGTTGCTATTCCTAATCAAAAACTAGTAGTACCACAAAGGAGTAAGTATTTTAAAATTTACGCTTTGTTGTTTATATACCTACTATCATATTGTTTATTTAATGCTTACAGACTTATTATTTAATGCTTACAGACTTAAAATATAAGTGTCACTTAAAATCTTGTCGAAATTCGAATTTTCGAAAAAGAAAAAACCTTGTGTAGCTAACTTCATAATATTTTACGTCATTGATTTCATTTTTATTAATTTTATACAGTATTTACATTACTTTTTTACATATACATACAAAGAAAAAGTAAATTTGTACAATTTTATTTTAATTATATTAATCAAATCTAAATTTAAATTATTAGTTTTAAAATATGTTATACTCAGAGATTTGATTTAAATATAAACCTAAAAATATTTTCTGTTACGAGCATGTTTCATTCACAAAATTTTAATCAAAAATGTTCAATTTTACATAGGTTCTTATGGGAAATCGTAAAATGTATCCCCCTTAAATTAAGCTTGTTAATTCACAGGGTCGATGCTGATGGCTTGTATATTTGGGAGCTTTGTTTGTACTGTACATCATTTAAAATCATAAAGTCGATGGATTAAGTAAAACCTTTTTTAGTGCTTTGCTAATAAAAAAGAGAAAAAAGGGTCTGAAAGCAATAAACGTTTTGGAAGTGGGATTAAAATTTATGTAAAGCGTTGATATGGGAAATTTCTAACTCTTAATTAAGATATGAAATTGTTTATTGGTGCAGTGTTGCTGTAAGCCAAATGATGAAAACGACTTCGAGACAAAACGCAACAATCTCTCTTGAAATTTATAATCGGTTAATAAAATTATAGTTTTGTGTTTTTTCTATAAGGATTGTGTAATTTCAGTGTCTAAACTCATTGTTCAAAGATATACAATTATTCGATATAAAATGGCAATGCAAGTGCAGAAACAGAATTCTTTATCGGGATACCGGATTCAAGTTTATCAACAATTTTAAAAAATCGCGACAAAATTATTACAGCGTTCGAAAACAGGAAATTTGAACCGGGCCGGAAAAGTTTTAGAACGCCTAAACACGAAGATTTGGAAGCTGTTTTGCTTATATGGTTTAAGCAAGCCAGATCTCAAAATGCCCTAATATCTGGACCCTTGCTTATGGAGAAGGCAGACGTGTTTGATCAGAGATGGGGATAGAATTTTGTTCCAATTCAAGTTGGTTGGTTCGATTCATGAAAAGAAACGAATTAGTGTTTAAAAGTGTTTGCGATAAAGTTCGTCAAGTTTCACATCGACTCGGAAGACATCACATCAATTTGGCTCGAAACTACCCTGCCTGCAAGCCTACAGAAATATAATCCACGTGATGTTTTTAATGCTGATGAAACTAGCTTTTTTTTCGCTGCCTTCCTGATAAAACATTGGAGTTCAATGATGAGCAATTTTCTGGCGAAAAAAATCGGAGGAACGTTTAACAACAAAGATAGCCTACAATTTCGATGGATCAGAAAAACTTCCACTTTTTGTAATCGGGAAAAATCTCAAAACTGCATGTAAGGTAGTTTATACCACTGATAAGAAAGCTCGGATGACGACAAATTTATTTACGGACTGGTTGTTGGGTTTGGATAGAAAATTTAAACGCTAGAAGAGGAAAGTTGCACTAATTATTGACAATTGTCCTGCACATGCAAATGTAAACTTACAGAAAATAAAGCGCATATTTTTGCCATTAAATACCACAAGTGTATTACAGCCATGTGATCAAGGAATCATTCAAAATTTTAATTTTTTGTATCGGAAAAAATTGCTTCGAAAGTTTTTAGCCGCAACCGAATCGAAAGAAGAATTTAATGTTAAAGTTTTAGATGCATTACATATGTATGTTGCGTGCTGCCTGCAATCTTGTAACGTCACAAACAATCGCTAATTGATTTCAATATGCCGGATTTTCAAGGCTAAACCCTTTAGGAGAAGTGTAAATTAAAGCACAAGCAATCGGGCCAACTTTTACGGATAATATGTTTGAAAGTGTCTCGTCGATTTTACAAACAATTGTGTCTTCGGATGAACTTTTGAACTTGGACAATCATCTGTGCACTGCACCCGTACTAAAAGGCAACGAAATTATATCATTCGACAAGCAGCTCCACCAGCACGAGCAACGAGTAATGTAAGCGATGATAATCAGATCGACAGTGATACGGTTTCCATTTCCAGTATTGCGGAAATGCGAAAAGTGTTACAAATCATGCGTCGATACTTGGATGTAAAATCGAACGGTCAGATGAGTGTGTGCATGGATAGTTTAGAAACCTTTATAGAAAGTAAGTTATTTAGTAGTTTAGAACAAAAGAAGATTTCGGATTATTTTCCAAAGAAATAGTATTTATAAATACGTGATAAATTGACCAATATGTAAAGCTTTCATAATCTATGTACTTATGAAATATATTAATAAATAAACTGTTTAAATACTGTAGAAAGCAAAAATTGCTGGTTTTGTGTAGTTTAACTGAAGAATATCGGAAATTTAAAGAGAAATACTCATGCCATTAGATAACATCGGATTTTCCGCGGTATAACGAGACAACCGAAGGTTACCGAACTTAACCGAGTCTATTTTTTTGGCGCAAGGGACATGAACACAGCAAAAAAATTGAAATCGGTGAGGTTGAGGTCAAAACGATGCTGAAATATAATGGAATTTTCAACTTGATTCGATACCGAACTGGCCAGAGTGACAACCGTACCTGTAAACAATTTATTTCGTCTAATAAACTATTGATTATAAATAACACGATCAAATCACAGTAAAGAAAATGCAGACTTCCGGATATTTTAACAATTTCCTCAAAACAAAATAAATCTAATTTCAATTTATTTTGATCTGGACGAGCATTTATGTGATAATTAACCTGTTTAGCAGGTTACATACAATTAAGCCGTACAATTAAAAAAAAAATTTGAATGTAAATAGTGTTTAAAGTACTCGATAATTGCGAGAAATTAGAAAATAATTTAAGTTTTTTGAATTTACTAAAATGGGGGATTTAATAACTCCCTCAAAGATAATTTATGTTGGAGTCTTCAATGATAAATATATTTATAATAAATTAGTATTAAGAGCCCTTGCTTATGCAAAAAAAAAGCAAAAACATCATGGCGCCCAAAATGCTATATCGGATAATAATTTAAGTCGTTAATTTACACAGTGAAGAGCTGAAAAGTGATTGATGATCATTGAAGTAACAGAACGTTTGCTAACCCTAACGATGATGCGCCTACTAGACCAATATTAATAACCTTTAATACAATGACGTCCGATTACAAATGCAATCAAATACAAAATCACTACAATTGAAACACAAATTCAAAGATTTAAGAAGAAAAATGTATCATGTCAAGACTGCAAATCAAATTGGGATCTAAAAGTTTTAATCAAAAATTTCTGTGTTGTGAAATTTTACATATTACGAGTATAAAGTGTACACTAAGACACAATAGATTTAAAGCTGACCATGAATCTTGGAAAATCATTTGAAAATTCTAAAATTTCACTGGTAAAGTAATGAATTAATTAAGCATTATGTACTTAAATCGGCGTTATACATTAACATTACTTTTAAAAGTCAAACATTTCAATTGAACAACATATATTTAGAGACCTTTACGATAGTTAAAATATTTTCAGTCGAAATTTTATAGCAAATGCGATCAAACACAATCAAATTTCTACAGATTATATTGAATTAAAATCACAATTTTAAAAATAAATCATAACTAATTTTACTTTTAGCTGCACATCGTTCTCCGTTCGTTGTTTTCTCCATGATGTTCTGTCGCTGATACTCCAACATACACAGTTGAATTTTTCCTACTTGAAGGATTTTTTGTATCTCCTACTTGCTCGTCTTCGTTGAGATTTAGCCCACTTTTAGGATTTGTTCACTTTTATGTTGTATCTCACATATTTTAACATAACTTATTATCAGTCTGTACTTCTATTTAATTAGAATTGTATTCACTTCGATTAACTTAGTATTTGTGTACACTTTGAAGTTTCGATCAATTTAAGAACAAACATTCACACTTCAATTTGAGCACTTTCACATTTTACTTTTTGAATTTTAATTTGTTATAAATCAAAAAATATTAATTTGTTTGACTGTCCAGATTTTAAATTTGGTTTTTATCATTTCTAAAAAAATCTGAATATTAGCCAGATTTTTTAAATGATGTTACTTTACCATGAACAGCGACATTTTAAAATTTTTCGACTTCTATTAGCCCTCGTAAATATAAAAAAAACGATACAGAAAGGGTATAACAGCATTTTTTACCTGCAAATTATTTCAAATTGTTGTCAACTTATCCTCCTATAAACATTTGCCCCCTTTGATTAAAGGACCTTTCAATCTTTTCGACCATTTTGTTAAAATTATTTTCGACTCGCCCATTTTCTTAAATTTAATATTTTATTGCTTACCTAATGATTTTTTAATTGTTTAAGGAATAACCATTTTATATCCATAATCGAAAGGCAAATGAGTCACTAGATGTGACTAATAAGTTTTTGACTTTTTTTTTCGAAATTTTATTATAACAACTAAAGGGATTTGTTACCAAAATGAGACTAACTTAATTTGGACGATCATCGAATCGTTTTACATCTTAAAACTAGCAATTTCTTCTTTAATTATCATAATAATGAAGTGATCTCATAACCTCAATTACATTTCAAGAAGCAGTGCTCATAAGCGCCTAACTAAAAATGTTACTGGAAATTTAAGAATTGAGAAAATTTAGGGTCAGCATTTTAACGGAAACGGTTAAACTGAGTTTATTATACTTAGCCTAAGATAAATTTCAACTTAAATTCACATGGAGTCGGGCTGTCCTTTTAATTTCAAGTATAAAAAACTAAATGTTGTGAATGGTTTTGGCAGTCCAGTGGTTAGCATTTTAAATCTAAGAGCAAAGGGTTCAAGTTCGATGCGGGTAAAGGAAAAAAAACCTTGTTTATCTTATTATATTAATAAAGGGTGTCCATCAAACGTTTGCAATTTAATTTGGCTCTACATTCAAAGACGAATGAATATTTTTCAAAAGCGCAAACCGCTCTTTTATCAGATTTTTGCTATTAAGTATGGAACACAATTTCATTCAAATGACTTCTACCGCTAGCTTTAACTCATTCTGTTAAACCAATTTTTCAGAACATTTTCGATTGTATGGACTTCTATCTCATCAATGGCAACTTCGATATGATCTTTCAAGTCGTGGATAGTCTCTGGATGGTTAGCGTAACACTTATCCTTAACGGATCCCCACGAAGAAAGTCCAACGGAGTCAAATCGCAGTTAAGTGGTGGCCAATTGATATCTCCGTTACAGCTGATTATTCGATCCCGAAGACAGTATGCAAAAAACCGATTGTTTCATTTGCTGTGTGGCAAGTTGCGCCGTCCTGTTGAAACCAAATGTCGTGTGTTTCCCCCTCTTGATTGGGTAACAAAAACTCGTTTATCATGGTTTAGTAACGGTCCCTATTAATTGTAAGGGCGGCTCCTTGCTCATTTTCGAAAAAAATCGGGCCGCCGGTTCAAAATCCACACCAAACAGTCACTCGTTGTGGATGCATCGGCTTCTCCATAGTAATGTGTGGATTGTCTGAACCCCAAATCCGACAGTTTTGCTTGTTGACATAGCCTCAGAAGGAAATTTCTTACAGTTTGCGTAGAAGACTCACCACTTTGAAAGTAAGTTTTCAATAATACCCAATTGAACAAAATTCGCATAATGCGACCCATTTCCGTAAATATCAAACATTAAACTAATTTTCTGTCATAACACGAATCCATTCTCTTGGGATGAACGGTCTTGTTTGTCCCGTCGATATGTCACAGTACATGAATTGGTTTGTGTTAACGGTCATCGTACTAAAGTGAGTCCCGAGTTTTCGTCTTGCAGTAAGTCGTTTGTTCTGTGTCTTGTACCTGATCTGTTGCAAGTTTGTTATAGTCGATGGTCTCGTCCTCGTGTATGCTTATGGGTTCTACTCTTGATAACGCGTCGGCTACCACATTGTCATCATGGTCATATGCACTGCATTTTCTTTGCATATCTGTCAATCTTACAGAATAAAAGCTCAGTGGCTGCCAAACTTCGTTTACCAACTGCTATGTTAGAAAGTCTACCATTACCGATATTTTCGCTGACAAATTTGGGTGTGCTAACAGGGTGGCCTCACTCAATTTCGCCTTATACTTTGTAAAAGCTAACACTGATCGGTGCTTTACTGTTACGCTTGTACCCTTTTAAAAAATCATTTAATATAGCCTGATCCCGTGCCGCGAATGGTGTGAATGGGGTTTACCAAATGCCCCAAAATTGATATTTCCGTCTGTGCAAATATACACTTGGCTACCTTAATTACTAAACCGCCTTCTGACAAACGTTTGAATATTTGTTTTACGTGCGACACATGTTCTTCCATCGACTTGGATGCAATCAATATATTATCAAGATACACAATGCAAAACGATAACTCTCTACTACTGAATGCATCAGTCGCTGAAAAGACTGCGCCGCTTTTCGAAGGCCGAATGTCATTCGGTTGAATTCAAACAACCCGAACAGCGTTGCAATCGCTGTCTTAAGTACGTTTCGTGGCTTAATGGGAAATTGGTGGTACGCACATACTAAATCTAAAGTTGTGAATATCGTGCAAACGGCTAACCGAATGAAAAGTCTTGTAAATGCGGTACGGGGTAGTTGTCAGGTGTTGTCACGTTGTTTAGCGCTCTGTAGTCGCCGACTGTAACGGACTGGACTGTTCACTCATGCTGGGACTACAGATTCCGTGGGACATCATGCTCTCGAAATGATCACGTGCTATGTTTAACTTATCCGGAGCAAAGCGCCGTGTTTTACAAATGAATGGGGGTCCTCTGGTCTCTAGACAATGAGTTACATTATGTTTGATGGCATTAAAATTTTGTGTCTCTCTTGTGATTTTCGTGTATTTACTAAGTAAGTTTAGAATGTCTGGGTTAATTACACTTCTGTCTACTAAAGCTAACGTCGGACTTGGTAGTGGTGTGATTGCTCCTACCGTAGATAACGACGTTCCCGGATCTAAGAGTCTACCTTTTTTAATGTCTACCACTAGTCCTGTTGATTTCAGAAAATCCGCTCCAATTATAGGCATTGATACCTCTGCCACAATGAACATCCATTTCAACTCTCTACGCAAACCAATATTTAATGTTATTGTGTGCGTCCCGCAGGCTTTAATTTTGGTTCCGCTTGCCGCGTATAAATGATACTCGGATTCCTTCGCCGTTTTTGTGAGGAACTTACAAGGTAAAACTGACATGTCTGCACCGGTTTCCACTAAAAATTTACGTCTTGAGTTTAGCTCGAAAATAAGCAGACGATTTGTAAATACTGCGTCAACACACGTCGCGGAATATTGACTGTAATTTAGTTTTTTTGTTGAATTCTTGTGTCTGGTTATTTGCGATAAACTTATCTTGATGTCGACACCCAGAAACACACTTTGTAGCTGGTTCTCCAAAACGCCGATGATAAAAACATTCCGTCGAGTCTGACTTTTCGTCTCTTGATTTTGATCTATTTCTAAAATTTGCTCTGCCATCTCTACTGGTACTATGCGCTCTTCTGAATGTGCCCTGTAATGCTGATACTTCGGCTAAAATATTGTTGCGAAATTTGGTTAGCAAGTCAAGTAAATCGTTTGTCTCGGCTGGTTTGGATTCCTTTTGTGTTGCTGCTTGTGCCCTATTGCAGATTCCTTAAATTTGTTCTTGCGCCATGGTTTCTACTAAATCGTCCACTCGTTCTGCCAATTTATTTAATGGTACATCGTTTTCAAACGGCACCAATACTAATTGTATTTGCTGCGGCAATCTCTGCAACCACAACCGTCTCATAGTGGCCTCATCAAAATGCGAACCGCCATTCATTCTCATCTGCTCCAGTAATTGTGATGGCTTCTGTTTCCCTAACGTCAAACCGTGCATTAATTTATTGAGCTTTGTTCGTTCAGATTCGCCAAACACTCTAAGGACTTCCTGTTTAAAGAAAGTATAGGGTTGTTTTCCTTTATTTTTTTTTGTTATTAAGCTGGCAAATTGGTTATATAACCTTGAATCCAGTGCACTAACCTCATTTGAGTAACGTGTGGCTTCCTCTGGGTTTTGTGCATATAACGGTGCATATAACCACACCTCTGGGTTTTGTGCATATAACGGTTGATAAGGTATGATTGGGCATGTGTTGTGTTATGGCCTTATTGGGGGTTAACGTTCGTGCCAAGTTCATCACCGTACTTATCGCTGCTGATGGACAGTACGGCAATATTAGACCCAACGGACTGTTCACACAATTGTTCACGACTGTTCACACAAAATTCGATTAACAAGCAAATTCATGAAATTGGATCCGAAACAATGTTTAAATTACACTCGTAACATCGCAAATATCACCAAATCGAACCCAACTTTTGGCAGAAAATCATCATAAGCGATGAAGCACAATTTTGTCTCAACGGTAGTGTCAATAAGTAAACCAGTCATTACGAGAAACTGAAACCTCTTGAATTGGCTCGAAACGAATTATGGACCGTATTTTTTTTTTGTTTTGTTTTTTAACAACAAGGGCATGACGGTTACTGTCACAAGAGCTATGCCGCGCGACTTTTCTCGAACAAAGTTGGAAATTTTTACTTTCAACCGGATAGTGCTACATGTCACACAGTCCAAAATACGAAAGTACACAGTTGTTCAAACAATGAATATTTTACATCAAATATTTCGTGATGTGTCATATCGAAATACGGCGATATCATATCGCCCGATTTGCCACAACCAGAATTTTAGCAAGGTGTATATTATACACTGTATAATATCAATCGCCCACAGTCTCTTGCTGTTCTGAAAGCCAACATTCTAACTAGAGGTGTCCATTTCCGAACTTAATTTGTCATACCTGAGACAGGCCCAGATATAATTTCCCTTACAAATTGTAATGAAACTGAGTAACTCTAAAAACAAATCGTTTATTTAACTATGGCCCACGATTTAGAATGTTTAGATTCATCTTGTTCTGTTTATTTGTTGAAAATGCATTCGGTTCTATTTTATAATTACCTATAATACTAGTTTTAAACCAGAAGTACTGGGTTATACCAAATTACAGATCAATCAAAATACCAAAACTATACGAATTCAAAGCTAAATGACACGAGTTTGATAGGTTTTATTGTCTGCGGAATTTCGTAAACCGATTTTTTTGTCTACATTAAAGTTAAAGAAATTTTTGCGTATTTTCTCGGCACATACTATGCCCAGCACCCTGATTCTCTAAAAAATAAGATAATGGGCAAAAGTGTAAACTTGCAAAAAGCGAGGCCTACTCTAACGAATTCGCAATTTTTCGATTTGATTACTAATTTAAATAAAATCGAAAAATTGCAAACTAATAAAAGAAAGCTTTGCTTTCTACGAGTTTACACGTTTACCAATTATCTTATTTTTTAGAGAATCAATCAGCGTGCAGAATGAAAACATTAATCGAGTGTAGAATTTTTACTTTTATCTTTTATCGTGACGAATAGTGAAAATTTCTTAGGCTTGGGAGAGTGACACATTTTGATGATCGTCCAAATTGAGTTAGTTTCTATTTGGGCGGAACACCCTCAAAATAACTAGAAATGTATTTTTTAAATGGTAAATGCAAGAAATAATTTTCGAAAAAGATAAAATTAAAAAATCATTAGTGACGTATGTTTAAAATAGAGAATTACTCTTTGACAAAATTGTAACTCCTTAAATATTCAAAAGTCATTAGAAAAACAATAAAATATTAATTTTAAGAAAATAGGGTAATCCTTAAATAGGGGTGGAACTCGCAACAATTTTTTATATAACCTACAGGTTAAAAATACTGTCAGACCCTCATTTTGTATTGATTTTTTTATATTTAAGAGGACTAGTCAAAGTCGCAAATTTTTAAAGTTTCAATGTCCGTTGCTAAAGTAACATCATTTTAAAAAATTTATTATAAAGCACGTGAACCATACTGTGCAAACACATTCAAACAATTAATCTTTGAAATTTGATAATTAAATAAAGTTAATAAAATTAATTAAATAGCTTCAATCAAATTGAAGAGGATAAATTTTGTTAATTAAACTTAGAATAAAGTGAAAATGCAGCCCTAAATATGTGTTTTTTAAATGTGGCTCTATAAATTGAGTAAAGACATACATATAAGTGAAACTTAAAAGTGAATAACACATAAATGTGAATATAACTTCAAAATCGAATAGAACCTAAAACCGAAATAATGTAATTAATACTGCAAAACAACCAAAAATCAATAAAATCTAAAAGTGCATTTAACCTGAACGTGTATAAAATATAAAGTGATCGTAATTAAACTAAACATAAACTAAATCAAAATGAGCCATCAGAGAAAAAAAACCGTCATACCTAAAGGCGCCAGCCGAGTTAACTATGTAGTGGATTGGTAGCAGCATAACATCTAGCAGAAAATAACGAAATAAGAGCGGTTGCAGCTAAAGGTAAAACTAGTTAAGATTTATTTTATAACAATTTTTTAATTTATCATAATTTAAAATACAATATGTAAAAAATTTGACTGCATTTGATCCCGTTTGCTATAAAACTGAGACTAACATGAATTATTTAATTCGATGCAAATCTGTCTTTAAATAAATTTTGTTCAATTGAAGTGGTTGGCTTTTAAAAGTAAGGTTATATCCTATTGCCGGTTTAAAGTAAATAATAGCTTCATATACTCTTGTTGAAAACAATTGTGCTGATTTGATTATTTAGCATTTAAAATGTTAGAATCAAATAAAATTTTCAATTAGTTGTGAAATTATTTTGAATTTATTATATTTAAAGAACCCCCCCATTTAACTTTGTTTAGTAAACCTTTTACTTTTAATGGTAGTTTGACAGTTTTCAGCAGAAAAAAATTAGTTATTTTTAAATAAGATTAAGAATTAAATGCCGATTTTATTAGTAAATTGAGAAAAATGAATAATCAAACTGCAATTTTTTCTCAATTTAGCAATAAAACCTGCAGTTAACTGTTAATCCCATTTAACTCAAATTAAACATTTCTTTGAATTCTTTTTTTCAAATCAAATTTGCAATTTGTTGAAATCTGTTAAACTACCGGAATTTTGTCTCTATTAATTTAAAAATTAAAAAAATTATAATTACGCTTTTTGTCATTAATGTCGCATTCGTCTGTATAAATGAATCGCACAACCACGAGCTAAATATATTAACATATCGTCGCTTCCAGAGACCTGTAAAGAGAGGAAGGGTTTGATTTATTACAAAAGAAACTAATTATTAATACAAATTTATTATAAGACTTTCTTACTTATTATAAGTAACTTACTTATTCTTATTAATTATTTAAATGATTAATTCTAAAATACATTCGAAACAACGAAAAAAACGTAATTGTCGTTATAATTGTAACAAAATACCATTTTGTTAATTCTCGCCGGTAAATTCTCCGGTAATTCTTTGGTAAAAAATACACGATTTTGTTCGTTACTCCCAAAAATGTGTTCGTTGGCTTTTGTAGGAAACTTTCTGTTAACTGGTTTGCCCAGCTAAATCTTGTTAAATTCTTAGCGTTATCAACGAATTATTTTGGGACATTTTATGACCAATATATAACTATATACTATATATAACTTGCCAAATGCTTCTATGATAACCCACCATACTAGCTCACCTGGTATTTAGGAATCGACGTAGAGAACCAGTTGTATCCAAATTAGTGATTTAATTACTGATTGGTGATAAATGTTGTCATTCATTCATATTCATATTAAATCTTGTAAATCAACTTAAGAATATTTATAAGAATATTTCTGCAAGATTTCATGATTTCTAACTGAACAGATCTCGGAGGGCGTTCATGGAAACTATAAAATTAGTAATTTTAATTGGGACACGAAGTATTTCTAAGCTTACTTTGTATTAAGTAACTCTGAGACTCTTTGTCATTTAATTGATTAGTAAAAATTAACGGTTTTTTAGATATAATATTCAAAATATTTTTATTTTACTGTTTGTATTTCGTTTTAAGATTTTTAGACATTTTAAATCGACCGTTGCCCAACTAACTTCAATATCAGTGAGCCAACAGTCAGCCACTCACTGTTGTTGAAATTTTTTAGGAAACTTAGGAAACAATTCGCGGCATCTCAAATTTCCGAAAATATCCAAATCTCAATTACTATCCACCAGTGTATTCGAATATCATGATAATCACTCCCATTATGGGGTATCGCCGAGATAGACCTTTAATAAACCGGATCAATTTTAAAGAATTTTAAAGTTGCTTTATACCTTAATAATTTGAAACCAACGTTCATTAATGTCACACTCATCGGTGTATATGAAACGTTTATAATCGTACATTCTTCTAAAGTTGCTTCTCACGATTCCATTAAACCAAAAAAGTCCTCTTTTGCTTTTTATAGTTATTTTCTCATAAATATTTCAAATTGAAGAAGCTCTGCAAGCTTTTGCTTTTTTGACGTTAGAAATACAGAACGTTACCTTGAAAGAGTTATCCTAAAAACCACGATTTTTCGCCCATTTCGAAATTAGTCGAAATGATTGTTTAAGATGAAACAAATCCTTCTAAAATTGCTTCACTGCATTAATCTCAAGATTTTTCTAGAATATAAATGTCTCTCGCCACGTTTCCTCTCCTTTTTCATGCCATCTCAGCTCATTTCTTACATTGTCTGCGCCTCAGAACAGTTTTAAGAGCATTAAATTATTTTTGGCTATTCATGCGGCCTTCGCAAACGAACATTTCACTAAAGCAATTAGTAGCCATGTAGTTCCAGGTTATAATGCTGCCGTTAGTTGGTCGGTGATTTGGTGGTGGTGAAAACTTTTTCATAAACAGGTTCCTTCAGCTGTATGCCCTCAATAGTAAAAAGTTGCATTCTTTATTTGATAGGGATGTAGACTTAAGTGTTACAAGTGATCTAAAGTTAATCCAGGGAAATGTATCAGGAGTACAAATTGAAAATGCGGGATTTTTTCTATTTTTGAACGTTTATTCTGAAAAAATGGTAACAAATGAATTATTCAAAGTATTGTCCATCGCTAGCCACAACTTTTTCCCATCTTTCTGGCAATTTACGGATACCGTCGCGAAAAAATTCGGCCGGCTTGGCTGCTATCCAGTCATCGACCCATTTTTGGGCTTCTTCGTAAGAATGGAAGCGCTGGTCAGCTAGGCCATATGTCATCGATCGGAAAAGGTGGTAATCGGAAGGAGCAATGTCTGGGCTATACGGCGGGTGGGGTAAGACTTCTCATTTCAGCGTTTGTAGGTATGTTTTGACCGGCGCTGCAACATGTGGCCGAGCGTTGTCATGTTGCAAAATTACTTTGTCGTGTCTTTGCTCGTATTGTGGCCGTTTTTCTTTGAGTGCGCGGCTCAAACGCATCAATTGAGTTCGGTATAGTGCTCCTGTGATGGTTTCGTTCGATTTCAATAGCTCATAATACACCACACCCAGCTGGTCCCACCAAATACAGAGCATGAGCTTGGCGCCGTGAATATTTGGTTTGGCCGTCGATGATGATGCATGGCCGGGGTAACCATATGATTTTTTGCGCTTCGGGTTATCGTAACGGATCCACTTTTCATCACCAGTGACAATGCGATTGTGAAATCACAAATTTTTGTAAGTCATATTTGAATTTTATGATTTTTATGTTTTGAATGTATAGCCTTGATTAACCTTCGCATGAACAGTACCTACCGGGGTAGATATCACAATTTTATTTTTTAAATAACTCTGTGAGTTTTCATCCAATCGTTATCCGGCTTCAGCTATGTGACTAATTTTTCAATTAATTTCAAAAAATTTCCCCAAAAAAATTTGACAGTTTCTTTTAACAGTTACTTTTGATTTTTTTGTTTCTTTTTCCCCTAAGAGATCAATATCTACCCTGGTAGATATTTGTTGTTTCATGTCTTTTATATGGGAATTATCGCTGGTCATAAATATTAAAATGTGAAAAAATATAATATATATAAAATATACGATATAATAAAAATATTAAATACAGTCAAACTTCCATAACTCGAACTTCTATAATTCGAATTTTTCCTTAAATCGAATTTATTTGGCAGGAGAATTAAATATACATTATTCCTAACTTCTATATTTCGAATTTTCACTAAATCGAACAAAAATATTTGGCAGATGGTGATTCGATTTATGGAAGTTTTACTGTACGACTAAATAAGACCACCAACTCTTTATATATAGGTAGGTAAAATTAAATTAAAATAAGTTTTTTTTATTAAAAATTAAGTTATTAATTTTAATAATAACATAATCTTCGCTATTAGAATATTTTTTTAAATTTAAGTAACCTTCTCCTGAAGGAATAACTTCATGGAAATCGCGAGTTCCTGTTATGGTTTTCAATTTTTCGTACCTACTGTTAAGTCGGATTTTTTTTGGAGTTATATTCGTCGTCCGAACAAAACTCAAAAACCATATCAGTCTTTAAAATTTTAGCCCATTTGAATAATTCTGCTGCATTTGTTATGATACCATCATATTCATCAGTAAGACTGGCTCTGGATGCCATTCTCTTGATAGTACCTACTACTCCATCGCATGGTCCCTTTCCATGTGCAGTAGCATGAAAATGCCATTCATAGTCGACTCCGAAATCCTCTTTGAGTTTAATCAAATTCATCAAATTATTTTTATTTTTATAATGTGTTACAGCACCATCAGTAATATAACAAATTTTGGTTAAACTCGTCATTTTACTTTTCAAGAACTGGGTCATTTTTTCGATGAATAGGTGAACTGCCACAGTGACATGACTAAGGCAATCCGATATAACAATGAAGCTGTAGTGCTGCAATTTCCCATCTACATTTGTATAAATAACAAATGGGTGAATAGTCGCTTGCTTATTATTCCAATGAAAACCCTGCGCTGAATTCTGCATTATAAATGAATAATTTTCTGAAAAGTCACATGAAATAAGTGCTTCTGTAGGCGCCAAATTATTTTTTTTATTTTTTATGAAGCTAGATTGTTGAAGTGAAATGAAGTAATGAGGAATCAGATTTTCCAGCTTCTTTATGAAGTAATCCAAAAATCTTCTAACGGTTTTGAGTACAAAAAATCCAGTGGCTGAATAATAAATTAGCATCCTCGTAGTCCTTTTCCAGAAAATCGTTTCTCAAATATTCTCGAAATAAATTTAATCCTGGGCAATTCTTGCATTTTAGAAGATAACATGTCGGCTTAGGCTCTGAACATAATATAGATGCAATCTTGGTATTTTCGATATCTCTCCATTTGTAATTGTTTCAATTTTGGCTCCATAAATAATCAATTTCACATTTTGATGTATAGTACAAACACATACTGTATGCGTTCCGCTGCTTCTTGGTTGCACACAGTTTTTAGGAGGAAGCAAGTAAAATTTGGAAAATCCGATTTTTTGTGACTCGTCGTTCTGATGGAGAATCTTGTAGCCCTCGTAGCATTCTTTTAATGTACTCAGCATTAAACGTTTCTGAACTTTTCCTATGGTTAAGCAATCGTTTTTCCCAGGCATTATCCGACTGACTTCATCATCGTTATAATAATCGATCACTGATTGCTTTAGTTCATCGCTGATTCGTTTCCCAGTTTTAGGTGCAGGAAGACCAAGTGGGCTTGATTATCCTTAATGTGTAACAAACACTCAGATCGCTCATATTTCTGGTCTGATGGCACTGGATACACAACAGTAGAATTTTAGGAAGAACTGATTTGCTCGTGAGCCAAGCACGATTCATACTAGAATAAGACGTCTCCATTTTTTTTTTTAAAGTTCGATAGCGACATGAGCATTTTTCGCGGAATAAACGGTTTGCCAGAATATGTATCAACCATAGAGTTCTATACACTTACATTTTTAATTTATCTCGATTTGTTGTTTAAATTCCATTTGTTGATGGGTCCCACGTAGAAATAAACGTCACGTGTTTTTTATTTTTATTGTTTTATAGCAAAAGTTTTAAGGGGAAATTTGACATTAAACAAAAACATAAACAATAATTGCTAAAAAAAATTAAGCATTTAGTAATTTAGTATTTATTCGATTATTTTTTCATCTCAAAATTATCTAATAAATTAATTATTATTAATGCTCACATCAGAATTTCGTTTTTCGGTTCAGTCAAATTCGGTTTTTTGTTTCAGCAAAATTATTAAGCAAATTTATGTTTTTTTCTTCCTTTAATTTTCCTATTCAGTAAAATATATCCATGGAATACCACTTGGGCCGCAGAGTATTTCTAAGCTTACTTTGTGTTAAGTAACTCTGAGACCCTTTGTTAATTACCTCTTATTCTATTTTATCCCATTAATTGATTAGTAAAAATTAACGGTTTTTTTAGATATAATGACGAATTAAAATATTTTTATTTTACTATTTGTATTTTGTTTTAAGATATATTTTTTAAACATTTTAAATCGAACGTTGCCCAAATGACTTCAATATTTGCCACTCACTGTTGTTGTATTTTTTTTAGCAAACAATTCGCGGCATCCCAAATTTCTAAAAATATCCAAATCTTAATTACTATCCACTAGTGTATTCGAATATCATGATAATCACTGTCATTTTGGGGTATCGCCGAGATAAGCCTTTAAACCGGACCAATTTTAAAGAATTTTTAAAGTTGCCTTATACCTCAATAATTTGAAACCACCGTTCATTAATGTCACACTCATCGGTGTATATGAAGCGTTTATAATCGTACATCCTTCTAAAGTTACTTGTCACGAATTCACGATTTCATTAAACCAAAAAAGCCCTCTTTTGCTTTTTTAGTCATTTTCTCATAAATATTTCAAATTGAAGAAACTCTGCAAGCTTTTGTTTTTTGACGTTAGAAATACAGAACGTCACCTTCAAAGAATTATCCCAAAAATCACGATTTTTCGCCCATTTCGTTAATCTTATGTATTTTGTTGAAAATTAGTCGAAAAGATTGTTTAAGATTAGACAAATCCTTCTTAAATTGCTTCAATGCATTAATCTCAAAAGAGTTTTCTAGACTAGAAATGTCTCTCGCCACGTTTCCTCTCGTTTTTCATGCCATCTCAGCTTATTTCTTACATTATCTGCGCCTCAGAACAGTTTCAAGAGCATTTAATTATTTTTGGCGATTCATGCGGCCTTCGCAATTGAACATTTCACCAACGCCGGCAGTAGCCATGTAGCCCCAGATCATAATGCTGCCGCCTCAGTGTTAGTTGTTCGATGATTTGGTGGTGGTGAAAACTTTTCCATAAACAGGTTCCTTCAGCTGTACGCCCTGAACAGTAAGAAGCTGCATTCTTTATTTGATAGGGACGTAGACTTAAGTGTTACAAGTGATACACATATAATCCATGTAAATATAATTCGTGAAAAATACGTGAAATCACAAATTTTTGTAAGTCATAATTT
Organism: Tipula helvola; assembly: GCA_963556165.1. NCBI lineage: Eukaryota > Metazoa > Arthropoda > Insecta > Diptera > Tipulidae > Tipula > Tipula helvola. The sequence continues at coordinate 199,253,353 of OY744482.1, read as the reverse complement.
GAATTTTATGATTTTTCTGTTTTGAATGTTAAAATTTTTTTTGAAATGCTTCGATTTTTTTGTTGTTAAAGATACAGGGTGTCAGATTTTGAGAAAAATGATAAGCATGATGCTATATTTATGGTATATAATTACATATATTTAAAATTTCAAACCCAAAGATAATTTTACTTTATTGTTTAAAATTAGATCTTATTCAAATTAAAAATCACAATTTAAATTTAACATAATCGTCAGAATTAGAATATTTTTACAATTCAAATAGCCATCCTCTGTTGGAATGACTGCGTAAAAACCGTGAGTTAGTTTTTCTGTTTTTAAATTTTTAAACCTAGTTGCAAGTTTGATTTGCATGGATTTATGTTCTGCGTCTGAACAAAGTCCAAAATTGATATCGTCTTCAACGTTTTAGCCCATTTAAATAATTCATCTGCATTGGTTATTGTACTATCATATTCCATTGTGAGACTAGCTCTGAATGCCATTCTTTTGATGGTACTCCCTACTTCATCACATGGACTCTTTCCATGAGCTGTTGTATGAAAATGCCATTCACAGTCAACTCCAAAATCCTCTTTGTGTTTTAGGATGTTCTTAAAATGTTTTTTATTTTTATAATGCGTTACTGCACCATCGGTAATATAATAAGTTTTAGATAAACTTTAGTTTTCGAGAACTCAATTATTACTCATCGTTTATCAAGTACCCCTGTCAAGTAAAAATAATCAACCACTCAATAAAAAAGGGAAAAAGAAAAGGGATTTATAAAAAAGAAAAGGGATTTATGGTACTATGACTAACCAATTTTTAAACGATATAAACCAGTGGGTGCCACCTGCTAATTTGGTGACTCATATTTAAATATGACGCAAAATTGTATATTAAATAATAAACAAAACAAAAAAATTAACTAAACTATCTTTTTTGTAAATAATTTCAAAGCACTGAGAAATATATCTAGTTTTTCCATATACAAATGAAATACTGCTCTTACTAAAACGTATTTTGCAAGAATACATAAAATAACGGTGTTCCAGTTTTTTGGTTGGTGTCGAGTTCTTTAAAATAAAAAATAAAAATAGGTTTTTGAGAAAATTGTAAAAGAAAATTTTGGCGGGAAGAAGAAAAATTAACAACACTATTTTTATGTTTTTTTATTAATCGCTATTAGCTTATCTTTAAAATGAGCTCAAATTCATAATTTTCGGATAATTATTTTTCTGTTTATTGCCATAAATAGATCATAACTATCATTTTTCTCAAAATTTGACACCCTGTACCTTTAACAACAGCAACAAAAAAAAATAAAGCATTTCAATTTTTTTTTTTTAATCAAGGCAATGCATTCAAAACATAAAAATCATAAAATTCAAACATGACTAATGGCTTCATATAGCGAATTTGAATTTTACGTATTTTTCACCAATTTTTTATTATTCTCTTCGTTATCCAACGTTGTGTATTCAACATCTTCATACGGAGCTTTGAGTTGAGCAAGAGTGAATTCTTGAGCAACAAATAATTTTGAACATAAAAACTTAACTAAACAACATAAAAACTTTCTAAAAACAAATAACTTTTTAAATATTTGCACATTATTATATGCCAAGTAATAAACAAAAATTATAAGTCATCGTTCATTCGTATCTTTCATTGCGTTTCTGTTATTTCATTATCATTCTTTTCAATAAAATTGAAAGGGTCGACATATTATAAGGTCGGCGAAATGCCCGAAATTTGCGGCCACACTTTTCTGATACAATTTTATAATTGGTTAATGTTTCTCCAAATTACGGATTGCCTTGCTATAAATGAAAAATAAAACATTATTTGAAACCAACGATCATTAATTTTACACTCATCGGTGTATATGAAACGTTTTAAATCCTTCTAAAATTGCTTCAATGCTGTTTACGCCGATTCCTGAAGGAAAATAAAAGTAAACACAATGAATCAATTTTTTATTAAATAATTATAATTTTTATACTTATCTAATTAGCTATGATTAAAATGCAGCTTAACTGGCTTTCATTGTATAACTTTTTTACTATCTGAAAAGAAGAGAATTATTAGATTTAATTATATTATATAATTTTGTAACTTACAAACTTTCCGAATGTATCCAAAATTTATTTGTTTATTTATACGTTCGCCTTTTGATCGGCGCATAAAAACCCGTCTATTGGATTCAAAAATCTGAAATTTGGGCTCATCCGTCCATAGGAAGTCTTCTTCCGTCCAGTTTTTTTTGTATTTTAGCCCACTTCAGTATATTTCTCTTGTGAATAGTAGTTAGTCTCGGTTTTTTTGCTGCTACGAATCCTTCCAGGCCAGCAGACAATAAACGTATCTTTACAGTTGTAGTTGAAGTAGCGGTAATTTGAGGCGCAGTTAAACGTCGATTTCGTTTCGATATCGTTACAACAAACTAATCTTCTTGCTCTGTTGTAGATTTGGGAAGTCCAGATTTCTTCCGGTCTTGATTTCCTCCAGTGGCTCGTTTTCGTGTAATAATAAAATGTGCTCCTATGTTCAAAAGAAATCTTTTTTTTTTGCCATTTTATGCGCTTATGAACTGTTGTAACTATCACATGAACGTCACAAAGTATATTGAACTCTAAACTGATAGTTTTTGAAATTGTAAACCTACACCAACATGTTTATTTAAGGATTTGTTACAGTATTCTTTTATGTTAAGAAAAAGAAAAAATATATATTTTAGTATTTAGTATTCGAGTATTTTTTTTTGTGTGTGAATTTACAGATGTGTGGTAGTTTTCACATTTTATGTCTTAAGCCACTACGATAACCGCTAAATTTAAACAGAATCACATCTTCTTCCCCCTCAACTAAATGAAATACTGGTTTATAAAATGGAAAAAAAGATTACTCGTCCTCATTCATTTCACACTCGTCCGTATAAATAAATCGTATTACATAATATTTTTCAGGCGATCCCCTTATTGTTTGGGAAACCTAAAATAAAAGAAAGACAGGGGTCAAATTAATTTCAAATAATGTTGATAATAAAATTGCAATTGACTCACCTAGCCATTATGATTGTAGTAACGTAAAGTTAATATCCAAATGCTTCATTTAAAATTTAGTTCTGAAAAGCTAAACATTAATTAAATTTATTATATTTACCATACCAGCTGTTTCATATATTTAACGTAAATGTCAAATTGTCAAGCAATAATAAAAACAAAACAGAACTAAGTTTGTGAATAAACGACAAAAAATTATAATTCACCGAGATTACAATTTGCTATTATAATATAGAGGACAGCACCATTGATTTAAATGCTTTTGAATGATGTAATATATGATTATAGATGTCGCTAGTTAGGATATGTTGATTTTTAAAGTAATTATGCTAAATTTGAGCAAACATCCGTGAATTTTTATTATTATTCATTAATGTGCCACTTTGCAATAAACAAGCCAAGGATAAATTTAAAGTCAAATTGTGATCAATTAAATAATATTTTTTTATATTTTATACAAGTTTTGTATTATTTCAATATTAAATTTAAAAATAGTTCAAATGAACAAAAACTTAGTTCTCGCTTGTTTTATCACTGTATTATACCTTAAGCTCTTGTCATTTAATCTATGGTTTGATTTGTTCACTCGCTGGTTGAATATCGATTTCGGATTACTCCTTCGTCGGTTCTTTTGTAACAACTTTGTATTAAAATATCCCTAAATTTACCCAATTTATTTTGAGGAACTGGAGAGAAAAATCATATTTCGAATGAACGATGTCTGATGAATAAGCAGGCTTTTAGTGCAAAAGAATTGTTCTGTTTCGGTCAACTAAATTCTGACGTGAACTGCTCAACTTCTCGTTCAACTAAACATACAGAGAGAGAATAGCAAAATGTCTTTTTTTCAAATTATAATTTAAAGAATTTTTCAATCGTTCATTTTGTACGTTCCTGAGTTCTTTCAATATTTGCTTTAAATTGATCCGAGCATTAGTTTCCATCTCAATATTAATTTTATACTCAAGAAAATGTTGTTTTCATTTGTTAATTTAACCACAATACATATTTAATTATTGGTTTTTAAACAATTTTAAAATTAAGAAATAGAGCAAAAATGAAAAACACTCGCGGTCATTGATTTGACATTCGTCGGTATAAATAAATCGTATTTAAACTCGTTTTAATAAATTTATGTGCCTAAGTATCACTTGCATGATTTGATTTGTTCATTTTTATGTTGAATTCACTGATTGAATCAGCTTACAACTAACCTTTAATCAAATAGATCGGCACCCGATTACAACTTATACTTATATTTCAGTAAATCTTTTTGTTATTAATATACGATAAATTAGTTAGCATAAAACAACACAATTTTTAGACGCGTCGCGTCGTTCGATGCTTGATGTTTCCGGAAGTTCGGTCAGGTTTCTCAGGTGTTTCTAAACTAACATAAATTAATTGATTTTTTATTACGACATACTATTTAATAACCAACTGGTTCGTTTTCTATTCAATGAAACCCATGTTACACTCTGCTTGAATAATGCGAAATGCATGCGAAAATACCTGCATTACGGTACCTGAGCAGTACCGACATTAATTTTGTTTCATTAATACACAGAACATAGAGAGGAAACATCACCAAATAACGACAATAAAATCGTACTATAACACTAAAGTACCAACACACATACAGAAAATATATGTTTTCATATAATCTTCCATGTGCGTATCACGGGTCGTAGCGTTGTGTACATGTCTTCTCTATAATACATACACACAATACACTTAAAGGTAACAAAATCCAATTAGATTAGATTTATTCAAACTATATGTACAAAAATTCAGAAATTTATTTGTGTCGATTGTACATAAGATAAAATACAAAAATACGTTCAATAAGTATGCTTAAAATAAAATAAAATATGAAAAGTAACTGCGTATGTGAAATTGAGTCAATTTCAAATTTAATTCTATCTAAGTATAGGATATTTTGTATTTAAATTGTATGCACAATTACACAAATACAAAATGCATGCATTATTAATGAGAAATCCAGAAATTTAATTTCCTTCAATATAAATTTAAAATATTGCCTGACAATTGCGTCCCGGTGGATTACATTTATCCATATTTAATTTTTCACTTCACTAATTTCACAACACTAATTAACTAAAATTAAATTAAATATATATAAATAAACACTTTACACACTTTTTAAACACAAAATATTTTATAAGATGACGACAAAAACACGTCTATCCTCTTCGAATGTCAATCGCACACCTCCTGATATATTGTACTATTGAAGTGAAGGAAAAATCACAGTTATGACAATCACAGGTGCAACATTCTCTTGCTGAAAAGGAAAATACGCAGAAGATGGTGAATCAATATTTTTACCCATTACCTTAAACTCAAATCGATTAATATGATAAGAATTGAATTTTTGGTAAACATTCTCTTGCTGAAGGGGAACATAATATGCTGAAGATGGTGAATTGTCACCAAAAGAAAAGGGCACATCGTAAGGTGCACCAAAAGAAAAGGGAACATCGCAAGTTGCGCCAAGAGCTTCAGAATCAAAGACGTGTATTTGTTGAGAACGAAGTTTAGAAGGGGAAGGCTGTATTCAGGGATAGGATAAATATTTTCGGTTTTTCAATATTTTTATTAATTAACTCACCAATCTCTATATTTGTATCGTCCAAAACTTTGTCGGAACGGCTGAATATTTTAATTTTTGTCTCTCCTTCCTTGGCCAGAAATACTTCTCCTCACAAGGAACAGGGCAAACGACAGCACTTGGACTCGAGTAGTTTCTCTGGTCGATAGCTAATATTTCAAACCATTTTTGTTTGTATTCATTCTATTTTGTTAAACTAAACACAAATAAAAAATCACTCAATAAATAAATAGGTAAGCGGAATAAAATTCGGGGTTAGAAATTCGCGCTGCTGGAAATTTTCCACAAGCCCAATTAGGGAGCAACTCGCTTATTTATTGAACGATAATGAAATGAAAAAATTCAAAAAGTTCCAAGAAAATGGTAAGGAAAAAAAATGATTTTTAGAAGTTGAATTTAAACAGAAAACAACTCATTCATTTCTTAAAAAATTATGATGAAATTCGACATGTATAATGAAAATGGGATTCTAAAATTATGTTTAAAAGAAAAAGAAATTCTATCTTCCATCATCAATAGAATGTGTCTAAGACTTTCGGCAACGGTACTGATTAAATGCATTGCTGCACGATCAGTATTCTTCTACTTATCCAAAGCTGACAATATTCTAGGATTAATGAAACATTTGCTTCATCGAGGCGCTCCTTCTGCGCTTGTCGTTATCAGATATCCTTTCGCTGTCATGCTCCGATGACGAAAATATTGATTGTAAGTCTATTGGGATTGATTTACTTTTTTCTTCAAGATATCTTCGTTTACTTGTTTTTTCTGCCTCCATACGTTCCGATTTTTGCTTTTCTTTTTCAATTTCATATTGTCATAATCGCTTGTCGTTTTCACTGGTAATCATGGACAAGCCTCTGATATGTGCGATCTCGAAAATATCATCCAGTTTACTATTAAAGCATTTTCTCTTTCACTGTAAACTTTTGAAGGTTTATTTTATTATTTAGAAGATTTTTTCACTCACCATGCAATTTGTCCTAGGTTTCAATGGAATGTTGTTCCTATTTCACTGGAATTCGTGTTTTTGACAAAAAAATATAAACTTCCTGGATTGCCAGAGCTGCACTTTTACGAATAGTTAATTTTGCAGTACGGTGATTGTAAAAAAAGACATCATTTGCTTTTTTGAGGGTAACATTAGCACGAATAATTTGACAGTACTCATGGCCAAGAAGATAAATTTCTGTAGTGGACCGTAAATTAGCTGCCATCTAGACAACTAGTAGCGCTTTCTTAAAAATATTAATAAAACTGTTAAACGGACAAGATCATAAATTATGTCATTTAATTTTGCTGCTCGTGAGGTTGCTATTTTTTCTTTTAATATTGTGTTGTTTAATCCCCTTTTAAACACCATTATTGCTGTATCATCTAAATGTTGTGAGTATGTGGGATCCATTGCCTGTATTTTGTATTTCTTTTTATAAGCAGCCTTATAGTTTTCAGTGCTTCTGTGACCGGATGGAAAAAATCCCTGTGGCCAAAGTCTACACTTTGGTGTACATCAGTTTAATATTATTCCCTAAAAGCTTCATAACTATCAATTTATCTGTTGGCTGTTCTATTGTATGCATTTCCCATTAGCCTAAATTTTATTAAATTTGTGAATAATTTCTTCTCATCGTTTTCTTTTATCATGCTATACACACTTTCCGCGGCTCCCAAAAACGCGCCAATCCATTTGAGCCATTGAATTCGGGTGCTAGATTGATTATGCTTTGGTGTATTTATTTGAGGTTAGCCGTTTTAACTTTCTCCTGTGTTTGTGTTCCCTTGTGTTCTCGTACTCGATTGATCTGTGTTGTCTTGTTACACTGTTTCACTCTTGACGTACTGAGATATCCTCTTTTTGGTGTTTTTAAAAATTGTTTTTTTAAATGCAAATTTTAAATTATGCGGTCCGGTTAATTGAAATTTAATTTCACGGGTTATATATGAATTGAATTAATGTGTGTGTGTGTATGTACTTCATAGGAGCACGATAGCGAATGACATGCGTCCAATCTGATTAATGACGTTCAATCTGATAAATCCAATTCCAGTTTCCACCAACAAATTTGGACATCTTTAGTTTCGACAAAGCTTAATACATCTAAAACATAATCGTAATAAAATTAAAAATAAAGTATTTATACCAAAAACATTTCCATAAATTACTTACATCACATGGATTTTCAACAGCCAGCTACTTTTATATGTATATATTTACTGCCC